>OX375869.1:61570707-61664584 GCA_947359475.1 Heligmosomoides polygyrus bakeri
ATAATAGGAGACTTGAGCATAAAGGACAAGGAAGTTTTCGTATATATTGACGATGTGCTAATAGCAACAGAAACCCTGCCTAGGCACTTCGAAGTTCTCGAAATGGTACTCAGTGCTATGCGCAAAGCTAACCTAAAGCTGAAGCCACAAAAATGCTACCTGGTGAAGAACAAGCTGAGCTTCCTGGGACATGTAATAGACCAAAATGGCGTGCGCACTGACCTGAAAATGCTTAAAAGAATCAAAGAGTCCCCAGCTCCCAAAAATGTTGGAGAGCTGCGAACCTTTTTGGTATGGCTTCGTACTATCGAAAGTTCATTCTGAAGTTTTCAACGATTGCGGGAAGCCTGTATGAGTTCACAAGCCCGAATCAAAGTTGGAGATGGACTACAAAGGAGGAATCGGCGTTCGAGGAACTGAAGCAGGCTCTCAGTCAGAGTCCTATTCTAGCTCAGCCAAATGTGAACGAGGCAGTCACTGGCGAGAAGCCGTTCCTCATATTCACAGACACCTCAACATATGGGTTGGGAGCAATACTGTGTCAGAAAGGAGATGACAGTTTAGTCGACCCTGTTTATTTCGCTTCGAAGGACTTATCGAAAGCAGAACGTAATTATCATATCACTGATCTCGGAACTCTGACTGTAGTGTTTGCTCTGAAGAAGTTTCACTTCTTTGTGTACGGGTCCCGAATTTTCGTTTATACAGACCATAAACCGCTGACAAGTCTGCTCGAGCAATCTAACGTGTCACCACGAATCCAACGTTGGGCGCTGCAGCTGCAAAAGTACTACATGGAGGTGCAGTATGTAGCAGGCAAGGCAAAGGCTGCCGCGGACTCTTTGTCTCGCGGAGTAACGCTCTCTGAAGACGAGATATCCATCTGCCCGGAGCATGAAGCAATAGTGTGCTCTGCCTCCGGAGATAGTGATAATTGGCTAGAGGAGCTAAGAGGTGACGACACCTTCAAGGATATCATAAAAGCAGTCGGGGAAAACAAGCCAGAGGTAGCTGTGAAAATGGCCGGGGAAAGGACGCTCTTTAGGGCTGAAGACTTCGTGATCGAAGGGGCCAGTTGAAGATGGCCACCAACAGTGGAGACATATGTAGTATTGATAGTACCGAAGTCAAGGAGAGAGAGAGCATCGTCCGTGACGCGCATGGCGCGATGGCAGGTCATTTCGATGCCAAAAAGGTGCTCAGACAACTATGTAAAAAGGTGTTCTGGAACGGCATAAACCAAGCTGTGGCTAAGTGGACAAGAAGCTGTAAACAGGGCTTTCTCTCGAACAGCCACGAGCGGGCTACCCCAACGCTTAAGCCAATAACAGCATCAGCTCCGTATGAGTTTGTCGGCCTCGACCTGGTAGAGTTCGGGCTGTCGAAAAGAGGGAATCGTTATGCTCTTGTAGTTGTAGATCATTTTACGAAGTTCGCCGGAGCATACGCGATCCCGGATAAAAAAGCATCCACAGTAGCGCGAACTCTTTTTGAACGTTATATATGTGATGGCTGTCGCTGGCCGAAAGTTTTGCACTCCGATCAAGGCACGGAGTTCGTGAACGGTCTACTGACGGAGATTTGTAGCATCGCTGGCAACAGGCAGTCATTGACAAAGGATTACAATCCCAGAGAGAACGGAAAGTCATCGGAACATTGTCTAAGATTCTCGCAAAGAAGACCAGAATACCAGCAGAGTGGGATGCTGTACTACCAATGGCAGCGTTCGCCTACAACTCGGCTCCACGCGACGCCACGGGTGAAAGCCCTTTCTACTTTTTGCATGATAATGGTCCGACGAAGGGCGTGCCGGAGGAGAATCTAACCTGGAACCATCTAGGCTACGATGACTACAAATACAAGTTACTAAATGTTATGAATTTAGCCCATGAAAGCGCTAGAGAACTCAACAACGAGCACCGCGATCGAATGAAGAAGAAGTATGATGAGAAGCATAAGGTACATTTGAAAGAGTTCCCCGTGTAGGTGATAGAGTGTACGTAAAGCTTAAAAAAGCGGCACGAAGGTATCCTAAATTTGTGGGCGATTGGGACGGTCCATATAGAGTAATAGAGACTAGCGATAACTCTGCGCTTGTGACCGATATGAACAGAGAACGTGAGCCTCTCAGAGTGCAGTTTGATATGCTGCTAAAAGTTCCACGCAGATCCATAACAGTCCCATACTGAACAAGACAAAAGGAAAATGTTATAAGGCAAGCATCAAAACAGGGCGGTCATGAGTGATTGTTTCAGAGCGTCGATCGGCGGAAAGGACGGAGATAACCACGCACTCAGCCTGTTCTTCACGTGCCCGGACACGCGTTTTGCTCCTGGAAATGCCGAAGACTAATTCCAGTGCGCCATCAGAAACAAAACGCTATGTTGTTACTGAGTGTCACGAGTCCCTCCGCTCTATACCGTTTAATCACATCTTTTCTCTGGCCGCCTCTTATCCATCTATGAGAACGAATCTGATCTCGACAGGAAGCGGTTCCTGGTGGAGAAGCAGTCGTATACATTCGTCACGGAAGCAGGCGTCCAGATGGCCTACACCTTTTTCAAAAGGGAATGCGAACATGTGATGAGGGCTCTTTTAGAGCACGACGGCAGCGACGTATAGTAGACTGAGAACGGCGGCCACAGCATCCAAATCTCCCAGCTAAACGACCTGACGAACGCCAGCATCAGGTTCGCCCAAGCCCATTCATGGGATGATATTCCATTGGAACGAGTTCAGCTTCCTTCTCTGATTGTGCTGCCCGTTGGGTTCCGGTCGTGTGAGCGAGTCATCGAGAAGGCGGAGAATGTCGAACTTCTGTTCTACGACTCACTGAAGGAAGTCCGTCACGCACTTCAGAGGGTGGATACGTCGAAGTCCTCCTGTTCGCGTCGCAAACACCGGATACGCCGTTTGACCAAAACGACTGGATGAGCATCGCATCCAGAATGACAGCGCTGGTGCGTAGAGGGATGACCGCCACTGCAATCAGTGGACCGAGAGGCGACGCTTCATGGGAGTTGAACCGCCAGAAGACGATCGACGCGTTCAGTGTGGTGAAAGACGTGGCCGTGACAGCTGCCGCTAAGTAAAGATTCTTATCGGAACGGTGTCTGAGCCCTGTGCGAGTATGGGCGATCACAAGAAGTCGGTGGAAGGATATCCTTACGTCGCCGTAAAGGCCTTTTTCGAAAAGCTCCAGGGTGTCTTCGCGGCCTACACAACAAAGCCTCTCTTTGCGAGAGGGAAAAAGTTGCGAGTCGCAACTTTGTATACAAGATTAACAAAGGATGACCTGAGAACCTCATTCCGTTGCACAGGATACTCGCCGAAACCTCCCGCACAATGGATCACAGCGCGGACTCCACCACGGATCAAACCACAATGGACTACAACGCGGACTCCACCATGGATCGAACCACCGTCATCAGCGACACACCGGCTTTAACACTGGAAGTGGAACTCAACGCGGATCCCGACGAGGAAGAGCACGCTAACATGTCTACGGTGCCATTTCTGAGTACCCTAGCTTCCATTACGAGCGCGGACGCTCGCATCCCTAAGGCCTATGTTATACTCCCGCGGAAGCATCCGCGGAAGGGCGGGAATCGCGCCGAGATCCCTCACCTGGCCAATTGCCGCGCCCCGCCACTCTCGCCGTCTGCGGTGCACCCTTCTTCCACGGACGTTCCGCGAATGCTCCCGCGGGAGTATAACACAGGCCTTAGGCCTTTTGCGCTCATCAACACCCTGGCGCGGCTCTTCACGCGCTACCTGTCGGAGTGCAAGGTTCCATCTCAGTGGACGACTAGCAAGACCGTCTTGCTGTACAAGAAGGGAGACGTGCACGATATTGGCAACTATCGCCCGATCTGCCTGTTGTCCGTAGTCTACAAGCTGTTCACTCGAGTGATCCTGAATAGGATTAGCAGAACGCTGGACGAAGGACAGACATGCGAGCAAGCAGGATTTCGGAGAGGATTCAGCACGATCGACCACATACACACCATTACGAAGCTCATCGAAGTGCCGCGAGAGTACAAGCTGCGGCTGTGCCTTACGTTCATCGACCTGAAGAAGGCATTCGACTCCGTCGAAACTGAAGCATCGACGCCCTTCTCACTCAGGGTGTTCCTACTCAGTACATCAGAGTCCTTCGAGAGCTGTACTGTGGATCTACGACCAAGATCTCACCATTGTACAACGACGTCGTCATCGACCTAAACAGAGGGGTTCGGCAGAGGGATACCATATTCCCGAAGCTCTTCAGCGCCACCCTCGAAAACGTCATGCGCGAACTAGAATGGGAAGACATGGGAGTGAAGGTCGACGGCCGGCAACTGCACCATCTTCGCTTCGCTGACGACATCGTGCTCATAACACCGAGCGTCAGCCAGGCGAGCGAATGCTGGCCGACTTCGATCGTGTATGTGGGAACGTTGGACTGCAGCTGAATCTTACGAAGACGATGTTCATGAGTAACGGACAAGTTTCTGATGCCCCATCCTCGCTCAACGGAACGAACATCTCCGAATGCTCCAGCTACGTGTATCTGGGTCGCGAAGTCAATATGGCCAACGACCTAGCGCAGGAGCTGAGCAGGAGGAAGCGGAGCGGCTTGGGGAGCTTTCAGTAGGGTCGAAGAAGTCGCAAAGAAGGCGAAGAACATCCGACTCCGTGACCACCTATTCGACTCTACCGTTCTTCCTGCCCTAACATACGCCTCAGAGACCTGGGCTATACGAAAGCAGGATGAACACGCGATCAGCGTCGCGCAGCGTGGAATCGATAGGACGATGCTCGGAGTGACGCGACTCGCGCAAGTGAGAGAAGGCCTCCGGAGTTCCGAGCTTCGCCGACGTTCGAAGATCAGAGACGCTGGCGCCTGGGCCAATTTGTCGAAAGCTAGGCCGCCCACGTAATGCGCTTCGCAGACACCCGCTGGACGAGAGCCGTTACCAACTGGATTCCGCGGGATATCAAGAGAACACCAGGACGCCCACCAACGCGTTGGTTGGACTTCTTCGTGAAAGCCCTGAACGACCGCTATGACGCTCTCCGTGTCCCTCGAGCGAGTAGGATCCATTGGAGCACTCTGGCACGCGATAGGGACGAATGGAGACGCTGCTGGCGCCCGCTCGAGCAAGTCGATGATCAACGGGACGACAGGTGATACAGGTGATGACTCATCACTCATTTGAATTTGAATTTGAATCTCAGAAGAATCTCGAAGTACCTCAGGCGCTCCCTCAAAAGGCGCGAACAAAGGGCAAAAAAGCCAGCCCAAACTTGCAACAGTGTTCATTGTTCATTTTGTTACCTCATTCTCGCCGTGTATTCCTATTGCCATTGCCGACTGTTGTAGGCATTGAGCAGTAACAGCATATCGATCCTTACCTAGTTACGTCACGGAACCTACGTCATAGCTCCTAAAGGCCCCCACAGAGTTCTGCGGCAGCGCCGCGGCCCTATGCTTAACCATAGGGCAGAGACGCAGAGCTCGCCGCCGGCGGCGTCCGTGCCCTATCCTTAACCATTGCGGCTAGCGGCGTTGCCGCAGAACTCTGTGGGGGCCTTAACGTGTACATCATGTCAATGTATTGTCTACGTAATATCCACGTCACAGCCACGTAATAACTGGACCCTGAGTTGTCTATAAATAGCCCCCAATTGTTCTGTATTTGTTCCTCGTGCATCCTTTCTGATGTTCTTCGCAATAAAGCTGTTTTGTACTACAACAAGTGGCGATCAAGGACTGAAGAATGGATGCCGAACAACTACGCTTGATCCTGGATCGCCCAGTCCCGTCTGCAGGAGAAGACTCTCAACGCTGTAATGGACCGAATGGATGCACCTTCTTTCGTCGATGGGAACTACCTCATCCGCCGCATCAGCAACGACAACCGAGTTCGTCACGAATTCGCTCTCGTCTCGACTGCCGCAGTTCAGCTACGACCCAGAAAATGGATGCACCTTCAACGTGTGGTTCAGCCGCTACGACGACATGATCGCAAAGGATGGCTCCACTCGGGACGAACGCAGCGAAAGCTCGTCTAAACGTGTCGCAGCAGGATGCCACCTCTTACGCCCGATTCACCAACCATATCCTGCCGTAGAAGCCATCTGAGATATCGATGAAGGAGACGGTGAAGACACTCAAGAAGCTGTTCGGACACAACACGTCAGTGTTCGCACGCCGCTACGCCTACCTGAGGACACAGTGCAACGGCGAATCTCTACGCGACTACACTGGAATGGTCAACCAACGTCACTAATTGGTCGAATTTAACGCAGTCACCGGCGAACAGATGAAGTGTCTTGTGTGGATATGTGGCCACTTCGCTCCTGAATACGCCGACGTTCGTACCCGCGCTCTACGAAAAATGGAGGAGCAGCCGCAGACTACTCTCAAGGAACTGAGTGCTGGTTCAACAATTCGTGGACATCCGACACGACGCTAAGATACTCGGAAACGCATCTTCACCTGTGCCTGTCGTCAACGCCTTGGCTACTACACGTTAAAGCGCCAGCGGGACCCGCCTTCGCCCTGTTACCGATGTGGAGGATCGCATTGGGCCAAAGACTGCGAACTCGTCCACATGTCTCCTACTGTGAGAACGCAAGCAAGACGCAATCTCCTCTGACCCGCTCCACTTACATACATATTGAAGAAGATCCGAGGGCACTCTACAATGCGCAGGTCTAAGAGCATGCTCACTCGTCGGGCATAAGAAAGGCTTTTGCAAGAATTTCAACAAAAGGAAGCAGAAAAGGACCAGGGCGAACCACCGACGTGCCAACAACGTCGTTGTTGCTACCTCCACCACCTCTGCCATGTCAGCAGTCACTCGCTTTTACCGAAACGTGGCAATCAATGGCTCTACCGTTCGGATGCGACTCGATACCGGTGCCGACGTCACACTGCTGAGCGAGAGAGACTTGGTCGCAATCGGACGCCCCCGAAGCTGCAGCCGCCATACCAGACGCTGAAGTCGGCCAACAACAAGGAAATTAGGGTACGTGGTCATTTTAAATGCAGTTTTGTCGTCGATGGTCAACGAGGAAATGGAAGCTGCCACGTCGCAGATACCAAGTCGCTGCTAGGCCTCGATTGGATCACCCAACATCAGCCGCTGTACCGTAACCTTGTGGAAGGTACCTGCAATACTGTCTCAGTTTCTACGCTCCGAACACTGCGATCGTCACTGAAGGCAAGGATGCAGACCAAATTTGCTCAGTATTCGCACCAGGACTTGGATGCTGTACAAAATCAAAGGCGTCACTGAAACTTAAAAATGACGTGAAACCTCTGTTCCGCGAGGCAAGACCGGTGCCGCACGCTGCCATACCTCGCATTTCACAGGAGATCGATCGACTGGTCGCCTCCAACGTATTGTTGCCCGTCGACCATTCTGAATGGGCCGCTCCTGTCGTCGTCGTCGAGAAGAAAAACGGTTCAATCCGTTTATGCGTTGACTACTTTACAGGATTAAACGACGCGCTCGACTAAGCACCTCCCTCCCACGCCTGACGACATATTTACGAGACTGAACGGAGGTCGATACTTCTCGCAAATCTACCTCGCTGAAGCCTACCTCCAGTTGGAACTGGACGAAGTCTCCCAGCCGCTGCTGACAATTAGTACCCATCGAGGACTCTACGTTTCAGTCGCTTACCTCTTCGGATCAAGCCGGCCCCAAGCATCTCTCAACAACAAATGGACGTCCTTACTTCCGGAATGGAAGGAGTTGCCGCCTATCTCGACGATTTTATTGTCACTGGCAAGACCATTGAGGAACATAATGCACGCCTTGAAGCGCTATTTCGAAGGATCCACGGCTATGGATTCTGTGTTCGTCTGGAAAAATGCGCCTTCTTACAGACTGAGATCACCTACCTTGGCTTCGTCATCGACGCTGAAGGACGCCAGTCCTGATACCACCAAAACGGAGGCAATATACAAGATGCCTCCTTCAAAAGACATCAGCCAGCTGCGTGCTTTCCTCGGATTAGTCAACTTCTACGGAACATTCGTCAAAGACCTGCACGACATTCGAGCTCCGTTAGACGCACTGACTAGAAAGAATGCTGCATTCAGATGGACGCCGGAATGCCAATCTTCCTTTGACCGAATAAAAGTGACACTGAACTCGGATCTCTTCCTGACCCACTTCGATCCCTGTCTGCCAATCATGGTCGCCGCAGATGCCTCCAACAACGGAAGCGGATCAGTCCTGACATATCGCTTTCCGGACGGATCGGAAAAAGCCGTCTACCACGTGAGTCATGCTTTGAAGCCTACTCAAAGGAATTACAGTCAGATCGAGAAAGAAAGACTCGCCCTGATTTTTGCCGTGCAGAAGTTCCATGGATTCGTCCATGGGCGTCATTTCACGTTGAAAACGGACCACAAACCTCTTCTCGCGATTTTCTGAAGCAAGAAGGGTATCCCTCTTTACAGTGCCAACCGACTTCAACGATGGGCCACAATTCTGCTGGACTTCAACTTCTCCATCGAGTACGTAAACACGATGGACTTCGGACAAGCTGATGCCTTATCCCGACTCATTCCTACACGAACGTCGGAACCTGAAGATCGCGTTATTGCTGAGGTTGAGGTTGATATCGCAGCCGAATCATGGACAGCTGCCGCAATCTTCCTCTCCCCTTCAAGGGGATCCGCTACGCTACTGCATCAGACCACCTGTCGCAAGTGATTAAAAACACTCAAACAGGAAACTGGCCTAAAGTCACTCGCGGTTCACCCTTCTGGCACTTCTACAACCGCCGAGACTCACTGTCCACAGTCGATGATTGTTTGCTTACAGGGGGTGATCCCGAAGTCTCGTCTGCGTCGTGTACTCAATTCGCTGCATAAGGCTTACCCAGGACAAACAAGGATTAAAATGCTGGCACGAAGTTACGTATATTGGCCTACGTTGGATGAGGACATCGAGGGCCTCGTCAGAACCTGCAGCACCTGTGCATCCCTCTCCAAGGATCCCGTTAAGACCGACCTTCATTCATGGCCGAAACCTACCGCACCATGGACAAGGATACATGCAGATTTCGCAGGACCGCTCGAGGGAACCTTCTATTTAATCATTGTGGACGCCTACTTAAAATGGCCGGAGGTCATTCCGATGAACACCATTACGACAACAGCTACAATAACCGCAATGAAGAAACTTCGCACAGTTTGGTAATCCGACCAAGCTCGTCACGGACAACGGCACACAATTTACCTCCGCAACCTTCACGGAATTCTGCCTCTCCCGTGGTATCACACATATCCGCATTTCGCGTTTTCATCCACAAAGCAATGGACAAGCAGAACGCTTTGTGGACACCTTCAAAAGAGCCCTGGTCAAGTTGAAAGGGGAGGAACCGACACCTGATGCTCTTCAAACGTTTCTAATGGCCTACCGCTCTACACCCTGCCGGTCCGGGCCGAATCATCTATCTCCTGCCGAGAACTTCATTGGAGGTCGTCTTCGCACCGTACTTGACGTGATGATGCCTCTTGAAGATGACATCACCGGGCCTCGGGACAGGAAGATTGAAAGACAGTTCAGCAGACACCACGGAACTCGCAGCCGCTGTTTCGAACCTGACGACAAAGTGTATGAAAATGACTATCTGACGTAGAAAAGCACTTGGACTCCGGCTACGATCGTTCGACGCACTGGAAACGTCACTTATCTAGTCCGCTCTGGAAAACTCCTCTGGACTCGACATATCAATCAGCTGAAACCTCGACGCAGCACGCCGAAAGAAAACACATTTCTGGAATTCTTCGACCTGCCTCTGTTCCACTCCGACGATGCCGCTGTCGCTGATGAACCACCGCTGCTGAGCTCCGACGATTCCAGCACCAACAATGAAGCAGGACCTAACAACCCCGTGACAGCAAGTTCGACGCTCCCGCCAGCCGTTCCACTTCGACGTTCGTCGCGTATTCGCTGCTCCACGCTGCCTCGACATCGATCCCAAGAATAAGCCATATCGTATATAATTTAAGAAAGTGTAGTAGGTATTGAGCAGTAATAGCAGATCGATCCTTACCTAGTTACGTCACGGAACCTACGTCATAGCTCCTAACGTGTACATCAGGGGTGTGCGTTTAACGATTAACGATTTACCGATTTACCGGATTTACCGGCATTTTTCGTTAAAACTTTTTAACGAACTTTAACGACGAAAAAATCCGTTAAATTGTATTAACGACTTTTTGTGCCCATTTTTAAAATTTTGCCTCCTCTCCATGTAAATCCATTTTGATCGATTTTTTGGATGAGCTTTCACAGTATACCAAGAAAACCTTCTACTTACTTGAATCAGGGTAGGTAATCAATATTGTTGTCGAGTTTCGATGCATTTTCCTTTTGTTGGCATTTTCTTTGCTCCTTAACCAATTTATTTGGGTGGGACCTCACTTTTCTCCGCCACAGTCGTTCCGTGCTTTCCGACTGCCTGGTCCGTTTTTACGTTTGATTGCTACATATTAGTTGTTCCTAATTACCAACCATTCAGTTTTTTCACAGTTTTTGTGATATTTGCTTCGTAAGTGGGGTTGAAAAGCATAGAGAACGCAATGAAAACGCTACGAAACACAAGCTATGCGAGTAGGGCTAGGTATTTCTGATAAAACTCTACAAACGCTCACTCTATAAGTTGTCCCTCTCTCGATTGAAATGTTCGATTCTATATGCATTGTTCACGGCGCACTCCAAAGGCAAGCTGGACGGTCTTAGAACAATTACTGAGTAGGAGGGCTAAGAATTGCCGTTAAAACTCCCTAAACGCTCACTCTACAAGCTGAGTGCTCTACAGATAGTCGCTCCCGCTCAAAAGCGTTCTTTTCGGCAATTGACCAAAGCCTATGCGCGTACTGTATATGTAGATTAGTATAAAATCTGGTACTTTACAAGCTGTTTATCGCATAAGGAGTTTTCAAAGGTTTACGAAAAAGGTATATCTTAAAAGGTGCAGATCCGGCTCTAGCAAGAAATTTCCTTCGTGTGTGTGGATTTTTTCGCCTAATATGCGAATTTACTTTCATAGCGTTCACCAGTTGGGCCGCAAAAGTCTGCTTAGTGGGCCAGGTTTTGTAGAAAAGATTTCGTCAATAAGAAAAAGAAAAGCTCAAAAACGTTAACCCGCGATACGATGCGCCTTGGATCTTCATGAAGCTGGACGACTTTCTACCAGCTAAAGGAACTAGGCATAGTAAGAAATTTCCTATTTTAAAGCCTTGCTATTGTTTGGTTTCAAAATTTTCATGATTTGTCTCTCTTAGCAATTTTGCTGATGATAGATAGACTTTTGTTACTTGCTGCGAAGATGAAGGCATAATTGATAATGAAAATATAATTATCATGCAGGTGGAGTCGAAAAAAATTCAACAAGGAAAAAAGGTCTGGCTTTTTACATGCTAAAATACAGCCAAACTGAATACAGCCAAGAGACATTTTATTTAACGAATTTACCGAATTTACCGTTTTTAACGCAAAAATTTTTCGTTAAAAAGCGGTCGTTAAAAATTTACCGAAAAAAATTTAACGCACACCCCTGGTGTACATCATGTCAATGTATTGTCTTCGTAATATCCACGTCACAGTCACGTAATAACTGGACCCTTAGTTGTCTATAAATGGCCCCAGATTGTTCTGTATTTATTCTTCGTGCTTCCTGTCTGCTGTTCTTCGCAATAAAGCTGTTCTACCCTGGACGACTACAACATCGACATTCATTCTCTTACTTTACTTTGATACCTCGATGGTCCTTTTGTTGGCTAGAGGTCTTCTCAGCGGGGACCACAACTCTTCCGAACCGCTCGATCTCTGGCTGCTTGCATCCAGTGAGGCAGACTCCGCTCTCTGAAAGATCTTGAGAATGAATCTGTCCATTGCGTTGGCGGTCGTCCTAGTGGTCTCTTAAGGTCTCTCGGAAGCCATTCTGTGACACGGAGACTCCATCTGCCGCCCTTTCGTCGAAACAGTTGTCCGGCCCAGCGATATTTGGACTTCTACATGTATTGCAGCGGGTCAGCTAATTGCGACTTCTCCCGTAGCTCCGAGCTTCGTAGGCCTTCTTGCCATTGCTGACGAAGGCTTGTCCTCAGAAGACGTCTCTCCAGTGTACGATGCGTAGTTTGCATTGCTCTGGCGATTGTCTTGTTGTCGGGCCAGGTTTCCGTCGCGTAACACATCGCAGGCAGTACAGAGGCGTTGAATATCGAGGCCCTGAGGCCGGCGTCCTTGACCTGATCGGTGACTTCGCGAATCAAACTGAAGGCTGCCCATGCTGCGCGCCTCCTGCGGGCGATTTCAGAAGCGAGGTCGTTATCCATGTTCAGCTCTCTTTCCAGATAGACGTAGGAGTCGACCTGTTGTAGAGCGACTCCATTTAACCTTACGAGTCCCGTGTCACACCACTGGTTGACCATAAATTGCGGTTTGGACATATTCATGTCCTGAATCTTCGTACCTGCCACATTGAGCTCGTTCAGCATTTTCTCGACTTCTGCCGTGCTGGTAGAGATGAGAACAATGTCGTCAGCGAAGCGAAGGTTGCTGATCCGTTTACCGTCGACAAGGTAGCCTTTATCGTCCCAGTTCAAGTCCTTCATGGCATCCTGGAGTGCCGCTGTGAATAGCTTAGGAGAAATCGTGTCTCCCTGCCGTACCTCTTCTCCGATAGAAACTTTAAGCTTTCGATCGAACAACTGGATGATGGTCGATGTGTTCGAGAAGCATTCGTCGAGAAGTCGGATGCAGGGCGATGGTATACCAGCATGCACAAGCGCGTTCAGAATGGCGTTGATTTCCCCAGAGTCGAACGCTTTCCGATAATCCACGAAGACAAGGACAAGTGGGAGGTGGTATTCGCGGCTCCTCTCGATGAGCTGTGACACAGTCTGAATATGGTCCATGCAGGAGAAATCCTTGCGAAACCCTGCTTGCTCCACTGGCTGATACTGATCCAAGGTACTCTCCATGCGCTTAAGCAATATCTTGGTGAAGATCTTGTACGCAACCGAGAGAAGGCTGATGGGGCGACCGTTGCTAATATCGTCCTGCTGACCTTTTTTGAAGATTAGAACAGTTTTCGGTACATTCCTTGAGTACGTAAACCTAGCAAGACGAAGGTAGTGGTTGAAGTGCTTGGCAAGAAGTGAGCAGAGAGCACTGCCACCGGCACGAAGGAGATCATCAAAAATGCCGTCCGGCCCGGGAGCAGTGCCTAACTTCATCCTTCTGATGGCATGAGCAACTTTTGATTCCAGAATGGGAGGTGCTTCCTAGGTTGTTGGCATCAAGCATTTCGGGACAGTGCTGGAAGAACGAAACAGATCTGTGTAGAATTCTTGAACGATGGTCTCCATCGCTCTTCGAGACTTTTGCGTTGTTCCATCCTTATCCACAAGGCTGACATTATTGCCTTCTGGTCGCAGAGATGTCGTGTGCAGCGCTTTATGCTTTCCACCTTTCCCAGCGGCTTCTAACGGCTTCAATCTCTCGTAGACTTGTGTGGACTCCTTCACTGCAATTCGATAGGCCTTCAAGATAGTAACTTTTCCATTAGGATCCAGTTTTACAGCTCTTCTTTGCTCTAAGAGTTTAATCGCATGTGCGTTAAGCCTTGAGGCAGAAGGTAGTGTGGCTTCACAAGAGCTGCTAGCACATTTCAACAGTCCTTTGCAGAGAAGGTCGTAGTCTTCCGACGGATCTTCAAGAAGATTCCAATCATACGACTTTATTGCATATTCCAACTCCTCAAACTTGAATGTGGGGATCCTCACCGGTGCCGATTTATGGGTGTCACGTTTGAGCATCTTCTTTTTGAGAGTCAGCTTCGCACGGACAAGACGGTGATCCGAGCCGGTGTCAAATGAAGGCAGCACGGAGACGTCGAGCAGACTCCAGCGTCTGTTTGTGAGAACATGGTCGATCTCCGAACGTGTTTCTCCATTTAGGCTTTCTCAGGTCCATCGTCGGTTTGAAGGCTTCATAAACATAGAATTTCCAGGTAGAGACGGCACGCGGATAGGAAGTCTATCAGGCGCTCTCCGTTTTCCTTCCTTGAGGAAGTCCAATGTGGTCCTAGCCTCCATTCGTCGTGATCATTTGTACCGGCGATAGCATTAAAGTCACCAACAACAACTTTGCAGTAGCTCTTCTCGTCGTTGACAGTCCTTTCGAATAGCTTGCAGAATTCCTCCTTTTCTTCGTTTGGCCGCAGATGTTAGAACATATCCATTTATGATAGAGATGGTTCCTTGATCTTTGGTTTCCAAATGAAGAACAGCTACTCGCGGACTGATGATCTTGTAAGAGTCTACTAGGTGGTGCACTGTCGAATTGACGAGAAATCCAACTCCGTCAATATTCTTTCTGTCCTCCTTTGCTCCGATAATGAGAAGCTCGTTGTGGTCGGTCCTTTTTATGGTTTCCGTTCTGCCTTTCGTTTCCTGCAGGGCGACAACGTCGCATTTGATGTTGCGGCTTCTGTAAAGCAGTGTCCGAAAATCCTGTCAGATGCGCTCGAACGACAGTTATAAGTGCAGACGAATAGGCAGTTTCCGTGTCGTGGTGGGAGGGAGTTGCCGTAGTCCGATTCCAATGACGTCCTGATAGTTTAACTCCGAGATTAGATGGCCCCTCGCCGGAGGTGGATGCAACCGGCGTCGTAGAAGTCCACTTTCGGCGCGCGGAGGACTGGGGCGCGGGTTTGGTTGTTTGAGCCATGGCGGTGGTCTGGTTACTCACATCTTCCTGGCCAGGGATACATGAGAGCATCCCATATACGACAAAGCATCATGTACTGCGTGAGCATTTGTGCCGTTAGCCATCACTAAGTGATGTTCACCCCTTCACCGCGATGAGGTGGCACATGAAGGGGATTCATTGTCATTGCTGATAAAGGAGTCTCATTCTCCCCTCGTATTACGTCGTGTCGTCCCGGTTACACCCGGGTTCTACTTCAGCAAGGAGTCAGCAGGTCGGCCTTGAGCCGGCAAAAAAGTCCCAAAAATAGTATCACCAATTACAGGTATAAACTACCAGTCTAACTAGCAAGATAATAGGGTGAATCGAATCCAAGAATACTGAGCTGCCTTAACGACAATGACCTCATTTGTACAGAGCAACTTCTTCCTAAGACCGAAGTCAACAATGTCCGCTATAATTTCGAGAACACCGCTATGGCAAAAGGAAGTGGATAAGAGAAACTCGATTGGTTGTGGATAGTTTTCCGGATTTGTCACAGAATCCGCTGCACTTACAGCGAATTTGTTGTCTTAAAGCGGTGACGGTGCTCCTTGAATGGGAATCACCGTCACTTTGAAGTCGCCCATCTCATGATCTACGTATCTCTGCAGTGTGTACCGACTCTGATTGTCGTGCCCCGGGTGAGTCCGCTGCATCGGTGGTGGAACTCATGCGGCCCTCAACCCGAGGCTACGTGTGAGGCACAACCGGTGTCGAGGTCTTACCTATGCGCGCTAGCTCTTACCTAACCTGCCACGTAAGGGTGTGGCCCTTATTGCCCCGACTTAGCACACCTCATACCAATGCGGATGTTATTTAGGATCTCCTGCGCAGTCTGCACCTGCACTGGCCCCCGGCGACTCCCGTCCATCTTCACATCACTCGCGTGGTACAATTGAACCAGCCGACCTTCTGCAGTATTGTCACTGCGCTCAGAATAAACCTCCCCCGCTCTCGAGTTACATGACAGTGCGCATCAGACATTATACTTCATATCAACCCAACATACAGACAATACATCAATATGGAGAACAATGCCTACGAGTCAAGGCTGAGCCCCGCCAGCTTACCTACGGGTCAGCCCCAAGCGCAAGCCGCAGATCCTTCCTCGCTCCTACCCTGGAGATTGCGCTCACGAGGGCGGTGGCTCGGTAGGTCTCTGCGGTTACCTCTGTAGTCGACACTGCGCGTCCTGTCCTGGTCGTCCTGAAGTCCTGCGCGGCCCGTCGAGTCGAGTCCTGATGGTGTGGACACTGCGCTGGCGATGGAGTGCCGGAGCGGAGAGCGGACCGACCGCTCGGAGCGACGACGAAGCCGAAGACTGCCGGGTGCGCGCGGGAAGGCGTTCATAGTGCGTCGCGGCGCGTGCGCGCGACCGTATGCCTTGCGCGGCGGGACCAGTGCGCCTCCCAGCGTGTGTGTCCTTGAAGAGTCGTGATGGAGCGTGGCGAACGTCACGACACTGGGGGCGGCGAAAACGAAGATGTTCCTGCGAGGTATTGCGCAAGGGACCCGTTACCTACCAACATACAGACACAGTTAACGAGGCTTCCTAATTGGCCTAAACTACCTGAAAAAGGTCGCTACGTCACTGCGACAAACTCATTGACAGCGGAGGCTCAGAGGGTTGGGTAGTTGACGATGATGTGATAGGGAACCTACGAGTTAAGATACACGAACAAGGAGAACAAAACACAAATACAAATACAATGATATGTGAGTAAGCTTCAATAAGTGAGTGATCAGTAATGATGATGAGTAGCGTACGTGGATCCTCGGCGGCGACGAAACGGCATCGTGATCGGAACTGCGGTTCGAACTCGTGGTCGTAGAATCGATGGACGAAACTGCGGTTGACGTGGATGTTGAAGTCGACGGGATGTTGTGTGGTCGAAGGCGTTGATGACGTCGAACGAGAACGAACTAGGCGAATTTCTTCCTACGAGCGCGTTTTGTGCGCTTTGGATTAGGGTCAGTTTTGCGCGAGGGGGAGAGTTTTGCCTCGCCATGTTAGTCGAAAGAAAACCCCAAGGGACAAAGTCAAGGCACGTGGAAACACGAGAAGAATACCCAGGGTCAAGCGAAAGAATAAGTATGCGGTCTCCCAACCGCTTCCCCAAGGGAGCACTGTACGTCGAAACGTAAGTGCGGTGTCGCTTCTGCGCTTAAGGTAAGTCGAAGACCTACAAATAGAGTTAAAACGAAATTGCGCGGAAATAAACTAGTAATCTACGAGAGGAAAGAAAAACTAGTAAACTACACTACGAGACGGCAATGACTACTGCGCTAAAATAGGAAAGAAACTAGTAAAAGTCTGAACCTACGGCCACCACTTCTTGTTGTCCATGTTGTTCGCGGGTCGCCTCAGCTTGGTTTCCCTGACGCCCTTGGCGTGCCTCATTGCGGCTTCAAGTCTGTCGTAGAACTCGTGTTCTGGAAAATCGACGATCACGTGCGTATTGCGCTTACAAAAGGGTGTGCAGTGGTTAGTACTCTTGCAGGCCCGACACTTGACTTTCTTAGTGCAGAGCGCCTCATCGTGCAGTTCCCCGCACTTGAAGCACCTGCCCCTATTCGCGTGGATCATGAGCCTGCGCGAGAGATTTGGGACCCTTTCGCACTCCGAAGAGTAGTGATTCTGCGGACAGAAGTAGCACCGCGGAATGCCCGTTGTTGGTTCCTGCGTTGGGATGTAGAGAGGTTCGCGTTGCTGCACGTACTCCCTGAGCGTAGGCGGGGTTGCCGACCTGATAGATTCGGGAGATGGTGACCTGACGTGAGCAGCCCTAGATGGAGGCCTAGCTGGTACCGGAGCCCTGGAAGGAGCCCTAGAGGCCTGAAATGACTGCTGCGAGGGTGGACGGTCGTAGGGTTTTACCCCTGCGTGCTGAGCAACTGGAGCGATGGCCTGCTCCCACGGGTTAAGCCTATGACTAGAACCCGGCTGCTCTACAAACTCCTGCAAGAAGGATTCATGCAGCGATGGCGTGCTGCTCATGTGGGCATCTGCGGATTGTTGTACCGGCGTTGCTGCCGGCCTGCGCTCCTCTGCCGTCGTGACGAAGACCGCTTAATCGTGGAGCTGTTGGAGCTGCTCCATATGCTGGAGGTTGAGGCGATTGAGCACATCGTAAGCCTCTGCAACCGCTGCTGTTGCGTATGTGTCCGCTTCGTGTATGTCCTGGAAATAAACGTCATACTTCGCAAGGACCTCCGCTAGGCGTGGCTGATCGTGACCACGGAAAGCCTGCGGAAATAGCTGCGCGTGAACTGCCGCTTGCCTAGATGTTACGTTGCGAATGAGCGTTGTGATGGTTATAATGTGCTCGAACAATATCGCTCCTGGCAGTAGCTCACGAGAGTCGGCTATGCGCGTAAGAAGCTCTACGAGTTGTTGCGCGTGATGACGCATGCCCCTAGTACTTTGCACAATGATGTAAACTGCGCTAATGGGGTACCTAGTACGGTCCGCGTCCAACCATTGCGGAAGATAAATCTCCCGAGTGAAGTTGGATCGGATACTGCGGTACAAGTCTGAACGTAGGTAGGCGTCTATCTGCACGTAATCGTGCGCTCCTAAGTGCGCGATGGAAAAAACCGACTCTGAGTTAAGCGCAATTGTTAGCTTCTGCATGAGTGCGAGAAGCTGTCGTTCGCCTGGTGGAACGCTGGCGTGCTGTAGCTCTAAGTCGTCCATGCGATCCAGGGTGACTCTGGGATCGCGATGTCGGACCAGAGCGTTAATTCGCTCAATAACTGTGGGACTGCGCTGCGCAACACTAGGATCTACCGCACCTGAAAGAACTTCCACATCCGGCTCAACTGCAACTTCCCGGAAGTGGTTAAGTTCCTCCACCAACTGCCTAAGGATCGGCGCTTCAATCTCCGGATCTCGTTGGAGTACCTGCGCGAAGTGAGCGAACTGAAGATCCCCAGACTCACGTGACTCCTGCGATGCAGTCGGCTGCGCTGACGTGGTGGTAGGCTGCGTCGTAGTCGTGCTGTCGGCTCGCGACGTCGAAGATGTTGTTTGGTCCTGCGTGTTCTTGGTGGTACTGCGGACTGGTCGGAATGCCATGGTGAGCGAGTAGGTTGGCTAGACCGAATGCTATTACCTGCAACAAGCAAATGGTGCAAACTGAACAACCGGATGGAAGCTCTACTCGGATAATGATACGGCATGGTGTTCATGATAGCGGAAATGGACATTGCGCGGCGAGGTTGCTAGACTAAGAAGAAAACTAAACTACGATAGGATAGAATAGAAGTGCGTAACTGCGCGTTTAAACGACTCTGCGGAATGATTGACAATGCCCAGATATCTACACTACACTACGATAGGAGAGAAACTACTAGAGCACTAATAGAGTAATAGAAGAGCTAAGAGAAAAACCGCTAAAGAGCAGCAAAAACTACGAATGTGCGCGGCTGTCTACTGTGCAGTAAGAAGAGTGACTGAGGAGTGAAATGGGTTGGACAACTACGAAAGCGATGAGAATAAGGTTAAGATGATGAAATACTATGCCCTTTCGGGCTCACTACCGTAACCTAAACTAGAGAAAGAGAGAAAGTACTAGACCTACAGATACACAGAGAAGAAGACAGATAAATAACAAGAGAGAACGAAGAAGTGTAGAGTGAGACATGAGAAAGAGATGAAATACTAGAAGAAGTTAGAAAGGGAGAAAAACTAGAGTGGGCCATCCAAAATGTGAGTGAAGGTACTGCACAACCTTCTTTTTGAAGCTGCGAGCGGGATAAACTAGCGAAGGAGAGAAGGAAGAAGGAAGCGAGCGGATGAAAACAAGATGCTGCGCGGAGATGTAGACAAGCTCACATGAAAGTGACAAACTAATACCTGGACACTGCGGAAAATACGTAAAATGTGATACTGCGCGTGAAGAATGGTAAAAAATGCAACTGCGAACAATGAACCGTAATAACCGACCGTTGTACACGTGGTGATGGCGATAAATGACATCGCCCTGAGACCTGAGTGCACGCGAAGGTGCAACGGTACCTCAGGGTATTCTTGACGGGACCTAGTCCTGCGTAACTCTAGGCTACGCGACGACACACTGAGCCTGTAATAGACGATTGGCAAGGAAAGACAGCGTGATGGTGATAACTACGTGATGTTCTTAGGTGTAGCAATGAACTTATGCGCAGTTTTAGCTGCGCGTGCTGGTTGAACCCTAGTTGGCGATGGAACCTGAGTAGCTGATGGTACATTTACTACTAGTTTTGATGCCATAGGCTCTGAAATCTCGAGCGGGTACAGGTGAGAGATGGATCGTTGGAGTACCCTGCCAGCACTGGTGCGTACACTAGCGGAACGAGCTGCGCCATCTAATCCTGCGTGGATCTGTGTAATGATTCCAAGTGGCCATTGCCCTCTAGGGAGCTTGTCATCGGCCATGAGTACGACTTGACCTTCGTGCGTAGTGATGTTCGTGGATCGTTGTTAACGAACTCCTTGTTGATGACGTTCACGAAGTGCGGATAGATAGTCCTGATGCCAAATATCCCAGAACGAGTCGAGAACGCGGATGGACTGTTGATACCAAACAGTAAGCTTGTTCGATGCGTCCTTCAGTTCTGGTTGCTGCGATGGTGGTAGCTGGATGTCTACCGCTGGAGAAACGAAACCGATTGGCTTCAGTACATGCGCCAAACTGTCCGACTCCCTATAGGGAGTTAATGGTCTTGAGTTGATGACGGATTCGATCTCCACGATGACCGTTTGTAGAACTTCCAGCTGCAGTAATGATCTTCCGACGGTCTTCTTGAACGCTGACTTAAAGAGCGCGACCATGCGTTCGTAGAAACCTCCTTTCTATGGCGAGAGAGGTGTTATAAACTTCCAGATGATCTTGCGACTCGAGACGTAGTTGGAGACTGTGCGCCATGCTGAAGGTTCGTAAATGAATTCTGCGATGGTCTTCTCTGCAGCGTGAAACGTAGTCGAATTATCGCTATAGACGAGATCTGGTCTTCCTCGGCGAGCTAAGAACCTGCGAAAAGACAACAGAAATTCTTGTACAGTATTGTTTAGAACGAGCTCTAAATGTACTGCGCGAGTTGCCAAACAGGTGATTAGACATACCCAAGCCTTGCTAGCTACAGTATGCGCACTTTTGAATGATACTGGACCTAGATAATCCAAACCGACTGTCTGGAACGGTCTCGAACGTGTGACGCGTTCCTTCGGAAGGTCCGGCATGCTAGGATAGCGAAACGGAAATGCGTTGAACTTGTTACACGTAACGCAAGTGCGAAGTGCCTTAGATACTGTGCGCCGTATAGATGGTATAAAGTACGTTTGACGCAAGCTAGCAACCGTTGAGTAAACGCCGGAATGATACTGCGCGAGATGTTGGTGGAATATGATGATGTATGTTAGCCTGTGCGATGGAACCAAAAGGATAGGTGCTGACTCGTACGGACCTATACGAGCGGGACAACGGATTACTCCGTCTTCGTCCTTTTTCGCATTAAGCCTGTCGAGATTTGTCCTCCGCAAGATGTTCTCACTCTCGCGATAATGCGCGAGGATGATTATGGTCCCTGCGGTAGTAATGTCTTGCACCGTGAATAACCCAGACGAGGAAATTTTGCCTAATAGTGGGAACTTGGATAGTAACTGTTCCTGCGATGATGATGAAACCCGATCAAGCATGACAATGCGGAGAAACCTGAGCATGTGTGCCACAATACGCACTAACTTAGTATACCTATTGGTAGCTGCAAATGGAACTGCCGACCGGAACACTGTGTCAATCTCAACACTCACGTTCACCGTTTCTTCCTCTGCGGCGTCGTTGTCCGGGACGATGTTGAAGTCCATGTCGTTGTGCGGCCATTCGGAATGCGGCATGAGCAGAAATTCTGGACCGGACCACCAAATGTGCTCTGCTGCGTCTCTCGTGGACAAGCCACGAGTCGCGCAATCTGCTGGATTGAGTTCAGATGGTACATAATAGCACTTGGTGCTGATGCCCTGATCCTCGAATGCCGAAATGATGGTGCGTATAGCCTGGATTCGATTACGGACAAAGGTTTTAAACGTCTTTGCGGAGTGGATCCAGTGTAGCGTGATTAGAGAATCTGAAAACAAGTGAACCGCTGCGACCTTGATGCCCAAATGCTTGACTAAGTATTTAGCAAGACGTGCGCTAATTAAGGCTTCCATTAACTCTGCGCGGGGTATGGTTATAGGTTTGGCTTCGTTGAGATGTGACTTGGCCATGACCAACCTGTATGTAACTACGCTTTGTGTACGGCAAACCAAGTACGCGCAACACGCATACAAACGTTTTGATGCGTCGCCGAAGACGCAAAGCTCAAAGGTGGATTAAGCTGCGCTAGATGGTAAAACGTGCCTAGGGATAGATGGTAACGGATATTGGAGACTTGCGCATAGTTGTGACCACTGATCTAATTCTGCTTGGTCCAAGCGATCATCCCAACCCCTATTTTTGGCCCATAGATCTTGTATGAAGACCTTAAGGGGTGAGAAAAATGGTGTTAGCAGGCCAAGGGGGTCGTATGTTGACGCAAGTGCGCGTAGAGCAGTACGTTTTGATGTTACCTGAATTCGCAAAGTCTTAAACGGGAGACTAAGCGTGTCTCTGTGCGCGTTCCAATTGATCCCTAATAGCTTCGCATGAGCGGCGTCCAAGATGCGATCTCGCTTGTCCATAGAGTGGTTGACCGTCTCTGAATTGCAGAGAAACTCTCTCAAGTTCATGTGCATAAGCCTGAAAAGAAGTTTCGCGTCGCGATATTTGCGGATAGCTACTGCGCGGTCGTCTGCGCCTAAAAGAACGTTATCGACATAAGTATTAGCTTCGACTTCTTTTGCCAACGCGGTGGAATTGCGTTGGAGATATAACTGAATGGATGCTGAAAGCATAAATGGCGATGCGTTAACCCCAAAAGGTATTCGAGTGAACCGAAATATGCGAAGATTCTGCGACGATGGCGGACGATTTGGATCTTTGACCCACAGAAAGCGCGTTGCATCTCTTTGAGACTTCTGCAAGCGAATCTGATGAAACGCTTTTTCGACGTCGGCGATGAGCAGGAATCGATGGAGTCTTGCGCGAAGAAGAATCGCAACAAGCTCCGGTAGGAGTGTCGGTCCTTGGTAGAGGCAGTCGTTAAGACTGGGAGCACCTCGCTGTTTAGACGAGGCGTCGAACACTACCCTTAACTTCGTAGTCGACGACGACTCCTTGTAGACGGCCTGATGTGGGATGTAGTAAACGCGATGGTTGTCGAACCTGCGCTCATCGACCTCTTCGATATATCCTGCTTTAAGATGGTCTTCTATCACCTTGGCGTAGGTGTTCCAAGCCTGCGGCGACTGTCGTAGTTTCTTGTATTGGTTGACGAGACGACAATACGCAAGCTGCTTGTTATCCTGCAGCTTCGGATGCGCTTCTTTCCATGGGAACTGGACGTGGAGATAGCCATCGATAAACTTCGAGGTGTTGATGAAGTTGGCAAGAATCCGATCTTGCGCTTCGGTATCTGCGTTGGGGTCATGATCTTCTGTGATGCCTAGTGAGTCAAGCGACCAAAGCCTTTGCACCCACTGTTCCTGTTCCTCTCGGTCGGCGGCGATAACTGTCGTATAGGAACTTGGTGTTTGTTGAGGCGAACCCGAAAAACCGGTAATCCGGAAACGACTGTTCCGAACCTCGTGTGAGTCAGAACCATGCCCGAAGGCAAGACTACTGGTGCCTCTGGCATGAGGATGTCCCAGTAGTTGTCGATCCCAATGAGCAAGTGCGGTAGAACCGCCTTTTGGGTGTGACACATCGGCATGTCGTAGCCATGCTTCCTGATGTGCGCCTTGTCGTCCTCTGACAGTTGAGGTGGTTTCTGCGCTAACGTGAGGATGTCCTTAGTCGTGAGATGGAGAGTCAACTCCTCGTCGAACAAGTCGACAAGAGTCACTTGCGTAATGCCTGAAACCTCTGAAACCTTTTGTCCTCCAAACGCTATGTAGGTACGTGACCGCTTATTAGCTACTGGTAGGCCTAAACGTGTAACTGCGTGCGTAGCTATGAAGCTGTTCTGCGCTCCTGAGTGGAGTAATAGGATGACGTCTTCGAGCTCATCGGAGTCGCAAGAACGTGCTTTAGCCTTTGCGAGCATTAACGCGGCGTGCGGGCAAGAATACTTGCTAGGTGTTTTAAGCGCGTCGTAGCAATGCTGTAAGAGATGGTATTCCTGATCGGAATCGCGCGTAAAGTTACAAGGTGGTATATAACGCCTAGAGCGGTGATAGTAGCTGTCGCTGCGTCTGCTAGATGGTAAACAGAAGCGAACATGCGGCGATGGTGAACGATACCTACGCGGGGAATATGACCTATGATGCCTATGGGTGTTATAGCTATGTCGGCGCCTATCGCGTAAGCGTGCATACCCATCTTCCCAGGAGGAACTCCTGGAACGGGAATTGTCTCTGCTCGGCGTCCGTGAGGAACGTCGTTCACTAGATGTCGAACGGTGATTGCGATATCGAGAATACCTATCATTGCGCGTGTCATGACGGCTGCGCGGTGAAGGTTCTCTATCGCGCCGTTCTCTTCTTTCGCAGAGAAGCTGATGGTGGTTGGCGTCACAACGACGGCACCCACTGCGCTCACAATCCCGTTGCTGATGCCCTACGGTTAGGCAATTAAAGCAAAGCGCGTACGAGCGAGCGATTTTCCTGCGAGCATAGACTGGCATCGAAACCCTGCATTTGCGCGTCTGGTGACTACTTGAATTACAGAAGCAGCACTTATTAGGGTCGTATGATGACTCTGAGGAAGCTGATCTGGACGTGCGTTTCCTCTGCGGGCTGGTGGTGTTCACGGCGAAGTTGTCACTCAACGTGGTCGAGTCCTCGTATCGCTCTTGCGAGGCGATGATGTTGTCGAGGTGACGCATTACTGCGTCGATATCAAACTGTTCTCCAAGCTGGAACTCAAGATCGTGAAGCTTCGATTGAATCTCCGACGGGAACTTCCCCTTGACTAGGTCAAGGATCGGTAACACGTTGCGGAAATCCTCGAATTTGCGGAGTCCATGGAGAATGCCTGAAATTCTAAACCACGTGCTCCTAAGCTCTGACCCAGAGAGCCGTGCTGGTGCGAGTTGCTTAAGCTGCTGATGGAGTGTGGCCCGCGTTTTGTGCGGACGATCGTAGCGCTTTTTCAACGCTTGCACCAGATGATGGTAGTTACACTTTTCCGGATCTAAGTCCTGGAGAACAATTTGCGCGTCGCCTTGTAGAAGCCTTTGCAGATAAAGAAACTTATAGACCTGAGGGATGCTGTTGTTGTTATGCACCGCAAGTTCGTAAGCGCTCCAAAAACGATGAAACTGGGTAATGTCGCCAGTAAACGGTTCAAGTGCAAGTTTGTCCAGCTGGATGGTAGGCTGGAACTGAAGCTGCGCGTCGCTAGCACTCACATCGACACTGATGTTATTTGCGCTATTATCGACTGGATGTGCGGGCGATGTCGCTGCCCCATTACCGCCTGCAGGAGTATTAATGGAGTGATGACCAGTGCCTTGCGCTGCTACTAACGTATTAGGAGACAGATTGAGTACTTCCTCAAAGTACCCGGTGAGCATCTCGCACGCTTTGGCAATGCGAAGGCAAATGACAGTATTGGTGTCCTCGGCCTTAGCTAGAGTGTCCCCGACCTGTGCCTCTCGGTCAAGAGCTGCGTAGGTCTGTTTGTCTGCTTCAGGCGTAGAGGATGAACCAATAAATGTAAGAAATGAATTCTGGCGATCCTTGACTGTGCGGATCGCTTCACGCAGAAGTTTCGAATGCGTAACGAGTTGCTCATAATCAGCCAAAAGGCGTTGACGCTTTTCGCGCTGCGCATACGAAACATCGATGGGGTCAAGTAGATACTCTGGGATCTTACTTGTGACCTCATGTAGCTGCGCGGCAGACTCGAGGAGTTGTTTCCCATGTTCAGCGACCGATGTCATTGCGCCGATAGACCGTTGCACGAAGGTTGCGAGAATACACCTATCTGAAAGCAACACGTGTCATATCGTCGAGTTGTCGTGGCCGGCCCTGGCCAGTAGCCGACGCACAACTGCGCGAGAGGTTATCGAGCGGGTGAGCCAGTATCAAAGTACTAAGATCCGACGGTACGAGAGAAGCGAGAAACCAGGCAAGCGCATAAGACCTAAGCATTGGCTGAATAGTGTGCGGTCAAGGTGGTGACACATGGGTACAAAAAGAAGGGAGACGTGAAATTCGCGAGGCTTTCGCAGCGCTAACGGTCCGTTGACTACGTGCGGTTAAGCATCTCAGTTGGGGCCGGAATGCAACTTCGGCGAAGACACGTTATCGCAAAGCTACGTCGCCAAGCCGCTGCTGTAGCAGTCTTCATGTGCCTCGAGGAGACCCCCAGACCAGCGCTTGGGTGTGCTCGAAGTTTCCGGGCGCAAACAATGACGGTTACCGCCTAGGGTTTCCTCCCCGTTTTCCCTTGCGCGCCATGTGACCCTGCGCTCAAGCCGTTCAGCCTGTCCCAAAGGAGAGTCCGTGCCACTCGAAGCCCCTAAGGTTAAAAACGGAGGCCACGGGAGTGGAAGAGGCAATACCCTAGTTGTGACTACCTTCGCAGTCACTGCGCAGAGGCTCGTTGGAACCAGATCTGTACTAATTGTAGTACTCCCATGCGCACCTAGACCCCATTGTTCCCATCAGTGGCTGCGCGCTAGAAGGCTCGATCGCCAATGCCGAACATGCGTTTCCGCATGCCCAACATCGGTCCGATGCACCATGTCGTGCCCCGGGTGAGTCCGCTGCATCGGTGGTGGAAATCATGCGGCCCTCAACCCGAGGCTACGTGTGAGGCACAACCGGTGTCGAGGTCTTACCTATGCGCGCTAGCTCTTACCTAACCTGCCACGTAAGGGTGTGGCCCTTATTCCCCCGACTTAGCACACCTCATACCAATGCGGATGTTATTTAGGATCTCCTGCGCAGTCTGCACCTGCACTGGCCCCCGGCGACTCCCGTCCATCTTCACATCACTCGCGTGGTACAATTGAACCAGCCGACCTTCTGCAGTATTGTCACTGCGCTCAGAATAAACCTTCCCCCGCTCTCGAGTTACATGACAGTGCGCATCAGACATTATACTTCATATCAACCCAACATACAGACAATACATCAATATGGAGAACAATGTCTACGAGTCAAGGCTGAGCCCCGCCAGCTTACCTACGGGTCAGCCCCAAGCGCAAGCCGCAGATCCTTCCTCGCTCCTACCCTGGAGCCTGCGCTCACGAGGGCGGTGGCTCGGTAGGTCTCTGCGGTTACCTCTGTAGTCGACACTGCGCGTCCTGTCCTGGTCGTCCTGAAGTCCTGCGCGGCCCGTCGAGTCGAGTCCTGATGGTGTGGACACTGCGCTGGCGATGGAGTGCCGGAGCGGAGAGCGGACCGACCGCTCGGAGCGACGACGAAGCCGAAGACTGCCGGGTGCGCGCGGGAAGGCGTTCATAGTGCGTCGCGGCGCGTGCGCGCGACCGTATGCCTTGCGCGGCGGGACCAGTGCGCCTCCCAGCGTGTGTGTCCTTGAAGAGTCGTGATGGAGCGTGGCGAACGTCACGACACTGATGACTTAATTATAGAGACCTACGGGGCCGTGGTGTTTGTCCACAATACGCCGTCCTTCATCCTTCACCAAGCACCCGCGATCCTCTGTGATGGCGGTCGCGTTGAAACGACAATTACCACGCTCCTGTAAAGAGTGCCGCTGTACGGCTAATATCCCAAGCAGCACGGTCTCCGGGCTACTCGCCCCGTGACGTCACAGTCGGCGCGCGAACGGAGTTTCGCAAGACGTCTGGCGTCTCTCGCTGCCAACCGAATCTCTCACTCGCAGCCGGAGCCTCCACCTCTCCGTGCACTTTTGCACGTGGGTTCATGAGAATCCGCTTCACTTAGTGGCAGTAGACCATCCCCGGAGTGAGTTAATTGGTGCCAGACGTGCCCAGGAATGGTGAAACACTGACTAGCCTTTTAACAGAAATCCATGAGTCCTTGGATTTGTAAAATATGCACTTGAACTACGGTGATGATCCCAACGATGCGCCAGGCATTCTGCTTCGACAGTATCCCGTATTACCATACGGACACTGCTACGAGCATCTTAACCAGGGATAGGGGCTGGTCTATCATATTTGCCTTTAATAGAGAAGGCCTGTACGTGATGGTAGCTTTTGTATCAGACAGGCTTTTATATTCTGTGCTTGACGCCAGAAATGAGTCCTGGACGTTTTCAGATATCCAGCGGGTTCTTTCGAAGCGTTCATGGATATGCCTGGATCATGGGAAACATATGGCACATGGCTATAGATGCAAATTGACTAGAGGGGGGGGGGGGGGTCAACATGTACTCAGTGGCTATTCAGCCTTGCCGCAAGCGCTGCAGAGTGCTGTCCTACAGGGTGAGCCTCACTCCTTCATTATACGGAAGACCTTAGTGTTGGGGATGAGATGTTCATGAGCTCATTGAGAGGAAAGAGGCACATATGACGAATATTCTTCACTCCATTTGAGCTCTTTAGCTTTTCGGCCAGCTGTCCTAGGTTATCTACACTCACTGTGTATGTGTCGACTCTTCGACTCATGCCACTCCACTGTCGTAAAGACGGTAGGAAAAATCCTAGGAGCATTGGCAGACCTCTATTAAGAATATTATGAGGACATTCAGGTGTCTGGTTAGACCTCGAAGGTCCCAGTGAGGTGGAGAAAGAGCTTTCGTCCATCCTCAGACAGCTTTGGAGTGTAGTTCGAGAAGTTATCTGCTTGGAGCATTTGAGTCGTGCACCTTCACTCCTCCTTAAAAATCTTCCCCTCCTATGGTTGCTCGCAAATGTTTCAATGTGACCTCCTAAGCGTGTCAATGCAACCGGCCTTTCCGTGATGTGGTCGGTACCAGTCCCTGTAGATTTCGTAGGCTGTCATCGTACTTGGAGACTCCCTCATCGCGGCCGTGAGCTCATGATTCACACGTGGACCAACTATGGAGACATTCGCGCCCGCGTGCACTCTTTCGTCTGGAATCTCTCGTGCCGCGCTCGCAACCGCGGTCGCGGGGGCGAGTAGCCCCGCAACCAAGCAGCACTTCACATGGCCACAGATTTCGCGCCCTTTGCTTTTCGTGCTATATCGCATGACTTCGCACTGCAGTTCGAAGGAGCTGTCGTCCGACAAGGAAACTAAGACGAGCGAATTCCGATTATTCTAGAATGGGAGAGGTCGCCGCCAACGGCGGAAGACATGCGCGGCACCCTCGACATCGAGGGAAGAAATTCGGGAGGGCGAAAAAATCCAAGAAGGAGGAGGACGACAAGGAGATGAACTCCATCATAAGTCGCCGCGAAGAACTGCCGAAGGTGAGGTAGCTTCCTTCTTCTGCTCGAATATGTTGTCACCTTACGTAAGAGAGAAACCTTTCTCGTTGTTGCATTTTGGCCTTCACGGTAAAGCACCTTGCAGTGTCGAAAGATGTTTCTTTTTAGCTGGAAGTGTTTTCGGGTCCGATTTCTGGGCGTCTTAAGTATATGAAATCCAGGTGAACGCCAATGAAAATTCCCCATGTTTACGAACTATGTAGTTTTCCAGCGACATGATCGTAATTTACTGTTTCCAGGTCAGCCCGGCCACTTTCAAGACCTTCACAGACTTTCCGCTGTCGAGCAGGACCCTTCGCGGACTAGAAGAGTGTGACTACGAGGAGCCGACGGATATTCAGAGGGAATCTTTGCCGTTTTCACTGAGTGGGTCCGATATTGTTGGCGCGGCGAAGACGGGAAGCGGCAAAACTCTTGCCCTGATCATACCGGTAAGGCGTTTCTGAATCTGGGTGATTCCGTCAACGATCGTGTAGACCAGAAAAGCTGATCACTTGTCGTTCCCCCCACACACATTGACTTTAAGGTACTGGAGAGCCTCTGGAGTTCAGGATGGTCCAACTATTGCGGCCTAGGAGCTCTAATCATTTCACCGACCAGGGAGCTAGCCCTGCAGACTTTTACGGTCATGAATAATGTCGGAAAGTACCACGAATTTTCGTGCGCCTTGCTGATTGGAGGTGCGTCTCGTTTCAGATTCATCCCACAGAAGGTGTATTCGAGAGATTAGTCGCTTCGGATGCTCCGCGCTCTCTGCTTCAGCCCCCCCCCCCCACTGTTGCTCCATGGAAATTTCTTTTCGATCACCTGATTAGCAACGTCTCCGTCGACTGCTGCGTGCCAGAGAACTCCGAGGATTCCCTTCAGTCAACGGGATCGACCATATTCAATCCTTTTTTTTTGGGATTTCACGAAGAACTTCGACCAGCATGGGCGCCTTGGTGATTCTCCGACTTGTCAAGAAACCCAGTCTTCCACGGTCTCGCCCTACAACTTTATCTTTATCTACGGCGTTTACCCAAAGGTGCAAATAATATGACAACACCAAAACTAGTCAGCAAATGAAACAACAAACAAAACGGCAACAGCCGGAAAAACGATAAAATGGAAAAGAAGGACATACAGCTCAATCTAAAGACCCAGACCTAGCAACTACGACCATCGTTGGACTAAAAGAAAGCTGAAATAGTGGAAGATTAAGAGTCTCACTGAGGGACAACCAGTTTCTTGAGGAAATTTTTAAAAGTACTGAGTTTCAACCCTAGGCAACCATTAGCGATTAATGAGTTGAAAGCGGAGACAACTGCCAGCATATCGATTTGCATCGCGATTGTTCATACTCTTCGATGATTTCGATCAGGTGACAACACCTTTGATTCCCTAGCGTCGTCGAAGCTCGAAACTCCGGATGCCTTCTCTCGTTCATGGAGTTACGTCTCTCCTAGCATCCTACTTTTGATTGTTGAGGAGCGGTGATCGCATGTTTGTCCCCTTTCTATAGGAACTGCGTTTTCGAGAAATTGCAGGAAGTGTATTGATGGCCTTATCTCTGTATTTTTTGTTCAGGTACCGACGTAGACTATGAAAGGAACCGCCTCGGAAGGGTGAATATAATTATTTGTACTCCTGGACGCCTTCTACAACACATGGATGAAAATGAGCATCTCTTGTGCGACCAGCTTCAAATTCTTGTGCTTGATGAGGCAGACCGGATGCTGGATTTAGGTTTCAGCCAGCAGGTGATTGGATCGCTGCAGCTTCTCCACCAAAAATATGAAATCAAACAACTTTTTTGGGGTGGGGGAGGGCTTCCGTAGTGAGTTGTGCTGTTCCACTTTCTATTAAATGACTGATTTTGATGAAACATCTTCAGGAGTTGTGTGGATTCTAAAGCGTTAGTTTTAGGTTTTCTATCTCATATGTGCTATTTAACAACTATTTTTTATCAATAAGACAATTCGCCATCTGCAAGTATGCGATTTAGGTCAACGCAATTATAGCAAACTTGCCAAGGGAGCGTCAAACCTTACTTTTCTCAGCTACTCAGACCCGAAACGTCAAGGATTTGAGTCGCGTTTGCACAAAGGTGAGGATCAAAAGCTGTTCATCTGCTATCTCAACACGACAGGTGTGTTCCAGGACCCCGTTTTTGTATCTGTCCATGAGCGGTGCGCGCACGCGACACCTGATTGTCTTGTGCAATCATACATGGTCTGCGAGGAGCAAGACAAGGTGAACACTATGTGGTCGTTCATAGTTAATCATAAGAAGTTCAAAACACTGATGTTCGTCTCTAGCTGCAAGCAGGTCCGTTGTTCTACCTCCAGCGCGTCGATTCTCGAGTAATCTCTGATTGATTTTCAGGCTCGCTTTTTAACGGGCGCGTTCTGTCATCTTCGTCCTGGTTTGCCAGTGATGGGATTGTGGGGTACAATGAACCAGAAGAAGCGCGTGGATGTGTTCCAGAAGTTTGAAAACAAAGAGGTGAATCAATTGCTTTATAGGTACCCTAACCGATCAATAGCTAATTTGATCACTTCATCACACGAAATTGTTTTGCGGAAGGTCAGGGGTGAGGGTGTTAACTAGATGCCTTTGCCATTTGCCTTCCAAAATTCTGCTTTGGGGATGTTCGGAAAAATCCTTTTTATTTCTTGTTTTACGTATGGTGGGATAACAGCTTTGAGGTCTGATCAGTTCACAATGTTGAGATGGAGGCGGTTGCTTTTTATTTCGTCCATCATATGAAGGAGACTTTTATGCCTCTTCTTTGGTTCTGTTTGTTCCGTGTTCAGACAGCTAAGCTATGCCCCCTTTTTCTTCTTTCTCTCCAGAGCGAGCGAAGCGATACCAAAAGTGATTGATGTACAGCATACCACCAATCCATTGCTTGGCTTAGGCACTCCACTAAATGGAAGATGGATGAGCATTCATACCACGTTCACTATCTGACCTCGTTGTATGTTGCGTGATGTTTCCGAAAAAGGAGTCAGTTGACACCGATATTCGTCCTTTATAACACCTCGGTGATAGGGAGCAGAATAGGCGGCAGGCGTCGATTCCTAGGCGGTCGGACTGCCCACCACATATTTACAAACTGGTTGGCTCGACGGCGGACTAATCTGAAAGTACAAAACAAAACACTGTCCGTCAGCTAACACAGACAGTGCTGTGGAAGTAGGCCAGCCGCGAAATTCCTACACGATAACGAATCACTGTGGCGCAGAAGTTATGTCATATCAACTTTTTATGCAGCGATTTCTCTTCAGGCTGCTGTCATGATTGCGACGGATGTTGCCAGTAGAGGGCTGGATTTTTCTGATGTGGATTGGGTTGTACAGGTGGATTGCCCGGCTTCTGTAGAAGATTACATCCATAGGTAATCTCGGGTAGAGCAGATGTGTCTCAGTTGCTCCACAAATCCGTAGGCTTTTAATTGTTCAGAGTTGGACGGACAGCTCGTATGAATCAGAAAGGTCACGCAGTGCTTATTCTCACCCCATCGCAAGAAGAAGCTATGATTTTGGCATTGAGTCGTGCAAACATACCCATTGAGAAGCAGATGTGAGTGAGATATTTGTTTCAATGGTGCATTTAGTATTGCATTATCGTTTAGCGCGGATCCGAGAGCGATCGTTGACATTCAGGCGAAGATGCAAGCAACGCTTTCCCAGTTTTCCGAGCTTAACCAGTACGCCCAAAAGGTAGGAGCATCGCAGGGATTGTAAGTGCGTAGTGCTGGTTCCATTCATCAAGAAGGTCGGACTCAGTGGTATTATCGATCTGCTTTCGCCTTCAGAGTGTAGTTGCTTATCTCCGAAGTGTGTACATGATGCGGAACAAGAAAGTCTTCGATGTCACCTCCGTCGATGCTGGCGCGCTTGCTGCGTCTTACGGACTTGTCACAGTGCCCAGAGTGAGGTTTCTCAGCAAGAAAGGGATCAGTGTCAAGGTGGAATGTTTAGCGCTGCGTCGAACAAGATTGTAAGGAAATTTAAAGCATTATTCTAGGATAATAAAAGCAAGAAGGCTGTTATCGATTCGAAGTTAGACACAGTAGCTCGACCAGCGAAAGAGGGTCTGCAATTGGAGGTATGCTTCTAATCCTTGAATTAAAATAGTGGTGCTATTGGAGGTAGACAGCGATCTCGAGTTCATAACGGATCGACTTTAGTTTCAAATCTCGTCCAACCTTGTCCATTCCATAACCCTTAAGTTGCACTGTTTCTACAAGACTTGCGTCGAGAGGGTAAAACACTGACCTGCTGGCAAGCGAAAGGAATTTTTCAGGTGCTTTCTTGGTATTACACCTAAGAATACGCGGTTCGAGAGAGATGATTAACGGACATCCTTCCCTTATCAGTTGTTCGACTATTATGCGACGTGGGAGTAGCCGATTTTCTGAATTCTCACAGGACGGGCAGCCGCTCGACGTAGCATTCTTTCAAAGCGCGGTTGCAAAATAATGAATGCCAACATCGTTAGCTCGCTGTAGTGTGCACCATGCGTTATACTACATCGTGCAGAGTTATATGATTTAAATAGCCAGTAAATGGAGAACCTCTTTCACACTATTTGGTCGGTGCACTCACTTTACACCGACTCTGGAGAGTTGAAATTGTCCTAGGTATGGATCAAAGCTCGAGTGGTCATTTGCATGAAGAGCCGGCGGTCTCACCCGTCTCACCAGCGCACTTCCTTCAATTGATCCTAACTAATTAGGCCAAAAGCAGGGCGCTGCGTTGTTTCTTCTCACAGTTTTCCCAACAATGCAGGGAAAATCATAAACTCTTAAATCTTTAATACTTCAGTCTCATTACTAGTGTTCAGGGACGGATAACTTTGGGAAGCTTTGAAGTGGCCGATGAAAGCGACGACATTTTGGTGGTGAAGAAGAAAGACGTCTTCAACTCGCTCAGTGCTGTCGATGAGCAGGCAAGTGGTCAAGAGAACTACTATGCTTTGTCCAAGTTGCTTTGGATTGTTTTTGCTATGTTTTGTTTTTGCAATCTTTCAGCATCCATTTTATTTACGTTATTTTTGTATTTTTTACTGTAATTATAATTAGTGTAGCTTTTTTACCGCTAGCTTTGTTGCGAGTCTGCGTATTTGCCTCACTCTTTTCTTTATGACGAGTGTGCTGAGAAATCACTGGGTACTTCAACACATCAAGAAGTTTGTCGAGTGTCTCCTTCATGTCCGTAGCCTTCAAGTTCTTGAAAATATTTTTTATAATAATTTTGCTAAGAATTTACGATCGCAATCTTCCTATAGGATTTGCGCGCAGACATTCTCATAGTCGCTGCTGGGTTTGTTAAGCCTGATTTTTTACAGACTTTTTAGGAGGCGCAGGTGAAATCAGCTGCTTCTAAACCTGGTGGCAAACCGAAATTGGTCACGAAGTTGAGCGCAGCTAAGAAGGTGTTGAACAAAAGGGTGAAAGTCAACGTGAGGAAGGTGTTCGACGAGGACGGAGAGGTGGCTCAGGTAGCATCAAATCGTTCTTTTCAACAAGAACTTAAGCACATATTCACTTTTCTTTCAGGTTGAAGGAGTTGTGGAGCAGAATGAAGGCGTTGGCCTGGACCTTGCTTCGGCGAAGGAGTCGATGAAGCTGACTGGAGTGGTAAGGTTCTACCTAACTTATACTGGGCTGATTTTTCTTCAAGGTTGTGGCAGAGAGTCGCACAACCATGTGGAACACCAACTCAGAAAGGAGTGTAACGTTTTAAGAAGAGTCAGAGAGGTTTCATAGTCGCCAGGTCAAAGGTTCCAGGGGATATAGTCATCTACAGTGTGGTCTCCTGCTTGGTCTTAGGGGTGGGAGAGGTGTTTCGTTACAAAATCGACTCGATGCTAGCATAAATCGTTTATAGGAAGACAAGAAGCGTCATAGAGCGCTACAAAAAGAAAGGAAAAAAGAGGAGAAAGAACGCTTGAAGCGCAAAAGAAAGAGAGACAAGTGAGTTTAGGAGGTCTGGCTATTTCTCTCGTAACTACACGACATGAAAATATTTTGAGCATTCGTAGGGGAGAGGATCTTGATCTGGGAGAGGGCGGCAGTGGAATTGACAGTGATGCAGATTTATCCTTCTTGCCGGATCCTGACGAGGTGCGGAGGAGATATGCTGAGCAAGGTTGGTTGAATCTGAATAGTAGACTAAGTTGTCCGATTATATCTCCGTATTCTAGCATTGGAAGAGAATGGCACCAATGCGGTCTCTGTTGATCAGCCTGTAGCACCGTTATCTAAGCGAAGAAGGCAGCGGAAGGAGCTCGTCAGCACAGAGGAGCAGGCACTCGCATTACTCAACCCGTTTTGACGTGGAATCTGTAGCAGTAGGATTGTTATACTTTCAGATGTCTATAGTTTTCCTCGCTTAAGATTTGCGATGTTGGATGATATCGTTAGTTGTTATTGTTGCTCTGTTAGCTACGCTTTGTACCAATAAATGCTTCGAGAACTAATGTCTTTCTTCTGTCGATCCTCCTAAACGGTTAATGTCCGATGTTTTCCCTGTACAGGTGTTCATACGTATTTTTCTTGTGGTCTTTAGTGCCTCTTTTTTTTTGTTGTTGTTGCCCTAACCATCCTCTGTACTCGGAATTGACGGTTTACTACAGATGGCCGTGTCATACGTGCCTGCAGGTCGAGTGGCAGTGAATGAGTTCCATCGAAGAGCGGGCGATGATGTCATCTATTGGAGACGAATGCAGGTCAGTCTTCCACATAGGTGATCCCTTCAGATTTGCGCGTCTCCGGTATTCCGCGTGACTTTTTTTTTTCAGAACTTTTGTTACAACACTACTGGCTGGCACTATTGATCTTAGCGTACCCCACGTAATCTTGTTCAAAATAGGTTTGTTAGGGCTAATCTGCCATGGGAAGAACGAATATCATAGCCGTTTTAACGCCTTAGAAGCCCGTTATTTTAGGTTGGCATTGCCCAAGGTTTTGCGAAATAGCGCGCGTTTGTAAGAGACGCCGAGAGTTCGCCTCCTGCAAGCTCCCATGGGGAATCGCCATAGATAGCATGCTGTGGCGTGCAGGCGAGGCGAATAGGTACATGCAGAGAATGTAAATGCAGTTTTAACTCCTCGTTTCGATTACAGATCAACGTCTTATTTGCTTTCATATCGGGCAAGGGAGGGAACTCCAGGATGAAGGAAATTTTAACACGGGTGCGCTAGTGGGCCCACAGCCCGGAGTCCCTTCCCCTGCCCGATCCTCTGCTCTCCTCCGCGTCAGCGGAGGAGGGCACAGAACAGAGCTTTCAAAGCTTTTCGAGATTTCAAGGTTTTTGGCCTGGCTAACCTCTGCTGCAAGCTAGAGGCGGCGAAATAGTGCGCATCGTGAGGAGACGATGACTCTGCGTCTCTTATCAGCGCGCGCTATTTCGCAATGCCCTGGGCGATTCGAACTTAATGTAGCGGCTTACAAGGCATTTTCGCAAAAAACGACCATGGTATTCGTTCTTCGCAGTCAGATTACCCTTAGTAGACCTATTTTGAACAATATTAAGTGAGGTGTGCTAAGTACAATAATACCTCACTGCGTAGGGCATGTTAATGCTTCGCGACCGGTACAACGGGAGCGATTGGTCAGCCGTGCAAATCATATGTATCGATCTTTGCGGAGCGATCGCCCAGCAAGAAATCGCTACGTATGATTTGCCCGACCGACGAGCCGCCCCCGTCGCGAAGTACGAACAGGCCCTTAAACATTTTAGCACGTGTTGCGCATTCAATCGTTTGGGCGTTCACCTCCTAGGAACCAGTAAACCACATTGTTCAAATCGCCTGGGTATCAGTTTCTTGAGGATAGCGGATTGCAGTAGTTGCGCAGCTGAAACCAGATTTGCCTCGAAAGATGGCTCAGGTGGAAAATTTTCGTTTCGTGGTGGGGCGATGACGTTGCGGGCGTGAGGTATTCAGTGGCTGTGTAGTTAGGTTAGGTCTCGACATTTAGATTGAAAACTTTAAGCACTTTAAGAATTTTGAACAGCTGTTATCCTCAGCCTCAGCCTCCAATTTTTTTTAAACGAGTTCGCATTTACCTTGATTCAATGTGCTTATGAAATGAGGTTAATTAAAAATGAGATTTGTTAACGTTTTCGTAGAGTGTCAAATTTTGGGTGTAGAGAAATACCGCCACTGTCTGTAGTGGGTGGGTGGGGTATCGGTTTCTAGCGAGAGCTGCGGAGGGTGGGGATTTATTACCATTAGGTGTAATAGTGAAACTGATCGCCGGCTGCGCGTGTTAATGATAGCTGCGTTAAAGTCTGTGAGAGGTTGAGAGCGTCGTGTACATTAAAACTATCTCGTAAAGGAAGTGATCTCCTTAAAAAGGTTTACGCCATTAATGTTAATGGAGCTTGCTAGTGCTTCTGAGCGTTGAGTCAGATTCAACTCTATTCTCAGGCCAGCAAGAGGTAATTATTCTTTCAGGAGTATGGGGACCTGATACAGTGTGTCACCTTGCTTGTGAAGCAGTTGTCACTGATGCAGTTTTCCTATTCTTCTTAGGATAGCACCATTGTCGTGGTCTCCTCTGTTTGTGGTTTAGTAGGTCCTTTTTAGGAAGAGTGAAGTTTGAGGTTAGTTGTCGGTGCTAAATCCTATTCATAGGCCACCGTCATCGACAGAATGGCAGTGCGGCTGCGAGTCCTCGTACAATACATTGCCTGTGCAGTCTGCATTCAGTTTTTTTTTTCAGCGTTTTAAAACAGTGTTCCACTGACGCAATAGTTATCAAAATGCATGCCTTATCCGCAGTTGGCGATAGGAGGAGCCACTAACCATAAGATTCTGGAAGCCTTAGAATCCTGATATGTTCGCAAGCGAAACATATATGCAAGCGGTAAGGCCTCTGTTATACTCCCGCGGGAGCATCCGCGGAACGTCCGCGGACCAATGGTGCACGGCGGAGGCGGGCGTGGCGAGGCGCGGCGATTGGCCAGGTGAGGAGTCTCGAGGCGATTCCCGCCCTTCCGCGGATGCTTCCGCGGGAGTATAACTCAGGCCTAAAGGTGTTCTCGGCAGGTGTTGTAAGGCTTGTGGTTTCAGCAGTTGTCCGTCTTCAAAGAGCCATCCTCAGTGTCTTCGATTGCGTTCTGCCCGAAGAAGCCCTACAACGTGGCGTCAACAAGTTCAGTCCGACTATCCGTATACGATACCGTCGTGTGTGAGCCAATCAATATGTTCAGCAGGTACTACCACCGCGCCGACTATTTTTGAGTGATTGAGTAATATTTGATTTGAAAGGTTCAAGCGTGCAGTATATGGTGTGAGATTTCGGCACGATGGAGAGCTGATAGGTCAGTTGCTTGTTCTCTGTTCGTACTTTGCGCAGCTAAATGGATATCGCGATGTCGCTTATTCGCCAGCGATGAAGAACGCAGTGTCTTATATTGCCCATAGAAGTCCTAAACTTTACCGCGAGAGCTGGGTTAAGTCGCGCTACGTTAGCACGCACGTGATAAGATATTGCGCTATGTGCTTGCAGCCGTTGGTTAGTAGATGAATATTTTCGTCGTCATGAGGGGCACAAAATGATTTTCACCTTGGCACTGATTATTGGTATTTGCGCAGCATCCGTTAGAACCCAAAGCAGATGTAAAACTGAGTTTTCCTTTCAGCAATTGGCGGAGAGGAAGGAAAAGTGCGAGTGTTTGATGTGACCCGCTCAAGTGGTGTCGGTAAGGTGCGTTATCTATCAGTTCACCTAAAACGTATTTTAAAGGAGCCTTTGCATCTCTTAGCAGCCGCAAGGCGGACCAGATCAATTCCGTCGATGAGATGAATAAATGAATAATAATTTGCAGGTGCCACTGCGTAGCATTAGGTCAGGTCAAGCAAGTGTGCGCTGCGTGGAGTTCTGCGCTGCCGGGAAAGGGCTGTACTCGATGGCCAGTGATGGGAGAGTGAAGCAGTGGGATATCGCTAATACGGGGTGATTCTTAATCTACTTATTTCTTATGTCTTTGTTCAGTTTTTATTTGGCCCAGTTCGGTTTGGACCGCACTTCGGTTTTTAAATACTTGGGATCAGCAGTAGCATCTGATGGCAATCTGATGATTGAAGTGAACTCACGAGTGAGTGCAGCTCGGTCCAAGTGGCGCTCGTTGACTGGCGTGCTCTGCGATAGCAAGATACCAGAGCGCTTGAAGTCAAAAATATATAGAACTTTCGTCCGGCCGGTAGCAATGTACGGTGCTGAGTGTTGGCCTGCGACCAAGGAGGTTGAAACGCGCCTCAGCGTCATGGAGACGAAGATGCAGCGCTGGACGGCTGGAGTCACGCGCGTGGACCGTATCCGGAACGATGTCATTGGGCAGAAGTTCGGTGTCGCACCGCTAGCTGACAAGATGCGCGAAGCTCGCTTGCGATGGTACGGCCACGTTCCCCGTGGAAAACAAAACAGCGTCTGCAAGATAGGCCATTATTTCAAGGTGGTAGGAAAGCGGCCTAGAGGGCGTCTAAAGCAGCGCTCGTCTGACACGTTACGTATGGACTTGAAGGTTGCTGGTGTCCACCCTGATCTACCGCTGGATCGGGAGAGGTGGCGTCATGACACCAGAATAGCGGACCCCCGCTACGAAGCGGCACAGACGCTGAAGAAGAAGTTCGGTTGGGACCTTAATCGTTGATTCTTTTGTTATTTACCTGTTTCACCAAGAGGGAGCATTTTAATAATGGCGACGCGAGCTTTCAGCACCATTGTGTTTAACGATGTTTCGATATTCCTGCAGCGTTTGTTCTAGAGGTGACGAAACTTCATAAAGTTTCACTTGTAACGGATATCCTTCCACCAACTGGTGCTCGTTGCCTTGCTTTCTTGGCTAGAATTCTCGTTTAAACAACATGGCGCCGCTCGATGTAGCAGAACATGCACAACCTGACATCATGTGAGTACTGCGAATGTCCAACCTGCCATCACAATGCGTTTTCTCCTCTAGGCAATAGAATCGTCACTGTCCAGTTTGGCATTGCTCTAGCGGGCTCATATGGTGGGAAAGCTACTTTTATTGGCTGAGAAGTGCTGAAAGCGTGAACATTAGATACGCATACTTGGTAATTTCCGTCTTAGTAAAGTCTATAGGACGACGAGTGTCTAGAGAACTATTCCGAAGATGCTTCCAGCTTCTCAATATATCTGTTTTCGATGACCTGGCCGTATCCATGGTATATCTCAAGTCGACTTTCATTGTAGTGGTTATTTATTTATTATTAATACATCCATAGGGATGTGCCAACAATGATCGAGAACAGGCCGCGAAAACATTGCCTGGAAAGAATAGGAAAAAACTCGGAACTCAACTTACAAACAGCGAAAGCGCTAAAAAAGCTATTGAGAACATTGAGGAAAGGACCACCATCTATGAACCTGCGCATCTATGAAGGAGAAAATAACCAGAGAAGGGTAGGACAACTTGTTGGAGAATATCCTCACAGAGGATGTGAATATAGCCTGCATCTATCTCATGCGCACCACGAATTGGTTCTAGCTGTGAGTTTCCTTCGGGCACGTTACCGTACCGTTCAAGCTTGCAACCATCCCCTAGTAGGTCAATTGACATGACACTTCCATGTGCTACAAATTTCTAACTTCTGTATCCATGATCACCCTATATGTGGTGCGGACAAAGTACGCACCAAGTTTTCCCCCAAAATGTGACGAAGAAGTGCAATGCGTCTCAGAAGAACTGATTATCATTGAGCTGCACACATCGTTTTCCGTGTATTGCTTTCTTGATTGCGAAAGAAGTGAGGAGTTCCGGAAATTTGGGCCTCACACACTCACACTCACGCTTACCGGAGTGTTCTTCACTACGACATCTAGGTCGCTTTAAGACAGCAAAAAGACGTTTATTTCCGAACAAGGTCTTCACCTTATCCGGTTCTACGTCGGAATTAGCCACCCATTCCTTACGCGATAACTGAAGAGTGTGATATTCTGGTTAGCTAGTGTTGGCAAACGTGCTTTTGTAGTGTTGAAAGTTGACCTGAGAAGAAAGGAAACGACTTGGAGTCTCGTATTTGGTCAAAGGTTTGTCATATCTAATCGTAAGATGGGGGCCTGTTAAACATTTTTTCCCTCTTTTTTTCACTGTAAAAGACAGCAAGTTCGCAACTGCGGGATATAGTTGTTTCGTCCTATTTTGCCAAGAAGTTTTTTTTAGTTCGATGCCTGTACTAGACTTCGCAGCTCATCAGGATGAGATACGAGCCAGCACGATCTCTGTTCCGAATGATAATTTATTTTTAACGGGAGGGTATGATCACAAGGTGCGTTGCTGCATATTTTCAGGTGAAATCTCATGCTCAATCATTTTCTGGGCATAGAAATTCAGTTTTTGTAATGATCCTCATCATGCTTAGTTCTATCTACAGGTGAAGTTGTGGGATGTACGATGTGCCAAAGACGGTCCCGGCGTGGAAGTGGATGCTGGATTTCCCGTGGAAAGTGTGACCTTCCTGAACAGCGAGCACCTCATTGCCACTGCAGCAGGGCCTGTTGTGAAGTGAGTGTTGGCTCAATTGGTGATGCGTTGCGTTTCCTTCCTTGGATAGGTGTCAAACCCAGTCGTTCTTCCAGAATATGGGACATTGCCGTGGGCGGGCGGTTGCTGACGTCTCTGCAGCATCACCATAAGACGGTCACTTCTCTTTGCCTCGGTTCATGCGGCGGTGTGCTTGTGACGGGAGCGATCGATCGAAGGGTTAACGTCATTCGTCTGCTAGACTTTTCACTGGTAAGCTTCTAATGGTACATTGTGGGGTTGGAGCAACAACGCTGCTCCGTTTAGTTGCACTCTATGTCGATGCCGGCTCCTGTGCTAAGTTTGGCGATGTCTCCCGATGACGAGACAATGGCGGTTGGAATGAGCCAACTACTTGCCGTTCATAGAAGGGTACCAGAGACGAAGGTCGGTTTATTTGCTTCTAGTGACCCTATCTTGAAGAATGGTTGAGCAATTCAACATTTCGATTACTTTACAACTGGTCTTTCCGAGGAACTCGTAACTCCTTATTGTTATGCATGTTCAGGCCATTGTGTCAGCCCAAGTCATCGATAAACGCTCACTACTCCGCACAGCAGCCCCTAAAGTGCATATGCAAGAGGCTGGAAAGTCGAGAGAGACTGTGGAAATCATGGCTAAGTCCAGCGATCAGGTAACATTTAACATCACCTGCTCTTTGTGTTTGCATTGAGCCTAATGTGTTCTGGATTCAGCACCGGCTGTCCAAGGTAGACTCGTTGCTCAAGGGCTACCAGCACTACGCGGCTATTAAGAAAATGTTTCAATGTGAGTTTTTGTTGAGTGCAGGAGTTCGGCCGCTGGCAAAGTGGGCGGTCTTGGGTTCCTTCCTGGACATAGATTTTTGGGCAACTAGAGGGCATTCTAGAAGTTTCCGAGGAAGCTGGGTCCGACGTCTGGCATTCCACAAAAGTGGTAGTTTTTGCTCGTATTTATAAAAAAAAAAAAGCTGCTCCGTGCTCACAACTTGGTTTTTGTGTTGATGTAGATTTCTGTGTGGATTTCTGTTTCATGAGTGGGGGTGCCTCAGCCGTAGTGCCTTGGATGAATGCATCCCAGAAGTAAGGTGAGGTGAATTTAACATGGACATTTTGTGGTGCAAAAAGTGTACCGTAATGTTTGGCTCCTATCTCTTGTTCTCTGTCTGCCTTGGGTGCTCTGCAGGACGTCCACCATCATTCTGTCATCGATCCCAGTGGGAATGAAGGATAGATTGCGGAAGATACGCGTGTGATTATTAAATGACCCCAGGATGCCGTCCAGAAATTAAAATCGATTAGTGCAGATTCGTGCGCCGCTTTCATCTCCATAGACGTTTCGTATTTGTTGCAGCTGCTTCTTTCAGCGTATTTCTACATTCACAAGAAGGAAGAGGTGATTGCGTGGCTGCGAATAATCATTCGTCGTGGGGCGATACACCGGGCAATATCCGGACACGACAAGAATGTCCTGAGCAATATGTTGAAGTGAGTCGTGGGCGAGGTTCTTTAACTCTGTTCACGCTGACGTTTTGATGGCTTTTACCTCTGCTCTTTACTTCTTTTTCTGGGCAAAACTAAGTTTTCTGCAGCTCGCCAGAGAAGTTCTAGAAAGGTCCTCTGGATGCTGTGGAAGGAGGGAATTTCTCTCAATCTTGCTACTTCTCTTTTAATTGTTACCTTCTTTTCCCGTTTTAGGTGACAAGGGTAAACTTTGTTCATCTCTGAAAAGTGGCGAATCATTTGTAATTGCAGATTTATTCACGTGCAGCTATTTCGCGGCAGCCATTTTGATGTGCTTCGCCACGCTGTGAATGCATTTTTCGGTGAGTGCTTATATTTTTGGCTGTTTTCTATAGTTCCTCTACTACTTTGGGTGCTTTCTTTTGCTTAAGTTTTTGCTAAATGTTTCTTTTTGTTTGTGTAAGAAAGAATCCATTGCTTATCTTTATACCTCTTCTTTGATCCCTTTAGCCTCCTTAACATATAGTCCAGCGCAAAGACTTTGAAAAGTCTGCACATTTTCTCGGCTGGGCAGAAGTAAGTGCCGATTATTTCGCTTTTTTCGCCTAAACATTCGCATTGAGAGGACATAAGGGGAACAAATTCACGAAAGCTAAGGTGCGAGCGAGTCCGAGCCTTGAGCTACTATATGTGAATCGTTGTGTTGCGTAGTTGAAATTTGGGATTTCGGAATAGGAGAGCATGTAGCATCGACGAAATAATTTACGCGTAAAATAATTTTGGTCCCTTTCTAACGCCAGAATGTCCTTCTTCTTATAGGGGGTGAAAATAGTAGTATTGTTCTCAAGAATAGAACGAATGTAGTTTATAAGCCTTGAGTAGGATAAGATAAGAGAAGATCCCTAGTGTGAAGAGCTTTGAAAATGTTGTAAACTCTACGGAAACCCTTGTTCATTATGAATTTATAGTGGGAATCAAATTTATAGTGGGGATCAAAGTTCAACTTGCTATCATATGTAATACCTAAATCTTTGACATCACTAACCACCTTGAGTGGGCATCTCCTAAGGGTATATGTGGGCATTCTAGGATACTTACCAATGCCCATAACACAAGTCTTCTCACGAGACAAAGGGAGGCCGCTGCGAGATGACCATTCACAAACTTTATCTATCGCTTGCTGAATTGTAGTATCAGGGGCCAGTATCAGAGGTGGGCTTAAATATTTTGACATCATCAGCATACATACAACAAGTGACATCAAGATCACGAAACCAGTAAGGTAGATCTGCTGTGAAGATGTTGAACAGTATGGGTGAGAGCACTCCGCCCTTAGGACACCACTCGTGACAGAATGAACCGAGGAGAGAGAATTACCAACAAGAACATGGTAAGATCTATTGGTAGTAAATAATGCCAACCAACCAACAATGGATGGATGAAGAGCATATGACTGGAGCTTGTAAATGAGAAGATCATGTGGAACTTATCAAAAGTCTACTGAAATCAAAATAGACCACGTCGACATTACAGTTAGCGTCATAAGCTTTCGTCCAATCATTAAAATAGGACAGCAGTGCCGTCTCAACTGATTTACCAGTGCAAAAGCCATGCTGAACAGACGGGAGGAGGGTTAAGAGTTAACATGGGCAACAATATGCTTTTTAAAAGTTTCTGAAAAAAAAAACGACAAAAAATGGATGTAAGGCTGACGGGACTAAAATTATTTGGATCGGAAAGCGGATCCTTCTTAGGAAGAGGAATTATGATGGAATGCTTACATACAGAGGGAACTTGGCCAGTTGTGAAAGAACGATTAAAAATAAATTCAAGTGGACCCAAAATCTCAACAATAATGTTTTTAATAACTGCACACGGGATGTCATCAGGATTCAGAGAGGCTGAAGATGGCCGCCTGTCAAGATGTCGATGATATCTTCTCTGTACCAAGAGGCAGATCAATTAAATCGGGAAGGCTCTACAGAAAATAAGTTGGATATCGGCTGTGACACCTCACTAAAAACTTTCAAAGTTTAGCAAACATTTCAGCTTTATCTTGACCAGTGATGGCACGATGATTGTCCATCAGTAACGTCCCAATGCGAGTTTTGTCAGCGAGTCTATGCCTGAGCATACCGTAAATTGCGTTTAAGCCTTTTTTCCTAATTAACTGATTTTCAACATAACCGTTCTATCTGGTCAGGTTTTTGTTATATATCGTATTCAGAGCTTTGAAGTTGGTCCAGTCAGCGTCAGAATTCGTGTTGTTAGCTATAATCTATAGATTTTGAAGGCGAGTAGCCAATCTAGTCAAGTAAAGCGGAAGCTTAAACGAAGAAGTAGAAGATGTGAAGGAAAGTGGGAAAAAGGATCAATAACATGGAGGATGGCAAGGAACATGTCATAAATCTCATCAATATTGTTGAGACAAGGAAACGACCCTAGCCAATCAATCTGTGCTAAATAAGAACGGAAGGCAACATGATCACCTTTAGCAAAATTTCTAGTAACGCTAAGGAAATTATGCTCATACGTAATCGATAATGCAAACTTTATTGGTACATGGTCGCTGGAACCAATGGGAGGACAGCAACTTACAGAGCCTAATATAGAAGAGTCGTTTGCCAAGAGCAGATCGAGATAAGAATTCAATGTGGTAGGAAAAATGATATAATGTTTAAAACCATGCTGGAGAAGAAATCCTTGAATTTGATACAAGTGGTGTCACTGCAAGGCGGAGAAGAGTCGTCACCCACATGGGTTAGATTGAAATCACCAGCAATAATACATTTAGCTTGGCAGGAGGTTAAATCGCCTATGCTTCCAAAAGAACATCATTTTTTGAAGAAAGACAGTCTGGCGTGCAGTAATAAAGCGTGTCCTTGGAAAAGAAAGAAATATCGCATGCCAATATTTCATAAGCACCGCTAACAGACTAGGAAAAATCTTAGATGAGTGCAGCTTATTGACAATGATAGCAATACCCCCTCCCCTTTTGTTTACTCTGTCACACCTGAACCAATTATACTGCATGGCTAGAGTTCCTAAGAGAGGAGCCAAGTCATGTCTCAGTCATGGGAAAGCCAAGATTCTTAAAATAGCCAAGTCATAGTCTTCTTTACAAACACTCGAACAAACACTTTACAACAACTTCACAACTTTACACTTTACAAACACTCGAATGCAGGCGACAGGCACTTGTGACAGGCCGGCCTACGAAGACCCATGTCACATCACATGGTGTATGACAAGTCATGTTTTTCGAGATTGTGCTACGGCGTCCGCGGGAGCCGACGCGCACTCGCAGAGCCCGGCGAATGTGGAAAGTATGCGAGGGTTCCTGATGCGAGGACGGCATCGGGGGCAACTGAGCTAGTCCGTAAGTCCCGTAACGTAAGCAGGACCCGCGTGGCTACTCTGAATGTGGGTACGTTGACGGGCCGCCCGTGCGAGTTGGTTGAAGCACTGGAGCGTAGAAGAGTTGATTTCTGTGCGGTGCAGGAGACGAGGTGGTCCTGCAGCAAGTCAAGGGACATAGGACGTGGCTTCAAGGCCGTTCTATGTGGAAGTCCCAGGACCACCAGTGGTGTCGGAATAATCGTCTCCGAACGATTTCGTGACTCGATTGTAAGCGTTGAACGCCATGACGATCGGTTGATGAAGATCGTTGTCGCCGCGAAGGAGCGACTCTATCACTTCTTCTCTGCGTATGCTCCGCAGAGTGGCTGCTCCGATCAAGCCAAGGAAGAGTTTTGGAGCCTGCTTGATGAGAAGACAGCAGAGGTACCGTCGAAAGATATCATTATAGTCGCTGGTGACCTTAATGGCACGTAGGTGCTGCGAAGGACGGGAACAGCTGTCATGGTGGTTTCGGATACGGGTCTCGTAACGCCGATGGTGAGCGCATTCTTGAGTATGCGGAATCGCATAATCTCACCATTGTGAACACCGTTTTCCGAAAACGCGACTCCCACCTCATTTCATACTATAGTGTGAGCTCCAAGTCTCAGATTGACTTTGTCCTTGTGAAGGATCGCGACCGAAGCATTGTCACAGACGCGAAGATCGTGCCGTATGAGACGGTCGCCCCACAGCATCGACTGCTGGTGTGCACCTTTAAGATCACCCCTCCGAGGGTGCAGCAGGTTGAGCGATGCGGTGCTGCAAGAATCAAGTGGTGGCGAATGAAAGAGAAGGAAGCAGCTGTGATTTCCCGCGTACGGTTGCCGACAGTCACGACTGTCGACGAAACTTGGAAGAAAGCAACCGACGCGATACGCCAAGCTGCAAGGTTGGAACTCGGCATAACAAAGCCTGGGCGACGCAAGGTCGACAAGCAGACATGGCTGTGGACAGACGATGTTAAAGCGAAGGTTCGAGAGAAGAAGTCGCTTTATCATGTGTTTCTCAGCAATAAAACAGCCGACAACTGGCAGAAGTATCAGAAGGCGAAGAAGGCTGCAAAGAAAGCCGTGGCTGTTGCGAAAGCCACTCATTGTAGTGATGTCAACGAAAAGCTCGCGTCGCGCGATGGTGAGCGGTATTTGTATCGACTTGCTAAGACCCACCATCGCCAAACCGAGGATATTGAAAAGTTTGTTGGCATCAATGATGAGAGCGGCCATCTTCTGACAGACCGCAAAGAGGCGCTGAAGCGATGGCGTGATTACTTTTGGGAAATTTCCACCATGGAATTTCTTCATCCGGCCATCCCTTCTGTGGCTTCTGTTCACGGTCCCGTTCACAAGATCACCGTGGAGGAAACAGAAGGGGCTCTGAAGAAGATGAAGCCCGGTAAGGCGACAGGGCCGGATGATCTGGCAGCCGATGTTTGGAAGTCGAAGCTCTGGTATCCTGCTGAGTGGTTGGCTGAATTCTTCAACCAGGTAGTAAAGGAGAAGAAAGTACCGGGTGTTGGCACAACAGTACGACGATCCCGATTTGGAAGAAGAAAGGCAGTCCTGCAGACTGCCCCAATTATCGTCTGATTCGCTTGCTTTCGCACAGCATGAAGATCTTCGAGCGAATCCTCGATAGACGAATTCGTGAGATCGTCAAGCTCTCGGAAAACCAGTGCGGCTTCGTAGCTGGTTGTGGAACCATTGATGCTATACACGCCGCCCGACTCCTGGTGGAGAAGCATCGCGAGAAACAGAAGCCGGTGCATATAGCCTTTCTCGACTTGGAGAAGGCGTTCGACCGTGTACCGCGTGAGGTTATATGGTACGCCTTACGACAACACAACGTACCTGAGGGACTCAGGTACGTTGTGTTGGAGTGCTGATGCGAGTGGGTGCGGATGCTCTACTCTTACCTAAAGAGTAGAGTGCAAGTTGCAGCTGGAACGTCAATGGAGTTTCCCATCTCTGTTGGGGTGCACCAAGGTTCTGCGCTTTCTCCACTCCTCTTTGTTGTCGTCATGGATGCCATTACGCGAGATCTTCAGAAGCCTGTCCCATGGACATTGCTCTATGCTGATGACGTGATGCTCGCTTGCGAAGATAAAGATGATCTCGAGCGGCAGGTGCAAGCTGGTGCGACCGCCTGGCGATGTTCGGATTCAAATTGAACGTCAAGAAGACCGAGTACCTAACGACTGACGTAAGCGAGTCCGGCTCCATTAAGATTAACGGTACTGAGCTTGCACGCACTTCGGTATTTAAATACCTGGGATCAGCAATAGCATCTGACGGGGGTCTGATGGTTGAAGTGAACTCACGCGTGAGTGCAGCTTGGTCCAAGTGGCGTTCGCTGACTGGTGTGCTCTGCGACAGGAAGATACCAGAGCACCTGAAGTCAAAGATCTACAGAGCAGTCATCCGGCCGATAGCAATATACGGCGCTGAGTGTTGGCCTGCGACAAAGAAGTTGAAACGCGCCTCAGCGTAATGGAAACCAAGATGCTGCGCTGGATGGCTGGAGTCACGCGCCTGGGCCGCATTCGAAACGAAGCTATTCGGCAGAAGTTCGGTGTCGCGCCGATAGCGGACAAGATGCGCGAAGCTCGCTTACGATGGTAAGGCCACGGAAAGGAAGACAACGTCCGCAAGATAAGCTTTGAGTTGAAAGTGTCAGGAAAGCGGCCTAGAGGACGCGGAGGAAGCAGCATTGGCCGGATACGTTACACATGGACATGAAAGTAACTGGCGTCCACCCTGATCAAGCGCATGACCGGGAAAGGTGACGTCATGATACCAGAAGAGCGGACCCCGCGACGAAGCGGGACAAACGCTGAAGAAGAAGAAGAAGAAGAAGAAGAAGAAGAAGATAGTCTTCTTTACAAACACAAGGGATAAATAGGTCAGCATATCTTACTAAGGAACTGATATTGGTAAATTTACATCAAATAAGTCGCTGAGGACTCCTCAAGTCACAGGCTTCCCGACTGACAAGGGAACTGTCTGAGCGGTACGCCGGGACGGCAAGATCGAGTACTATAGGGAGAATCTCCGTCCTCCAAATAGTAACAGAACACGTTTTGTTTTTGCCGAATCCTTGAGGCAAACGAGCACGAGGGTGTAATGGTTAAGGGTCCGTAGAGCGAGCTCTTCACGGCAGCGCAAGATCCAGGTGTCGTGGGCTGGGCGGCGCAGTGGTAGAGGGCACGCCTCATGTTCGTGAGGTTTAGAGTTCGGTTCCCATGCTACGTCGCATTTTTGCACTTTTACCATAGAATCGGATTTCCATAGAGATTTCCATATCTGAACTTGTGTTTAGCTTCACAGTTCCTGCCCAGTGGTACTCCGCTGCAGCCCAAGTCTGGAGTCGCGACACAGTCCACTTTCCCCAGTTCTCAAACTTGTATAGTGTAACAATTCTAGTATAGCCAAATCTTTTCCTCCGAAACGATCTGTCCTGCCAAAAACATGATAGTTCCGGCACAATCCTCTTCTGGTTGAAACTCTTGGTCCTCTTCTTCCACTACCTCCAACTTCTCCACTTCGTAGATTTCCAGCTGTCGCAGTTCGAAATCCTATAGGATACTTGCTATCCTTTCCGCCAGCTGCATCTCGTCTCTAGAAGGCACAGCATCCAGTAGAGATCCGCACTTCAGTGTGAGTAGGTGAATGACCACTCGAGGGTTAGCAGACAGTGTAGAGTCAGTGTTGGCGACTGCAGCTTGTTATGACTGCGCGACTTTGTAAGCATAACAGAGGCGAGAATATTGATCGAGGTGGTAGGTCAAGTTGAAGATCATGTGGTCCCCTCCTACTTTGTGAGCACACTGGTGGCACTCACCTCACCGACACTAATAAACTGCATTTGAAGCATTTTTCTGGCATTCTGTTTCATGTTGTTCCTGGGTCAAAATTTCTTATATTGACAATGAAAACAATTTATTGGAGTAAAAGTTTCATACAAAATCGCATTTGGCATATTTCGGACATTGCTGGTGAATTACGAGATGTCGACAAATAATAAGTAATAAAAACATCTTACCCTAGAAAACTCCAAAAACAAGTTCAGATATGGAAATCTCTATGGAAATCAGATGCTATGGTAAAAGTGCAAGAACGCGACGCATCACGGGAGCCGAACCCTAGACCTCACGAACATGAGGCGTGCCCTCTACCACTGCGCCACATAGTCCATGAGAACTAGATCTTACACTACCATGAAGAGCTCGCTCTGCGGACCCTTAACCATTACACCCTCGCACTCGTTTACCTTAAGGATTCGGTGAAAACAAAACATGTTCTGCCACTATTTGGACGACGGGGATTCTCCCTATAAAACTCGTTATTGCCGTTCCGGCGTTTCAGAGAGTTCCCTTGTGAGAAACAAATTTCGAAACAGACATCTGGGAACCATGTGAAACAGGGATGGAGACTTGGCCAGTGAATGCACAGAATTCGGAGGAAAGGTTGAGCTACTTGCAGGATCAGAGGAAGAGGCGACATCGATGGGCGAAGGCATATGCCCTTTTGAGGGAAGGACGACTTTAATAAGAGGTGTCTTATTAACATCATATTTACCCATACCATAGACATCGCATGGGAGACATTCGACATCCAAGTGATCAAGAAGAGGGTATACAGTCTTTAAATCATGAGAGGCACGCTCAGTTGATAATGAAGATGACGATTCAGCGACTCCAGATAAAACAATTGACCGGGCACGTTCAACATCATGCTCTTGAGTGACCGAGGAAACTGCTACCGAAGATTGGATGGTAGAAGTACAAAGAGCCTGAGAAACATTAGAGTCACGTGATTGAAGAAGAAGTTTCAATTTCAAAATTTCAGCCTTGACAGCGGTATTCTCCTCACTGATCTTAGAGGAAACATCATTAAGCACCTCAGTTGTTCTCTATTGTCCAGGAAGATATCGAGAATGGGCTTCATGGCGTTCATATAAGGAGAGGCAGGCCACTGGTAGGAAAATCGATAATAAGATTGGCAAGAGAATTGTCGTTCTCTGGCGAAGTGGCCACTCAAAATGCCTCCTCTTGGCAGCCGGTACCGAAGCCGGGAGTTTCCATCTGAGACAAGAGATCCACGAATATGCGACGCGAAGAGCAGGCGGAGATATGAAAAGAAACGTGCAGTCAATCGATGAATCGATCAAACGTGGGAATCCGAAAAAACGAAGTAAGCGAAGAAACCTCGGCAGGTGGCGATGTAGACGAATAAGCAACCCCAGCCACGAAGGGTCTCGCGAGACATCCAGGAAGAAACGTTGGCGACAAACCACGACGTAGATGAAACGACGACGACACTGCCTGATGCTCAGAAGAAGAATAGTAGTGGAGGTCAACAGTAAGGGGCTGTAGCAGAGAAGGTAGTTAAGTGTAGAAGAGTGCGCAGTAGAAATTTCTCGAAGCGGCCTCCGATCGATGCGTGGAGCACGGTGAGCAGCCTTTAGTGTATCTCAAACTTGGGTAATTAAACCATGATCTCGGAATGAATCTGAATGCAGTTCTTTTTGGTGTAAGGTTTTTTCTTTGCTAAAAGAACTTACCACAAAAACAAGTCTATGAACGTGTTGTATCGTTCATTTTTCTATTGATAAAATGGCATGAACAGTTCATAGGAGTTGTGTTTATCACCATGACTGCTGTGTCTGTGGAGGTGTATGTCGCCATCATTGTTATTCTTTTCAGAAGTATATGCTAATGAAGATATCGATCCAAAAGTGGCCAAGTTAGCACTGGGATTGAGGACAGCTGTAGCAAAGGAGCTAGTTGTGCAAAAGCAGGTACAGTTTGCATTTACATTTGTTACATACATAAGCATGTCAAACGCAACTGAAGGTTGTAGGGCGGGAATCGAAAGAAAGAGGAACCACAAAGCTTCATAATTCCATCTGTGAGTACGATGGACAGTTGCCTTGAACTTGTTGAAATTGTTTGGAATCTGTTGTTTCCTGATAACCTTAGCGAACTCCAGTGCACTCCGAGGAACACCACGAGAACTAAAATCGAAGGAACCAAGAAAAACCTTCCCAGTGGAGCTATTCTGAAGACGCTCTAACCTTGATACGATACTGTTCTTGTAGGGGCTATAAACGCAAGTATCATATCAAGCAATGACCTAACAAAAGCCTTCTAGGCTGTGGTAATAAGCCTAGGTTCCTTGGACAGAAGATTTTCAAACAAAAGAAGCAGTATTCGATTAGTGCGGGCAGCAATACTTTTGCAGTGTTCGTAAAAACTAAGCAAATTGTTCAGATGAAAGCCTAGGTCTTTAACTTTTAAGGCTCATTTTAACTTTTTTAAACTTTTTCCATTTAAGGCTTGAAGTGTAGCACCCTCAGTATGGGCAGCCTTCAGTTCTTCATCTTTATTGAGACATGTGCTGCAACACATGTGAGGCGATAAACGTGAGGGTGACTCACCATCGCGACCAGGAAACGAGATCCTAGCATTCCGCAGAGCCAGTAAAACAGAATATAGAGAATGATACAATAAAAAGTAAATGAGAACATAAAAGAGAAATTCATCAAAAGGAACAATGGAGCACAAGGAAACAACAGAAAAAGAGACGAAAAATAAAAATAAAAGGAAAGAGAAGATCACTCATATTATGACAAGTACTAACCGCCTCGAAAGAAAATCAGAAAACGCTTGAAACGTCTACAGAATTTTGTCAAGCATTCGTTTGAAAGATGAAATATTTGACGGTAAACTAACACGCTTACTTAGCCTGACATACTCACTGCCAGCTCGACAGGTAAAGTAGCCGGACCGGACCGAGCACCTGGCCCGCGGGTAGCTTAGCTTGACTGCTGCACCCCTGGTACTCGAGATTCTGGTTGTGAAGAATCTGCACCCGCCCAGATGGATAGCGCCCTGGAGAATTTTATGCACCATTAGGAGATCAAATTTTTTCTTCGCAAGGAGAGAGGCTCTAACCCAAGCGTCCGACAGCGTTCAGTGCTGTCAGGGATTGAGCGATAATCAAACTGTTCCGATTTAAGTAGAAGCTTCCTTGTAAAGCTGTTTTGAACTTTGTCTAAAACTTTTATATTCTCTACTTTAGTTGGGCCAAAGACAAGTGTACCATACTCTAGAATAGGACGAATATACATTTTATAAGCTCTGAGAAGAATATTCTCGTTACTGGTAACTAAGCATCTGAACAGGTTGCACACCCTACGAGCTGCCTTAGCTGCGCTCTCCTTGCGTGTCGAATTCCAGATTATCCGTGATGAGAAATCCAAGATCCTTCACTTCGGAAACCTGCAGAAGGTCCTCGATAAAGTAGGGAGCATTGATGTTGCTCCTCCCCAAGTGCAACACCTTTGTTTTATCTTTCGCCAGAGGAAGGTCCCAAGCGCGCGCCCACTCGGCTACAGCTAAAATTGCACACTGAATCCTATCAACATCCGTAGAATCCACTACACAGCTATAAATTTTGAGGTCGTCTCCAAAAACTTTGCAGGACACCCCGAATCTGTTGATAAGGGAAGGAATTTCTCTTGTGTATATGTTGAAGAGAATAGGAGAGAGGACGGAACCCTGAGGGACGCCGCTGCTCGCAAGTTTAGCGGATGACAATTGACCCTTGTAGTTAACCCGGAATGTCCGTTGAGATAGAAAGAATTCGACCCAATTCACAATTCTGGGGGTGGAGACCAACTACTGACAATTGTTCTATGAGTTTTGCGTGCGGCACCTTGTCGAAAGCTTTCTCAAAATCAAAGTAAATAACATCAACACCGACACCATTATCAAGCCAACTAGTTCAGTCATTCAAGGTTGCAAGCATCTGAGCGCAAGTGGAGCCACCTCTACGAAAAATAGACGTAATGCTGATAGGTCTGTAGTTTTTTGGACTATTGTAAGGCGGTTTTTTTGGTAAAGGAATAATGAATGCCTGTTTCCACCTCAGGGGCACATCCCCGCGCATCAAGCTTAAATTGAAGATGATTTGTAGAGACCAACGATTTCACATGCAACTCTCTGAACAATGAACAATGGAATCTCATCCGGTGTTCTGGAAAAGGACTTAGACCAGGTAAGCAGATGCTTAAGGATGTTACCATCCTTATGTTACCAAAATGAGTAATTCATTTGTGGGAATGTCGTTCGACTGCAGGAGCTGGAGCATTGGCTTGAGCTCGCGGGCCGCTGAAATACGACTTCAAAAGTTTGTGCAAATAATTCTGCCTTGTCTTGGTCAGTGTGAAATTTGTTACCCATATCATCAATGAGTGCAGGTACTGCCTCCTTAGAGTGGAGTTTGGAACTGATCAACCGAAAGAAATCGCTGGGCTTGCGGGATGAAATAGTTTGTTCCTCAAGTGAGGCAGAAAACTTCTTCAATTTTTTGCAAAACCTCTTAGTTAAAAGGATAAAGGATAAAGGACGGCGTTACTCAATCCCTTCTGGGATGCGCCAGCGCATTCTACTTCTACGGGATGTCGTGGAGGCGACATGAATGCGTATTTGGCCATACAATGACTTGCGGTGGCCAGCCGATGAACAAGTCAGCGCTTTATCCTTCCCAGACAAGTCTGGTACCAATTCACCGACCCCGGAGGGATGGAAGGCTTGGTTGGCCTGGGCGGGAAATCCGAACCAGGAACCTGGTATCGGGTGCACGCGACAGTCGCGCCTCCTCCGACTGCGCTACACGCGCCCACTAGTCGTGGTCCGAAGTCAGTGGGTTCCCGCACTACAGCCTTTTCTCCCGCACTACAGCAAAACCTCTTAGTTAGTAGCTTAAAATACGCGGTAGACCTGCTCGACGGATGAGTTATGGATTCTTTCCACGCCAACTCACGACTCCTCGCTAGTGAGACCAGATACCTTGGCCATTTGCATTGGTGAAAAGGTTTCTTGGAACAGGGAACAAAATTCTCAATACAGTAACTAAGAATAGAGATAAGCATTTCGTACATTTCGTCGACGGTGTTTAGGACTGAGAAGGACCCGATCCAGCCAACCTCCCCCGGTTCGATTCGCGAAGTCATCGATCAGGTCAAAGATGCCGGTCTCAGAGCCTCGATATTCGACACCTCTGTACTGCCTGCGATGTGCTACGCGATGAAAACCCGGAAACGACGGAAAAACAACAAGGCAATCGCCAAAGCAATGTAAACTACGCATCGTACACTGGAGAGATGTCTTCTAATGACAAGCCTTCGTCAGCAATGGCAAGAAGGCCTACGAAGCTCGTAGCTAAGGGAGAAGTCGCAATTAGCAGATCCGCTGCATGAAGAAGCCCAAATATCGCTGGCGCGGACACCTGCTTCGGCAAAAGGACGATAGATGGAGGCTCCGTGTCACAGAATGGCTTCCAAGAGACCATAAGAGACCACTCGTACGACAGCCAACACGATGGGCAGGCTCGTTCTCCAGATCCTTCAGAGAGCGGAGTCTACCGCAACTCTTATAATAAAATTAAAAGGGAGCCGGGGTTAACGTTAAGAAGGCCATTCGCCTTCCATTTGACCTTCAGTATTTCTTCCCTGGAAAGAGTCATTTATTCCTGCATCACATCAAAAGCGAAGTCATCCAATGGAGGAGCGTCCTCTTCTGCTTGCAAATCTGCTGCAAATGAGAGTTGGAAAACCGCTAATACTCCGATTTACATACTCATCCTCAAAGCTACGCAGAGCACTGACTCACTTTTTGAGTTTTTGCCTTGAAGAAATATATTATACCAGTGCAAAATGCGACATGGTTTTCCCGTCCTGATCCCTCCTCCAGGTTATTCCTTTCCTTCCTGATCGCTCTCCTGGTCTCTACAGGTCCCCTTCCCTTCTCCACCGCCCCATTAGTGATCCTCCCATGCTCACGGCAGATGTCGGTGACACGTATTCGGAATCAGGGCGGTCAGAAATGCGCGCAGTAGCTGTTGTGTCAAGCAGGAGGATGCTGCGCTTCCTCGGCTTCAGCAGCATCCCATGCTGAAAGGCACATCTTGTCCGCGCATGATTCGATGAGGCGCATCTCACGCAGGTAAGATCATTCAGACGTCATCGAAGGCTAACACAATTATATAGTGATAGCTTTACGCAAAGCATTCTTAGTTAGACTCAGTCATCTTCCTTTCTACAGAGAGGTTATACTTATCCAACTTTTCTTCTGAAAAATGGTGATTTGCGGTTGTAGGAATCTCAGTCAAAGCTCAAATTCTTCAACGTGACTTTGTGAAATGCCTTCAGCCTACTGTCCGACAATCTGCTTGGATATAGAGGCAAATAAGCTACATCTGCATTAACTCTACGCAAAGGAACAAACAAGGAAATAGCATGGCTAAGTGTGAATATAGCGGTGTCGTGCGTATCAACATCAGAAAAACAACCAAAGGACCCATACCAATCACCTGTATCACACCTGTCGTCCCGTTGATCATCGACTTGCTCGAGCGGGCGCCAACAGCATCTCCATTCGTCCCTGTCGCGTGCCAGAGTGCTCCAATGGATCCTCCTCGCTCGAGGGACCGAAGAGCGTCATAGCGGTCGTTCAGGGCTTTCACGAAGAAGTCCGACCAACGCGTTGGTGGGCGTCCTGGTGTTCTCTTGACATCCCGCGGAATCCAGTCGGTGACGGCTCTCGTCCAGCGGGTGTCTGCGAAGCGCATTACGTGGCCGGGCCACCTAATTCTCGACAACTTGGCCCAGGCGACAGCGTCTCTGATCTTCGAACGTCGGCGAAGCTCGGAACTCCGGAGGCCTTCTCTCACTTGCGTAAGTCGTGTCACTCCGAGCATCGTCCTGTCGATTCCACGCTGCGCGACGCTGATCGCGTGTTTTCGTATAGCCCAGGTCTCTGAGGCGTATGTCAGGGCAGGAAGAACGGTAGAGTCGAATAGGTGGGCACGGAGTCGGACGTTCTTCGTCTTCCTCGCGACTTCTTCGACGCTCTTGAAAGCTCCCCAAGCCGCTCGCTTCCTCCTTCTCAGCTCTTGCGCTAGGTCGTTGGCCATATTGACTTCGCCACCCAGATACACGTAGCTGGAGCATTCGGAGATGTTCGTTCCGTTGAGCGAGAATGGGGCATCAGAAACTTGTCCGTTCCTCATGAACATCGTCTTCGTAAGATTCAGCTGCAGTCCAACGTTCCCACATACACGATAGAAGTCGGCCAGCATTCGCTCCGCCTGGCTGATGCTCGGTGTTATGAGCACGATGTCGTCAGCGAAGCGAAGATGGTGCAGTTGCCGGCCGTCGACCTTCACTCCCATGTCTTCCCATTCTAGTTCGCGCATGACGTTTTCGAGGATGGCGCTGAAGAGCTTCGGGATTATGGTATCCCTCTGCCGAACCCCTCCCTTTACGTTGATGACGCAGTCGTTGTAGAATGTTGAGATCTAGGTCGTGAATCCACTGTACAGCTCTCGAAGGACTCTGATGTACTGAGTAGGAACACCTGAGTAAGCAGGGCGTCGAACACCGCTTCAGTTTCGACGGAGTCGAATGCCTTCTTCAGGTCGATGAACGTAAGGCAGAGCGGCAGCTTGTACTCTCGCTGCACTTCGATGAGCTTCGTAATGGTGTGTATGTGGTCGATCGTGCTGAATCCTCTCCGAAATCCTGCTTGCTCGCATGTCTGTTCTTCGTCCAGCGTTATGCTAATCCTATTCAGGACCACTCGAGTGAACAGCTTGTAGACTACGGACAACAGGCAGATCGGGCGATAGTTGCCAATGTCGTGCACGTCTCCCTTCTTGTACAGCAAGACGGTCTTGCTAGTCTTCCACTGAGATGGAACCTTGCACTCCGACAGGTAGCGCGTGAAGAGCCGCGCCAGGGTGTTGATGAGCGCTGGCGGTAGGTTCTTCAGGTGTTCGGGTCTGATCCTGTCGGGACCGGGTGCTGTACGTTTCTTCACCGACGAGATGGCGTGTCGGATCTCGGAAGGGAGAACAGAGGGGACGACGTATCCATCCTGCGGAAGATGGCGTGGGGCAGGTGGACGTGGCTATCGAAGAGATCGGAGTAGAAGTCGTGAATGACCTTCTCCATGGTCCTTCTGGAAAAGGTGACGGTTCCGTCAGGACGTCGGAGAGCGGTCATCTTGGTTTTGAAGTTGGCAAAGTTCCGGCGGGCATTGCGGATGCTCAAACCTGCCTCTGCAGCTTCAGCTAACAATTCCGCCCTTCTCTCCTTAAGATCTTCCTTTATCGCCGCTCTGCATAGCTTCGCAAGCTCGGACGTCAGTTGGTAGTTGCCTGACGCTCGTGCTGCTCCACGCTGGCGTATCAGCTCGAGCGTCTCTTGGTCGTCTTCAAGCTCTCGGCTCCCTTAGCACTATCGCGGAGATGGTGCACGAAGTGGTCGTATTCCTCGTCAATGTTGTCCATAACGGTATCTTCCCAAAGGCCGGTAAGAGAGGTGTAGAGGTCCCAGTTGATGGTCCTTCTGGGATTCCTCTTCTTGAACTTTGCGACCTTCTCTCCTTGACGCGAAAAGCGGAGCCTTGCGCGAAGGAGGCGGTGGTCCGATCCCGTGTAGAACTTGGGGACAACGGAAACGTCGGTCAGGCAGTACTTGCGGTTGAAGACGATGTGGTCGATCTCGTTGTGGAACTGGCGACCGGGGGATTCCCAGGTCCATCGTAGAGAGGGAGGCTTCTGGAACTGTGAGTTTCCATGGATGGTGTTGGTCGACATGATAAACTCAGACAGCCTTTCAACTTGCTCGTTCCACTACAAACCGTGGGTTCCAATGTGACGTTCTTCCGGCGACCTTCACGGTCCGATCTTGGCATTGAAGTCGCCGACGATCACCTTGTTGTAGAAGGTGTGATCTTCCTTATAGAACTTCTCCAGCTCCACGTAGAAGGCTTCGACCTCTTCGTCGTCGTAGTCGGATGTTGGGGCATACGCGACGAATACAGTCAAAGCTGGCACGGAGCCACATCGCTTCAGTCGCAGACGTCCGATTCAGGTTGTCAAAGACTCGTACGAATTGATGTTCATGGCTAAGTTCGTGTTGACGAGGACACCAACGCCACTTACTCCCCTGCTGTGGCATGTTCCGAGGAACAGTTCTTCTCCGGAGTCGCAGGCGGCGTGTAAGGGGTGGTGTCTTCTCGTCTCAGTCAGTCCGATGACGTCGTACTTGATCTTCCTGGCTTGCATCATCAGGTCCTCAACGGATGCTTCCGATGCGAGCGTGCGGGCGTTGTAAGTACAGCTCGTCATCCTAGTCCTTCTCAATTTGCGCAGCCTGCTTAGGCCCTGAGATTTTTGCAGCCTCTCCGTACTCGTCCTTCCCATCGCTGCAGAAATGGGTGCTCTTTCGGTCAGGGGAATGAGGCCCTGCAGTGCTGCTGTTTTTGACTGGAGTACACAGGGTAGCTAGTCGGACTTTGTCGTGCGGGCGAAGAACTCCTGGCGGCCAGCCAGTCTGCCCGAAGGGACGGTGCGAGACTTAAGGCGGCCTCGAATCGCCTTACATGTACTCTCAGTCTACCGACTGCAAGCTTTTGGCCGAGCCGACACAGTTACAATCCGCACAGTCACGAACATGAACATGCCGCTCCCACGCACAAGGACCGCGTCGACCCGACACAGCAGGAGCAAGGAGTCCATCCCCTGCATCCCACCTGCGTCTCTGGGTAGCAGGGGTGTGCATAATTACGATTTACGACATTTTGAGTCGTAAATCGTAAATTTTCGTAAATGTGATCTTTGACCAACAGCGAACTTGCAGCCAAATTTATGTGGACTGGGTTGTCCCTCTTATAGCTCATACCCGCTTCCCCTTAGAGTTGATTTTTGATGATCTGATGTTACTGTGTTGTACAAAACCGTCCTGTTCACAGGCGTCTCGAATCCGACTGTTCTCTTCGCTAAGCTTTCCATTTCTCCAACATTGTAAGGGCTCTCGTTTGGAACCAGACAGGTTCAAGAGGAGAAACAAGTGCAATACAATGTTTAAAAAAAGCTCCTGCAAGGAGGCTGGGAAGGCTGGGCTGCTCCGTTTCCAGTCTAGAAATAGCAGGGCACATCGCGTTCCTACTGCCAAAAGTTGTTCCATTTCAGCCCATAGTCTGTGTTTTGCTTGTATTTATTTTTCTCATGACTGCTTTATGTAGCGTATTGAAGAAATAAATAAATGAATAATAAAAGGACACTGGAAGTAGTTTCTTAGAGAAAGAAAGACGAGTATTCTAGCTCCACGTCCTGTTTGGTAATAAGGTCGAGTTAATCTGTTTGTACATGCTAACCGTACCGAATAGAAATCCACGATTGAGTATTATTCGTGATTAGAAGCGGGGTCCAGAAAGTTGCTTCACTCATGTGGAAAGGATAAGCCACTAATGTCTCTGTATATATCGCGAAGACGGGCAGCATTGTGAGATGGGACAGCCCATCCAACCGCATTGAATCGGCATGTCATTCTGAAAAGGGCGTGTACATTCGGTACCCTGATCGCCCGGCTGTTCGGTCTGTGCTCTGGTCATTATTGGCTGGCGCGCTCCAACCTACCAATGCTGCTCACCTTCGCGACATGTACCCTTGTTTCTATCGGTTTGCATTATTCTTTATAGGGCTGAGCAAATTGGTATAAAAAGTGCGGTAAAATCGAGCGCGTAGCATTCCAAGAAAAGGTTCAACTGATCTTGACAGTTTTGATCTCCATTTTCGGTGGCGTGATTGAGTTCATCGTATTCGCCCGATCTACTCCGCTTACGATGCTGCAGGTTCTCGGAGAGGAAACGGAGCTGGCGAAGTGTAGCCCGACCGAGTGCAGGGAGTTATTAAATAGAAGAGCAATATTACAAAGTTTTCGAAATCTTACAAGTGCAGGCTTGAGCAGGAAACCGGCGTTTTGGTCAGTGGTGGAACGATTTTTTAATTATTTGTTTTGACAGCGAATTTTTCGCAGTTGTTTCTGCTAATTCCAAGACTAATACACAAGCTAAAAATTGGAGTAAGTTAGAAATTTAATGAATATTCAAACGATGCAAACTTTCTGTCGGAATTCCAGGCATAGGCTTAAGTATAACTTTTGAATTGACAGTTTTTTGACTTTAGTGAAAGAGTTTATTTTGGTATGAAAGAGAAGGTTTGAAAGTTTTACTAGCAAGAAGCCGTGAAAAAAGAAATAGTTTGGTAAGAAAACTGTTCAGCTTAAGCTGAAAATAACACAACAGTTAAATAAATATTGAATCACAGCTGATTAACACTAACAGAAAAAAAGCTTCAGGAAATTCAGTTGTACTGCACTGCAGTTCAGGTGACTCTTACGATTTACGGTTTACGATTTACGAAATTTCGATTTTCATTTACGCACACCCTGCTGGGCAGTACACGGTCGCATTTGGTTCGCGTTTAATTCCCTATCCACCACCCGGGGACGCGCCACGTGGCCCTGCGACAAGCGGCCCGAGATCCCTCGTAACAAGAGAGCCCGAAGGCTCTCTATCGAGGGAGATCCGTGGACCCAGACCAATACACATTATAAAGGTATCCAGTGTCCCCATAGTTCGCTAGTTCGAAAGCTTTAATCCAAACAGTATCTGTGTTGTCCGTATGAATATTGAGTTCGAAGAAAACGGATCTGGGATTACTTGAGCCCAGCGGATCGCTCAATTTATCACTTTTTACTGAGGTAGACACATTGGACAACAAGAGATCCAAAGCTTATTTGCCTATAGTGTCAAAGCTTACAAGCTAGGCATAATAATGCGCAACAGTCACATCTAGAATCGCAAATCCATACAGTACCGTCGGCAAACGTTCGCCAAAACGCGGCCGGCGGCGGATTAATTCGCCGTTTCCGCCGCTTTGCCATAACTCTCTTCAAATTCGCTTGTATTCAATGAAAGGCACATTGTTGGAATCAGAACAACATGGTCTACCTAATGGCGTAAAAATCTTAACAAGATTTCAAAATTTTTGAGTTCGAGATGACCTAGATTAGTCGAGCCCGTAATTGTCTTGACCTGATCCACATTCGCCCCTGAGTCTCCCCTAATTGTTCCCCCTGGCAAGGATCGATTTACCCAGTGCAATTTTGAAAATTTTAAACGCTGTCGAAAAGGTGTTTCATGCTAATTTTAGGTTTTGTCTCATCACGGCGATCTATTTGATATCAAATTTGCCCATGTGCACCAGTTCAGCGTTCCATGCATCCTCAACTGCCGATTTTTTTCCATATTCGTTAATATTTACGACCGCATCATTTTTGGTCTAGAGCTCAGTTTTGCTGAAGTTTTCGATTTGAGGTGTGGATTACAACTGTGGGTTTCAGGCTTAGTTTGATCAAAAGTAGGACGGTATTCAGCCGCCAAATTGGCAGTGCATCAGGGTTCCAGGGAGACACGCCCTGCAAAGGTTACTTCGTGTGTGTGTCTAAGCTGGATATGTGGTCAGACACCATGCAGAGATGCTGTCCCACAAAAGCGATGAAGCTGGCAGCTCACGTCTCGGAGTTTCGCTTCCATAGAAAGGCAGTTTCCTTCAAATTCAACATTGAGATTTGACACTGACGTCTGCCCAACCCTCGCAGAAGAGCTCCTATTGCTTAGCAAAGCCCATATTTGCGATATCTTTCGAAATTTTTTCCTTAGACTTTAATCGAATTTATTACTTGAGACAGGTCCGATACTGGAGCCCACACTGTTGCCGTAATTGCAGTGACCTGACCTCCCTGCAAACATGTGTCCTTTGAACATGCAATCGCTGCTTCTCTCTTCTCACTACTCACACTAACCATTTCTACTCCTTAAAATATCGATTAGTGATGACTTAAGTGGTTTTCTTAGAAATTTTTTTCTGAACTGCTGTTTGAATCTATGACCGAGTCGAAACCGAAGGGATGATTGTCATGGAAATATATGTCTTCCTTCTCTAGGAAACAACACCAGAAAACAGAATACCTCATAAAAAGGTTCGCTACGATCTTCGATATGATTAGGGGTTCGACTTTTGGTCGATTTTCCGTAAAAATCGACCAAAAATCGAGCCTTTCCAAAAGCTCTCCGATTTATGACAGTTTAAGTGTAGGCAACAGCGATCTCTGACACCAATGGACCTATTCGGAGGGATAACTTGTCACGGAAATAGTTTTCTCCTGTGCGAATGAAAAACCTTAAAGGTTTGATCATTAAAAATCAATTTGTTATGCAGCGATATTCTGTGCGATCAGTGGGGTTCCACTATTCAGACACTTTTTTGGAATAGGAAGAATCGGGTCCCCAGATCATATTGAAGTTTGCTTCAGAAATCTGTATTTTCCGCTGTATATCGAGCAAAACGTGAGTCCATTAAAGGCAAAATTTTAGCTATATATGTTGTCTGCTTTAGGTAGAAAATAATTTTATTTTCATGCAAATGACAATTTTGTAGACGGCCCCAAATTAAATCGAAGCTCGAAGCTTATTTTTTCTACTGTGTGAAGAGATAAACAAAAGACAAAAAATCAGATAACATTTATAAGGGAAGCACTTGAGTGATTACTAGCAATTAACACTCGATGTTTTATAGAGTACAATTTTGCATGCAAATGTCGCTCTTTCACGTTTAAAAAAACTGTCGTGTCCATAACGTCCAGGTAGAATCTGCGAAATTGAAGCGGACCACGCTGATTTGAAGACTGACGAAATTAAAAGAATTGGATTCTTTGAGGTGTACAAGAAACTACGAAAAAATACGATAAAGTCCTCTGTTAAAACGAGGAGGAGTACGACGTCCCCTCCCCCAGAAAAAGACGACGTCACAGTACGACTCCCCTTGATTCCGGAACCTCAATCCTGACCCTGCGTTGGGTTAGTGTGAGTAGTGAGAGGAGAGGAGCAGTGATTGCATGTCCAAAGGATACATGTTTGCAGGGGCAGGTCAGGTCACTGCAATTACGGCAACAGTGTGGGCTCCAGAATCGGACCTGTCCCAAGTAATAAATTCGATTAAAGTCGAGTGAAAAAATTTCGAAAGATATCGCAAATATGGGATTTGCTAAGTGGTAGGAACTCTTCTGCGAGGGTTGGGCAGACGTCAGTGTCAAATCTCAATGTTGAATTTGAAGGAAACTGCCTTTCCATGGAAGCGAAACTCCGAGACGTGAGCTGCCAGCTTCATCGCTTTTGTGGGACAGCATCTCTGCATGATGTCTGACCACATATCCTGCTTTCATCCTGATCCGCCTCGTGGAGACACAGATCTACACACGTGAAATAGCCTTTGCAGGACGTGTCTCCCTGGAACCCTGATGCACTGCCAATTTGGCGGCTGACTACTGTCTTACTTTTGATCAAACTAAGCCTGAAGCCCACAGTTGTAATCCACACCTCAAACTGGAAAACTTCAGCAAAACTCAGCACTAGAGCAAAAGTGATGCGGTCGTAATTAATTGGCGAAAGTGGAAAAACCGGCAGTTGAGAACGCATGGAATGATGTACATGGGGCCAAACAAGGCAAATTTGATATCAAATAGATCGCCGTGATGAGACAAAACCTAAAATTAGCATGAAACACCTTTTCGACAGCGTTTAAAATTTTTAAAATTCCACTGTGCATGTCGATCCTTGCCAGGGGGCACAATTAGGGGAGACTCAGGGGCGAATGTGGATCAGGTCAAGACAATTACGGGCTCGACTATAATCTAGGTCATCTCGAACTCAAAAATTTTGAAATCTTGTTAAGATTTTTACGCCATTAGGTAGACCATGTTGTTCTGATTCCAACAATGTGCCTTTCATTGAATACAAGCGAATTTGAAGAGAGTTATGGCAAAGCGGCGGAAACGGCGGATTAATCCGCCGCCGGCCGCGTTTTGGCGAACGTTTACCGACGGTACTGTAGGATTAGAGCTCAGACTGAGAGCTCCATTGATTATTAGGGTAACTGAAATCCCCACTAGCAAACAAGGAAACGCACAGGCCGTAAGGTCACTGACACACTTACATAATCAAATGTTGCTGTTGGGAGAGCACCTTGAAGAACGATGGACACCGATGATGCGAGCACGAGACTTCCTAGCTGTACATTACGCGCAGCCACTGGTAGGACGTATTAACGCTTTCGTTAAATATTAATATCAGCTTCCGACAGAACCACTAGAAAGAGGTCAAAGTGAACCACAGCATAAGCCAAAGCATGTGCGTTTTTAGAAAGCGACATGATATTCGTGAGAATACCATTTACGGCCATCGCCTGCACCGAGGGCGCGTTTCCCTGAATATGCAACACATCATTAAGTGAGAAGACACCACCCAGTCAAACTTAAAGGAGAATGCGCCTAATGGCCAGCGAACATTGAACAAATGGCGGAAGGTCGCTTAGTGTCATAAAAATATCAGAGTGAATTGATTGGGGAACATGGGATGCGAAATCATTATTATTAACACTGACTTTAGAGAGCGGAGCAGAAGCAGATAAGGAACAGAAACCGAAGGAGAAGGTACCAGAAGACCAGATTGGCCGTTAGATTTAGCGGAAGCATTAAAATTTCATCCAACAGACAAAGGCAGAGAGGGACATATAACCCTTTTGAGAAGGTGACAGCAATTAATAACTATCTCGAAAAATAACTGGACTTTAGCGATCCTAGGTCAGTGCGACGAAGGATTACCCATTCTATAAACTGGTAGGTCTACATGGTGTAGCCAAGCGGCAAGGAAGTCCATTAATGCAGTCAAAATTAAGTCTGACACACTTAGAAGAAGGTGGATGCTCTCTTGGATTCAGGAACTCCAATAACGATGATCGAAAGAGCCATTTATTCCGATTCGCAACATTCAGTTGACATGTTAATAGCTTTGGATGAATCTGATTGAGCGGTACTGTAGGGTTTTTTTCCCTGATTCCAGGAAACAGGAACAGAACAGAACAGAACATTTATTGAGCCAAAAGTGGTGCAAAACAAGTTGAACACAAAAAGCACTGCAAAAGTTGGCTCTTCAAACACCAGCAAAAGTGAAGAGCAGTTATCGTACCAAAAGAGATACAAAATTATTTGATCACAAAATATTGCTGCAAAAGATTTCTTTTGAAGGTTTGCAGGATCAGGATGTGTGGTACTTGCACGAAGTAGAGGAAACGACCGTTATAGTACTCTTACAACGCGAGATAAAGACGAACACTTTATTAATAACGATATTTAACGTACAAATAAAATAAAAACTGGCTGACGACGAGAGGGCAAGAGAGGGGGAAGTTGGTGGCGGCGTTCGGTGGGGTTCCTCCAAAACTAGCCATTCCGTCCGAACTCGAATGTGGGAGCCGCCCGATTCTTCCCGCCCGAGTGCGCTAAGATCGGCTGCGCTAGATCAACGCTAGACTCCCAGCGCTACTCAACCAGCGCTCATCTCCTTATTCGACCATACTGCGATAAACGTCAAGACTGCGCCTAATGAGCCCACCGCTTCATCGGGAGGCCTTGACCACCTCTCCTTAATAATATTAGATGAAGTTCCAAGCCTACAATTTCTAGGAGGCAATGGTGAAGAGTCCAGGATGTGGTGTTTGGGAACACATGGTAAAGAGGGGGTAATTGGCTCGCCTCTAGCAAGAATATTGCAGTCTAGTGTTTTTCTCCCTTAGGTATCTTAACTCAGAATATAGTTTCTCGACTTTGAACGTCAAGAAACCTAATCCATCTTTGTAGTACAACAGAAATTCAATGATGGTTTTTTTGTAGGTCGATGTCTCAGAGCCACTGCTCACATCGTACAGCGCCGCCAAAATTTGGTTTCAAGTCGGCGAAGTTGCCTCGACTAATCCACGCCTGTGTCCGCTAAACTTGGACTAGATTCGACAGAACCAAAAAGAGTGTTTGACCCTGGGGTAGGCAAGGAACCGACAGTAGAGCGAAGCCTTGCCATCAGGCTTGACACAGTGACGACGAACAGCTGGCTGCCTAACGAACTCTCACGTCGAACAGCGAGAATGCAGCACAGACATAGATGAAGACATAGCAGCATAAAACGTGGTAGAAGCGATAGAGGTGTGTGTTATACGGATAGCAGGGATCGAGACGATTGTCCGAGCGACCCGTAGCCTGACCCACACGCAACGAACTATTCTGCTAGTTGTAACACCATTGCTTTATTATGGTCGAGTTGCATAAGTCATTGCACTCGACTTCTCTGCGTTCTCAGTTTTATATTGTGTTTATTGCAGCTCGCTCAGACGCTGGGTGCGCTGGAGTCAATTCTCAATGCAGCTCGTGTAGCCTCGCTGAGTTTCGAGCCTCCGAAGGTGCGTTTTAATTTAAAATCTTTTAGTGATAGTGCCTTATCCTAACACACTCAATTCTCAGTGCGCATATTCATGGCCATGATCGAATTGTACCTGAGAGTACTCCAAAGATCGCCTCAAGAGAGCACGATGTCTGGTACATCAGCTTAATTCCTTTCGCTTCAACGACTTGCTTCAAAGTCTTAAAAAGAGAGTCTCCAAACTTGCGGCGAGCTTTTGCGATGCAATTTTTACAGAATGTAGGGTCCTGTCTGGGGAGTCCAACACCGTAGTTAATTCTTCGAGGAGGCTCTTCTGTGGCCGAAAAAAGCTATGAAAACGTGAGGCGCAAAGTTAATCAGGCCCTGCTGGCTGCCACACCAACGAATACGGTCGGTTAGTGCAGTAGATAGTGGCGTGGCCTCATGCGGGCGGGGTCGAAGATTCGACATCTGCGATGCGACATTTTTGCATTTCAAGTGACTGGTTGAGATTTGAGAGGTCCTGACGACTACACAGTTTTCAGCAGTTTTCTGCACATCTTTCCAGCTGCATGCTAAGAGAGTAATGTTCTTGCGGCTTGTTTATTACTGACCGGTTTTTAATCAAATGGCTTTGAAAAAGGTAGACAACACGCTCTGTCCTTCTGCGCTATTCTGCTATGCTGTTCTTTTTTGCGCATGTCTTCGCCCCACAGAAGCCGAGTAGCCGTATTCTTGCCCTAAAGACCTAAAGAAAGACTTGGAGTATTCGGACCATACCTTTGTGTACCATCGGCCAGATTCAGCCAACCGACGTGGGCTTCTTCAGTTACATTAAATCGCTTACGAAGCAGTTTCATCCTACGTCATTGTGTACGACCTTCCTTTTGATATGCAGAAAAGGGAGGGACAACATCCTGAAGGTGTCTTCTGCATCATGCCCCATGTGCCTGTGTATTACTGATGTTGAACGTTCATACACCTTTATGTTGAACCAGTCGTTCGGCGGCCTAGTGGCCGCCTACGACTGGTTGGGGGCTTCGCCCCCAAACCGCGAGAATAGGACGCCATGGCCGCTACGGGTTTCCTATTCTTCCCTAGGCCTTCTGACCATTATGTTAATCGAGATGGATCGGCTGATCTTCCTCAACGTGATCCTAAAAAAATCGATAATATCGATCGATATCGATTGGTCGACTTCAGATTCGTGTTCAGCGACCTCGATTACCCCAGGCCTGAAGTTTGTACCACCGACGTGTTCGGCACGTCTACGGCTCGCCATGCACGGTTGCCGACGTGTTCGGCACGTCTATGGCTCGCCATGCACGGTTGCCGACGTGTTCGGCACGTCTACGGCTCGCCATGCACGGTTGCCGACGTGTTCGGCACGTCTACAGCTCGCCATGCACGGTTGCCGACGTGTTCGGCACGTCTACGGCTCGTCATGCACGTTGGACGACGTCTTCGGCAGGTCTTCTGAATCCCGACGCACGTTGGACGACGTCTTCGGCACGTCTTCTGAATCCCGACGCACGTTGGACGACGTCTTCGGCACGTCTTCTGAATCCCGACGCACGTTGAACGACGTCTTCGGCACGTCTTCTGAATCCCGACGCACGTTGGACGACGTCTTCGGCACGTCTTCCGAATCCCGACGCACGTTGGACGACGTCTTCGGCCCGTATTCTGAATCCCGACGCACGTTGAACGATGTCTTCGGCACGTCTTCTGAATCCCTCCGCACGTCGGACGACGTCTTGAGCACATCTTCTAAATCCCTAAGCTCTGCACTTGATCCCCATTCTTACCCTGACGCGTTGTTCGCTGAATACATCGTAAACTTGGGTGATCCGCCGCCGGGGTTTCAGTTCGCTGGCAATCGCCCACTGTTAAGCTGAAAGAAAACCCTGCTGGCATACGCCGCACTGTCCTAGGCATATCTTGGCTTCAGTCCCCCCTCCCCGTGACTGACAACGTGACCGACGGATTATATATAGTAAGCGAATAAGCGAATTATATATAGTAAGAACCTTTCTAATTCCCTCTTGGTTAAAAACCGGTCAGTAATAAACAAGTCGCAAGAAAGTTATTCTTCCCAGCATACTGCTGGAAAATGCTCAGAAAACGTCTGAAAATGGAATAAACCTCGAGATCCCTGAAATCTCAACCAGCCAGTTAAAATGCAAAAATGTCGCATCGCAGAAGAACATGCGACCTCGCCCGCATGGAGCAACGCCACTCACCACTGCGACGTCCGACCACGTTGGAATGGCAACAGGGCGTGTTGAAGTCCGCTCTCACGTTTTCTCACGCCCTTTTTTTGACCACAGGAGAGTATTGAGAAAAAATTAACTATGGTTCTGGACTCTCCACACGGGACCCTACACCCTGCGAAAATTGCGTCGCAAAAGCTCACCGCAAGTTTGGAGGCTCTTTGTTAGATTTTCTTCGTTGCGCTGTTACTAAGATTAAGACGAAGGTCGGCGCTGATTAGTTGTTGTTTGCGATGGCTAGTCAATCTACTGTTGGTCGAACATTGGTTGGTTTTGGCTCGAAGCGGATCGACGACTGATCACGGTTCCAGGTGTGTTAAGGCCTTATGACGCGTGCACCTTCCAGCTCGTGATGGTTGGGAACACGCACTGAATGGATTCACGAATGGATTTTAGGGCGTCCTCCGCCGAGAACAGCCAGGGCTTCCATTCTTCCGGGATCTGTGAACTGGCGTTAGAATTGGTAGAAAGGGCAGAACATTGCCTTGTTTACCGACTGAATGTAACCAGTCGCTGTATGGCTCAAAAAACTCCATTACTAGAGGGGCTAAAGATAAACTATGTCTACCTCATGCCACTGCTTATGTCCGGGCCAACTACTTCATATATCATGCGGGTACACAATATGTAAAAATGGCCAAGCGTTTTCCTGATTCTCCAACACTTTCAACCTTTAGGAGGGTCTTGAACAATTTCTACACTCTATTTGATGCCGTTTCCCCAACTCCCACTGCGGCTGCTCATTACTCTTGCTAATTTCTCATGTTCTATAGTTGCATCACTATTGCTCTTACCTATGCATCTATCCCGTTATGTTGCCGTTTATTACCGTTTTAGCCAGCCGTTCAGAAGTTGAGTGTTTCCCTCCTCCTCACATGTGCACTCACGTGGTGCAATAAATAAGTAAACACACAGCCAATGTCCAGAAATCTGAAGCACATACCAAGAAAGCCCTGACTGACGTCGATGTTCGCCCTTCAGTTCTGTTCTAACTAGTACCTAGTTGTTTTGATTTTTGGGGTTCTTAGGATTACAGCAAATATCCTTTTGGTTCTTAGGATTAGAACGAATATCCTTTTTTAGGACCCTGCAGCTCTAGCTGAAGAAGGCTTAAAGAAGCTCTTCACAAAGAAGGGCGATCCGTTGGGACTATTCGGCGAGCCCGTGTTGGGCTCCGTTTCCTTGGATTTGCTGGACAAAAAAGGATAAAAGGAACGTTGCATCCACATCTTATGCATCTCGGCAGCTGAGATCATAGTTTTCGAAGCGTTTTATGAGGCTTATTCAGCCGAGCTAGAGTACATCCATGACATGTTCGAGTTTTGTTAGAGACAATTTCCCAAGACAGAAAGGCTACTGCAGACGATGCCTAAATACGCGATGGATGCTCATGTACTTTCTAATCAGTCCAATATTTGGTTCTGCACCGTGACACCGGAAATTGGGATTCGATTCGAGACCGCCTCTTTGGGGATGTCTAATCGTTCTGTGTGGCACTATTTAGTGGCTTTTCTTCAACGGATTTCTTACGCTGGATTGCTATCGCAGTTTTGTCACGCCTCTTCTTTTCGTAGCTCCATGTGAGAAGTGTGTTACACTAGCGAAGGGTGATCTCTATGGTATTTTCAGAATTTGGTCGAAGTCGCACATTATGAAATGTTGTTATTTTGTTATAGATTAGTATGAGTTGTTGATTTCCTCAGTTTTGGAGGCTCGTAGTTACGCTTGTGATATTGTTATGTTTGTTGTTGTTTGAGACTATTACCTAATACATCAGGGAATGAAGGATTTACCGTGTGGATTCCTTATTGTTTCTGAAGTTGTTTATTGTTATTGTTAGTTTATTGCTTCCTTCCTTATTGGTTGGTTGCGGTGCTTTTAGAAGAACCCAAAGTTTCCGTCGCTTCATTGGTTTGATTGTTCCCGCCTTTGATAGTGCTTTAACCTCCACCATTTGATAGGAGACTTGGACACAGAGAAAGACATGTAGCTTCAAGCATATATAAATCACATGACATGCCACCCAAAAATTAAGGAGTTTAATCCATCCTTCGTGAGAGTCGAGAAGTGTTTTGTGCATGGAGGTTTATTGCATGGATTTTGAAAGCACTATGAACTGAATTGAAGTTTGGAAGCTATGTTGGGAAGGTATTGTCCAGAAAATTAGTGGTCACTTACGTACAAAACTCATTTCGAGCTACGAGAAACATTCAGTTGCAACCTTCGGTTCAGCAACGTTTTTGGTCACGAATATCCCAGGTCCCCTACCCACTAATTTTCAGTTACGCCGTTGCATGAGTTCCGCCACGGTCTGCTTTTTTCGCACCCCGAAGGCAATAGTGGCGATACGAACTCCGCACGGGGGAGAAACACGTCACAATCCATGTCAGGAGACGCAATGAAATCAGTGTAAGGGCTAGGACGTCACCCGGAAGTGGCGCGCAGAACCCCAGCTCGAGTTCTGCAGTCAATATGCTATGCGAGGGTACCGAGATCTGAACGACCTCGACCAAAGATGCTAGTTCGACTGAGACTCTGAATCAGGCGCCTTGAAAAGTTAGGGTCCAGAGCAGGGGTGTGCGTAAATGGAATCCGAAATCTCGTAAATCGTAATTACGAAAAAATGGTCGTAAATCGTAAATCGTAAATCGTAACAGGTGCCTGACTTGTAATGCATCTAATTTCCTTGCTTTTTTCTATTATGTGAAACCTAATCGAAGCTATGGTTTGTTGAGACGTTTTCAGCTCGAGCTGGACACTTTTCTAATTAGGATGGAAGCCACTAAAATCAACTAGCACCTTTCAAATCAAGCTGGACAAGTTTTTGGAGAACCAATATAAACCGCTTGTTCAAAAACGCTATCTTAAAATTCGCCTAGACAAATTCCGAATAAAAAGCTTACACTGCTTGGACGATCAAAAATGTTTATCATTTTACTAGCCATTGGTTTGCATATAAAACTGTGACTTTGTAGAAATAACCGCAACAACTCCGAATAAATCAACAAAAACCATTCCATTCAAAAAAAAGGATTGCTAATCAACTCGACGAAAACAGTATTTGCACAAATAACCCAAGCATCCCCTACTGAGTGAGCGCATGGCACATTTCTATGGTATGACACACCTAAAGTTCTGAGCCTTCTCACATTTTGAATTGTACCCAACAGCATTTTCGTAGCAGACGGGAAGGAATTGTGTGACGATTGAAAGAGTATGATCACATTTTTGGACACTCATCATAGTCGGATTTTTGACTTAAAATTATAAAAGAAGATATTTTTGTGGCACTCTTTAGGAGTAAAGTAGAGAAGCAAGGTACAAATAAATTATGAATTAGTACCTGATACGTCTGGGAAGGATAAAGCACTGACCTCTACATCGGCGCCAACCGCAATTCATTTTATAAGGCAAACCCACACTCAAATGACCCCTACGATATCCCACAGAGGTAGAAAGATTGGATGGCGCATCTCAAACAGGGATTGGTTAACGTCATGCTTTGTCCTTTATCATTTTTGAAGGCAACCACAACTTCTGGAATGAAAGATCATCGATCGAGGATAGCAGGCAATTACTTTCGGCATTTACTTCGCTCGCAGGTTCGCCTGCACTTGCTAAATTTCGGAAACTCCAAAATATTGCATTAATAATTAACGACTGCTTGCATTCGCCAGTCCTGCTCTCAGCTACCTTTGTAACAAGGGCGATCGTATCTTTTGCCCAGTCTTCAGCATTCTGAACGGATCGCATAAGGCGAACACAAAAGCCCCATGAGAACGAGACCAAAAGTGTCAAACTTTTTCACTCCTATCATTAAATGTCGGAAGTTTTGCTTAAGGCGTACCTCATACGTAAATAGACTACGCGCCGTGACGTGCAGTGATAATCAGATTGAAACATGATTGTTTTGTTCTTTCCAACAGTTTAGCTGTTAATCTACAGTCTTCAATCAAATCCAATATTCCCTGACGAACTTGCATCATTTCTACTCGTGTGCACTGGAAAGAGTCGTCTATATGGTGAACAAGTGGTGAAGAAGTTACAAGTTGCTAGGCGGTGGTTGCAGCATAGAATATGGTTCAGCAGGTGATCATCTCCATTCCAGCGCAAGGATTATTTTCATGTTTTTCTGTGGACAGGAACGAAATGCTTTCAGGCCATTCGAATGTAAGATGTTGTGATAGAGTGCGACCAGAAAAACGTCACGTTATGTGGACGTTTCCCATCCGTGGACCAAAGATCGCATTTACGAAAATTTACGATTTACGACCCAAAATGTCGTAAATCGTAAATCGTAAGAAATTTGCTAAAAATCACCGTAAATCGTAAAATCGTAAATCGTAAATCGTAATTACGCACACCCCTGGTCCAGAGCTTAAAAGATCGACGAAACTCACTGATTTTGGCTTCATGTACAAGTTGACCAATGAGCATAGTCTGCATTTATCTGACCACCGCAAAATTCCGCTAGTAGTGTATACAGACAGAGGAAACCCGTTTCGTGAGTAAGACCTGTAAGGTCTCATTAGAGCTCATTCCATGGATCATTCCTTGCAAGAGTTGCAGCAAAGTGTAATCGACTAGACTGCAGTTTTTCCACTTGAAAGAAATCTGATCCCTTTCAGCAGCATCTGAAATTAGCGAAAACACTTTGGATGGTCTTTGGAGCAATTGGATAGCATCGATTGGACGAATAAGATAATAGTAATGTTGTCGATTTTTGGAGCGGCGTTATTGGTTTTTACCCAGATTCGACCGATTGGAGCAAAAATCAAGCGACTATGATGGCTAATGGGTGACCTTCACAGCAAGTGGACAACATAGATCGGATGATCAATGCCTATCGACGTTATCGATTTTTGCTTAAAGCTGATTAGTCGTTTGTTTTTCTTCCGACGACGTGAAGGCCTATGCTATACTTCGGCCTGTTGCGCGTCGCCGGCGGCTTGGCTTGTTTGCCGATAGCTCCGCAGGGCGTGTTATACTTCCGCCGCCGACGTCGGCGACGCTGGTCGCCACAGACGCGTCGTCGACGTTGTTATATGTTATACCATACTTCGGCGACACGTCACCGACAGCCCGTCACCGACGTCGGCGACGTCGTCAACAAGAGAGCATCGGAGCACATTTTAGCATCGCAGCGCGTTTTCAATGTAATCATTTGGTAACCAGACTGCGGATAGAAACGCTAGATGATCACATCTGCCTCGAATTTGCTTACATTGCGTGTTTTTCTTAACATGTTTCGAGACTTGATGACGACTTTTGTTTTGTATGAACAGCAGCCTTCTCGACCATTGCTAATCTGGTAAATTTTCTCTTACTAACCACATTTGCCTTTAGAAGGATGGATAAGTGTGATCTGAAGCAGCTTTTCAATAATGCTATAATTTGCCTATAGCAGGCTATCTGACCCACGACCTAGCAGGCGTATCCTGAAGTCACCGTCCGCGATACACCGCGGGGTATGCGCCATTGGCCAACAGCCTCAACCTGACTACTAATTGATTATGGACAAATTATATATTATAGACATAACAATAATAGAAATACGGGATAGTGTTGGGCATTTAATGACTATTGATTTACCAATTTAACGATTTTACCAGCATTTTCGGTTTAGCAAGGAACTTTTTCGTTAAATCGTATTTAAATTAAATTTACGCGGAATTCTCGAAGTTCAAAGAAAAATTTAACTCTTAACTAGTAAGAATTCTATCTCGAAAAAGCTCTTCGCAGAGGTTTGCATTACCATTTGAGAAAGCGAGGAAATACTACTTATTTTCTACACAGTTCTATTTAGTATTACTTGCTCTACAAGGAAGCAAATAGGCCTAGAAAATGCGAATAGAACGGCTGAGAAGGACACAAAAAGGAAGAAAAGTGACAAAGTGAAGGGGAGCTAAGGTTTAGGGTCCCACTCCCTCCCAAACACTCAGTGTTCTAGTGAATTGCACTTTTTGTGTCCGCAAGACGGCGTCTTTTGCGCTCCTCGATTTCGTAATTCGAAGTACGGTGGTGATGATGGCAGTTCCGGGAACGAAAAACCAACCCACAATCATAACACTCCATCGGAGCGCATTTTCTGCCACCCTTGGATGACGTCGGCGGCGCTGACGTCGTCGACCCATCTGTGGCGACGTCGGCGGCGGAAGTATAACACCCCCTGCGGAGCTCTCGGCGACGTCGCCGGCGACGCTGTGATGTGCGAACGCTGACCTCATCCAAGGGTGGCAGAAAATGCGCTCCGGGGTAGTATTTTGTTTGTGGGTGGGTTCTTCGTTCCCGGCACTGTCATCATCCTCGGCGGACCTCGAATTATGAAATCGGAAGTGCAAAAACGCCAGTTTTGCGGACAGCAATGGTGAAATTTTTACTCTTTACTTACTTTTGCTTGTTTAACTGTGCTTCTTTTCATTCAACTCGTCTTCCATTAGTCATATTTTAAAAACCTTCGATGTATACAGTTGCGACCTCATGTTTGTCAACAATTACTCTTCCCTTCTACACAGGGTGTCTCAAAAAACCGCATATACTGTTTGAAAGGAGATAACTTTGCTCACATAAAGCTACTAAAGAGATTAAGACCTCACATAAAAGCTTAAAAAGTATAAGTTTTTTGACATATGAGCGGTCTGGATTGCGCCGTGCACTCGTCTGAATTCTTACATTTTGAACTCGATTGATTGTTTTTCGCTTAAATACTTTATAATCTCTTTACAAAATGAGCTTAGCGATTGATTTGTGCTTCGTTTAGTGCTTAAAAGTTAAAAGCACACTACAGCTTGCGAAAAATGCAGGGAATCCTTTAAAAAATGCAGGAACTATTTGAAAGGTTCTAAAGTTGCTGCTAGTGAAGCCTTTGAAGACGCTTAAGAGTTTGAGACTCATATGAAAGCACTGGGTAACGAGATTTATCCAGCTTGTAAATAGCCTAGATTGCGCGACGCTCCCGTCTAAAACCTTACATTTCAGACTTGATTGATTGTGCAAGGAGTGAATGCTTACAATCTTGTTGCTACTTGACCACATTGACCTTGATGTGCTTTCTTTTGATGTTTAGAACTTGACAATGACGTGAAAGACACGTGGCATGCAAATTTAGTGATTGTACAACTTAAATGTGAGCTCAAACTTCTCTCTTCTTGAAACCTCGGCATTGTTGTGAGTTGTCAGTTTGTATATACTGTGCCACACGAGGTTTTTAGGTGGATCTTTATTCGCAGGGCCTGACGCGCTTCGACTTCACGTCGTCGTCGGAGGCCTGAACGTGGTGCATAGGTTAGAATTGCACTCTACCCCACCAAGCGCCTTAACTGCCCTAGCATTTTCGACCTACACCTACGACCACAACCAGAGTCCAAATGATAGAAACGAACCCACAAATTGGATCCACCGCAGGGGCCGATTCGCCCACGTAAGTTGACCAGTGGAGGCGAATGAGACACACTGTGCATCACTGCCACGACCGGTCGTCTACAGTTCACAATGAGGCACAAATTGCAAGAAGTCACTCGTCACAGAAAGGCACTCATTTCGGTTGTTCATCACTGGATTTCTTGCGAAAATCCGGAATGCCTCTAACGCTTTTCTCGCGGAAATATCTCCCTCAATGACCAAAATTGTGCATTTCACCTCGTAGTCATTACCGTTATGCGCATCAATCCTATGTTTTCCAAGTGGCTTGGTGAGCAATCCACGTCGTTTCCCAGATAGATGTTTCCTTAGGCGTATTCCTAGTGCCCTTTTCGTCTCTCCGATATATTTTGCGTTACATGCCAGACACTCAATCTGATAAATTGCTCCTATTTTTGAGCAATCCCCTAAACTACCATTTGAGCATATAGCGCAGTCTTCCGAAATGCACTGCTGATCGTAGAGTCTATTTCGTACCAACTGCTGTCTAAAGTTGTCATTAGGAATATTCACTAAGACAACGTTGTCCTGCAGTTGTGCTCTTACAATAACCCTTTGAATTTCAGCAGTGACTCTATCGGAGATGAAGGGTAGAACTAGAGGCACCTTATTTGTACGGGATCTATCGTGAGAGTTAGCGTGAGCTCTCCGATGGCGAGTTGACGCCACATAGCCATTTAAAACGGCTATATCCGAAGCCAACCGTAATGATTCCTGATATTCGTTCGTGCCCGTACACATCCTCGTTGCTGTGCTGAACATGTTGCTAACAACAGCACGTTTCATAGCAGCGGGGTGCGCGGACTTGGCGTGAATCGGGATATTCTTGGAGCTTGGTTTCCGGTACCACTTCACGCTAACTGTCCCGCAGGGCACTCTAACTTTTGTGTTCGAATAGGCGAGCCAACCATTGCTCGGAGTTTCTCGAGTAAGTCTAATGTACTGAGGCTGCTCGTTCAGCAGTCTGAAACACTCGTCGATTTCAGACTGTGTTGATGTTACGATAATGCAGTCATCTATGTATCTACAGTACATTAACGGTGAGCGAGGTAACACCGGTTGTTCAATCCTACCCATTTAGCAGATTGCCAAAACTGGCGCTAACCGTTGACCCATGGCCAATCCTCTTAGTTGTGAGTAATACGACCCTGACCACTTAATGATGTTGCAATGCAGACATTCCTTGACTAGAGTCATGATGTGCGTTTTTGACAGTCCAAAGGTGTTTATGTTCCTTACATGCAAATCCAACATTTCAGATAATGCTTGTAAGGCTTCATCGTTTTGAACGTTTGTGTAAAGTGACGTCACATCAAACGACTCTATTACGCAACTATCGCCGAAGTTTGAGCTATGTAATATTTCAAGAAATTTGCTCGTGTTGGTCAGATGAGAGGGGTCATGGGTTAACAACTGGCTTACTATGCTGTTAAGGAACCAAGAAATCCGATCGGTTGGTCCGCCAACACAACTGATTATTGGTCTTATTTTATAAGTGTCTGGCGACGTGGATTGCATATCTTGCTGGGTGCGCTTGTGCGTTTTCACCAGGCTATAAAAAACCGGACAACAAGGGTTATCCAGTCTAAGGTCCTTAAGAAACTTTCTATCGATTCCCGCAGACATTCCAGTAGTCATCCAAGTACGATTAAGGTGCCTGCATTGCGACCTAAAGTCTCTCTCAGTAACGCGACGGTATATGGAGGTGTCGCTAAGATGAAGTTCGGTTATAGCCCGATCTAAAGCTTGCGGCATAACAACGAACTCTCCTCCTTTATCGCTAACGGAGATTCGCAGCGTGCCATTAGATCTTAGCTCACGTAATTCTCTGAATCTTTGCCATTGTGCGCGATTCAAGTTAGAGGTATGGTTTCGTTTATTGCGGTTGAGAACGTCCAACACACCAGATGACAACACTCTGAACTTGATATCTGCATCAGGCACAGGAGCAGATGAGCAGCAGTCCCATTTTCCGAGACGGATTCTGGGGAGTGATGTATCAACATTAAAGCTGAATGGAGAGGTTAATCAGCATAATTGCAGCTACTGGGCGGCGGAAAAGGCTGTCGGCCGATGGCGCATACCCCGCGGCGTATCGCGGGGAGTGACTTCATGGTATGCCTGTAGGTCGTGGGTCAGATAGCCTGCTATAGGGAAATTATAGCAGCTATGCCAGGGCTACGCCCTGCTCATGGCGGACATAAATACCCGTTACGACCGTAGCGGTGTGGTCTTTTTTGTGGCAGTACATGGCAGCTAATTCTAAATTCATTTGGTATTGTTTCTGATAAGTGAGATCAACTTATTCATCCTTCTAAAATCCAGATTTGGTTAGTAAGAGAAAATTCGGCAGATTAGCAATGTTTGAGCAGACTGCCGTTCATACAGAGCAAAAATCATCATCAAGTCTTGAAACATATTAAGAAAAGCACAAAATGTATGCAAATTCGAAGTATAGCATATGCCTATTTGTGTCATCCAAGGGTGGCAGAAAACGCGCTCCAATGGTGTATTTTGATTATTTGTTGATTCTTCGTTCACGGCTCTGCCATCATCCCCGCCGCGTCTCGAATTAAGAAATCGAGAAATGCAAAAGACGCCCGTCTTACGAACACCCAATCAGTTCTTATCGAATACTCGCTCCCATACCTGATCCACTATTCCTCCAGTTTCTCGAGGAAAAAGTGTGGTTTAAAATTTTTCTAGTCTGTTCTATTCCATTTTTCAAGCAACTGCTCTATTGCTCCTACTAACCTGGGGCGGCTTCCTTAAAACTGCGTGGATGTAGTGCAATTTTTCTAATACTCAAGTTATCTGTTCGTTGAACCTTGATTCTATGATTCTTAATTCTATGTACTTCTGGGCTCTATCATATTTATTGCGCAATAGTAGTCTTCCTTGCTGACAATTCTCTAGAAGCATGCAAATCGATAAAGGCCCTAGAGATCACAGGTTTTCAAAGGACGTTGAGGTTAAGAGGCTGGTTAAGCTATGACTAATGGTAATCGCCAGCCGTAGCTCCATCAGCTCGTCGTTCTTCTTAATGCGAACCTCCATTGAGGTGGTCTAGACGACATGAGCTGCGTACGCACCTATAAAAGCCGCCGTCCAGCGCTATAAAGGCCGCCGTCCAGCGCCTCCGGGGCTATTCCTCGGTCGTCGCTCCTAGCTCTCAACTTCGCCCTCCTCGCCCCACCGGCAACCGTCGTCACCAGCGCCTCCGGCTCATCGGTCCCTGAAGTCGAGGAGGCTGCACCTCCGCAACAGACGCCCCGGATCCCCATTCGCACCTCGTCCTACGATGTCTGGTCCTCATGATCGACGTAGTGTTTGCATTAATGTCTAGATATAACCAAACAAACGTAGTCACAGTCGTTCACGCACTCATACACACATACACACAGACTCAGGGACAATTTTAGCTAGAATCATCGATAGATTCTAGACATCTGTCACACTTAAGATATAGCAACTATTAGCGACCATTAGAAGTTTAGGGCCTGGCTCAAGCAAGAAAGAATTTTTACCGCCGACCTTTGCGTCGTGTCATTTGTAGCCCCATGATTGCAGTGTGTTAGATTTGATTGTATGCTATTCTAAACTATTAAACAAATACTGAAACATAGCAATGAATACAAGCAAAAGAGAAATACGTTTAATCCAGATATACATAGAAAGTGAATTCTCCATTAAAATTGTAGCGGTGCAACAAACTACTTACTAAACAAGCTTGTCATAGCTGATGCTGCAAGGCATACAGATTCGTTCTAGTTTGTGAGTTTCCCGGTGAAACTTCTCTATTATATAGGAAAACGCTCACTATGAGGAATGCATCAGCTATAGCTGTCCCTCTGGATGTCAATCCTTGAATGTGTGTTTGGCCTAGACAAATACTCATAGTTACTATCCGATAGAAAGTTGGTGGTATTGCATCCATTACAGATAATTCCACGTTCAAGTGTCTTGGATCTTGGAATGCTATCGAGCAGCAACAACAATAACCGTTCTTATCATGGTGTAGAATCAAGATTGTTATGTGGACTTTAAGCGGCTGGAGGTCTCCCGCCTTCTTCATAGCATAGAAAGCCAAAAGACATCGGGAGAATTGCTCTTCCAAGGACCGTTCTATTTTTCATTAGCTTCAATTGCAAAAAAATTAGGCGGTTGATAAATAAAACAATAGAGGCAGGCCTCTGGAAGCATGAGAAAGGCGGTGTTAGATCATTTTCCTGCTGATGGGCAGAAATTACCATACAGCGTCACTGATGGTTAAAAAACTATGAAAATGTCTAGGGATGGCTTATAAATTAAAAGTGCTTCAACTCCTGATCTGTCGTTAAAATTAGAGCAATTTAAAACGAGTTTTATTTTTTGTTGTTCGTTCGTGGCGACTAAATTTGTGTGGACTGGGATATAAAGATGTGCCCACTCTAATGGACCCTCTTGTAGCTCCTTCTCACTTCCCTTTAGAGTTGATTTTTGATGATCTGATGTGATACTGTGTTATACAATACCGTTCTGTTCACAGGCTTCTCGACTCCGACTTTTCTCTTCGCTAACTAACTTTTCCATTTATCTAACAAAGGGCTGCCGTTTGAAACCGAACAGGTTTAAGAGGAGAAACAAGGCAATAGATTATTAAAAATATGGTGGGAATAAGCTCCTGTTTAGGAAGCTGGGGAGGCTGGGCTCCTTTTCCGGTACAGAGCTAACAAGGCACATCGCATTCCTACTGCCGAAGGTTGTTCCATTTCAGCCCATAATTTGTGTTTTCTTTATATTTATTTTTCCCATGACTGCCTTATTCAGAATATTGAATAAATAAATAAAAAATAAAAGGAAAGCAGTTTCTTAGAGAAGGGAGACGAGTATTCTACATCCACGTCCTGTTTGGTAATAACATCTGGTCAACTGGCTTCTAACAGATAAATGCTGACCCTACCGAATAGACCGAACATCATTCGTGATTGGAAGCGGGGTCTAGAAAGTTGCTACACCCATGTTATGTCTCAAATACGGGCAAAATGGGAGCGCCCCATTCAATCAGACCGCAATGAATGGGCATGTCAGTCAGAAAGAGCGTGTACAGTCGGTATACTGATTGGCTGGCATATGTTCGGTCTGTGCTCTGGTTATTATTGGCTAGCGCGCCCCCACCTACCAATGCTGCTGACCTTCGCGGCATGTACCAATGTTTCTATCGATTTGCCTTGTATTTTATAGGGCTGAGTAAATTGGAATAAAAAGTGCGCTATAATCGAGCGCGTAGCATTCCAAGAAAAGGTCGAACTGACAGTTTTGATTTCCATTTCCGGTGGCGTGATTGAGCTCATCGTATTCGCCCTATCTAATCCGCTTACGGTCCTGCAGGTCCTCGGAGAGGAAACGGAGCTGGCGAAATGTAGCCCAAGCGAGCGCAGGGAGTTATTAAATTGTAGAGCAATATTATAAAGTTTGCGAAAACTTACAAGTGCAGGCTTGAGCAGGAAACCGGCGCATTGGTCAGTAGTTAAACGATTTCTTAATTTCTAGTTTTGACAGCGAATTTTTCGCAGGTGTTTCTGCTAATTTCTTGACTAATACGCAAGCTAAAAATTGGTAGTGAGTTAGGAATTTAATGAATATTCAAACGGTGCAAGCCTTTTGTTGGAATGCTATGCATGGGCTTAAGTATAGTTTTTGGATTTACAGATTTTTGACTTTCCTGAAACGTGTTTAGTTTGCTTTGAAAAATGTTTTACTAGCAAGAAGCCGTGAAAAAAGAAATAGTTTGGTAAAAAAACTGTTTAGCTTATTCTGAAAATAACAGAACAGTTAAATAAATATTGAATCACATCTGTTTAACATTAGCAGAAAAAGCAGCAGGAAATTTAGTTTTACTGCACTACAGTTCAGGTGACACTTACGATTTACGAAGTTTCGAATTTCATTTACGAACACCCCTGCAGCTTGGAAGCTATCGTGCCTAAACCTGTTCGATATGCGGTTACTTTAAATGGCAGGGATGAGCGAGTCTTTAAAATCGCGAGGTATACGGGACAGTGAATTGCTACCTTAAAACTAGTACACAGGGTGCGGAAAAATTATCCGTGCACCTAACAATTTTACATTTTTTGCCGCTTCTTTTTCCTGAAATTTTCTCGCTTCACTCACCTAACATAAGTTGGCTGAACATTGTGGAACTCATAGGTACTGGGGTACAAATTGGTTAGGCGTTCCATCCTACGAAGTGCTATTATCGAACTTCATAAGGCCGGCAAGCCAACGAGAGATATCGTGAAGATCCTTTCCGTGCCGCAAAGGACGCTTCAGGATACAGTAAAACGCCACAAGGAATGAAGACCGAAGAGGATAGAAAAAGAAGAGGGCGCTCTAGGGCAGGTACGAACCGGAAAATGTGAAACTCCTGAGAGAAAAAATCCGAAGGAACGCCAGGAGATAGATGCGCCAGATGGCAAAAGACGTAGTAATAAGCGAAAGAACAATAAGTAGGATAGACATGGGAAAGCTTAAGAAGCTCTCTTATCGTCTGCAGGAATGCCAACTCTTGACGGACACTATGAAGAAAAGGAGATGGGAAAGATGCAAAGGGTGTTGCAACAGTTCACGGTGGCACGCGCTCGAGACATCATCTTTAGCGATGAAAAGATTTTCACATTGAATCCAGTCTTCAACTCTCAAAACGAGAGGATTATTGGGGACTCGCTGGCTGATGCTACCACAAAGCACAACTTCAGGAAAGTGTGAAAAAGCCTCAGTCCATTATGGTTTGGGGAGGATTTTCTTCAGGAAGAACTCCACTTGTTTTATCGAAGCTGGCGTGAAAATCAACGCAGTGATTTACGAGGATATTCTGGAAAAAGTTCTCAAGCCGTGGGCCGATTTCTACTTCGGAGAATCCTACTGGTGCTTTCAACAAGATTCTGCTCCAGCACACAAATCGAAGGTGGTCCAGGACTGGTGCGCCGAGCAGCTGCTTGGCTTCATCACACACGACGAATGGCCCTCCAGTTCTCCTGACCTTAAACCGATGGATTATTCTGTGTGAGCCGTCTTAGAGAAAAAGCTTGCTCTACCGTACGCCTCTCTTAAAGAGGCGCTTTTGAAATCCTGGGAAAAAATTTATTAACCGTACCTGCGCACCACATGTGAAGCGTTTGACGAAGGTCTGAAGGACTGTGTGGAGGCTGAAGGGGATCATTTTGAAAACTGTTAGCTTTGAATTGTCATGTTTGTATAGATAAATCTGATAGTTAGAATTGATCTGCGAAGATTGATTTCAAAGTGCCATTGAATTTTTAGTGAACGGGTAATTTTGCCATACCTTGTGCTTTTTCCACTTTTCGTTCTTATGTGAGGTATTTATCAAGAACCACACAGGAGCTAAAGAGGGAGGGGTTTCTTGCACACTTACGACACGTTGAACCCGCGCTATGACCCGGCCATATACGCGACAGCCGCTATAGCCGCTGGCTGCGGTTTCATGTTGCATGCCCCACAGTCTCGAGGAGGAGCGCATGCAAACTGTTTGGAGGCGCTAGATTACTTAAGCGTTAAGGACGATGTTCCGATTTTTGGGTGGTGTCATGGAGCCGCAAGGGTCCGAACCACAAGGAAGAAACTAAGAACGGTGGCGTTACCGTGGGTTCGGTTCGCATGTCATGGAGAGGCTACTCAATCATATTGGAAGAGGAGACTAGATCCGCGGGCATACGCCACAGCAATCGCGGCCACCTATATGCTTTAGCCACTTTGCACTTCCTATTCAAATTCCCGACGTCCTCCATGGCTTCAACGACCGACTCGACCTCCTGTGTTTCCAGTCACCTCCCGGAAGCCGCTCGACGGAACACCTGGATGAGGGGAACGTTTCTTTTGAGATGTTTTTGAGATGTGCCGCCATCTCATGCATGCGTTAGGGCACATCGCTCGTCGGCGGTTTCGTGCATTGATTTTGCAATCGCGGATCATGAAAAGAATTTTTGTTTACTGGCCATAGGGATAGGTGGTAGTGATCTGTTCGGGGTTATAGTCGATGAGGACAGTCGATTATCGTTGGTGTGAGCGTGGCCACATTAAGTTCGCATTCTACCGATGGTGGGACGGATATTAGTATATTTGCAGTTAATTAGCGTATAATTAACGAAGTATGTACATATGTGGTGCCGTGACACTTAAATCGTATTGCTTTCGCTCTCACTCTGCTTAGGTACAAAGTGCACTACATGCAGTAGGAGAGTGGTTTCCACAATATGTGAAGAGCGACTGTAAATGCGTAGAGTTGGTTTCGCGATTGGAAGGAGCATTACTGGTCCCGTCAAGTAGATGACATCGCTTACCGCTAAGCGCCCCTAGAGCAACCCCAATAATTTCTGATGGCAAATAGGGGATCGATATTTGGCAGGGTTACACTTGTGTAAATGACCGACACGCAGCTGTTAGGTGCGCTCCGTCTTCACAGTCATAAAAAACACCCTGTCAATTCCGTGGTTTAGAACTCGCATTTTTGGTTGATTACCACCTCGTTAGAGGCCTGCAGGAACCCCGATTAAATCATGATCTTCTTTGTCCGTGTTCGCGGTTGTGGATTGTGAGTTGGCAGAAAGTTTTGGAAGTTTTGTGAACGGTTTTGTTAGGCGTAGCGTATAATCCTTTTTGTCTCGCAAATTAAGGTTCACGTGGTCAGCGCATTGACAGTTATGTGGCAAGATTCTGCATTACGCCATATCGGTTCGTACAAGTCGAGAATGCCGTTTGAACTTGCATAATATTAGAGCATGCCACAGGAGTTGGAAATGCTGCGGTAGCGTATAAGCAGATATCTTGTTGTCTGATGTGGCGAACCTTTTGCCAACGAGGTGGCCTATAGATGTTCGTATCGATATGAACGTGACGTTGAAATCGTCGATGTGGTCTGCTCTGTATAGCTGCATTGAAAGGTTTTTCAGCATCGTGATATTTTGGATAGTGACTTCCACTCCCAGAGTAGCAACCGAAATCCAGGATAAAGGATAAAGGATAAAGGACGGCGTTACTCAATCCCTTCTGGGATGCGCCAGCGCATTCTACTTCTACGAGATGTCGTGGAGGCGACATGAATGCGTATTTGGCCATATAATGACTTGCGGTGGCCAGCCGATGAGCAAGTCAGCGCTTTATCCTTCCCAGACGAGTCTGGTACCAATTCACCGACCCCGGAGGGATGGAAGGCTTGGTTGGCCTGGGCGGGAAATCCGAACCAGGAACCTGGTATCGGGTGCACGCGACAGTCGCGCCTCCTCCAACTGCGCCACACGCGCCCGACCGAAATCCAGACAAGCAAAAACTTCGAGAACTTTTGAAAACTTGTTCGGATATCGGTTTGTGGGCTTTTTTGTAAAATCAGCTAGTGGGTAATACACGAAAACAACCGCATCATACCCCTCAGGTAATTAGGCACCTTGAGTACCCTGTATACTTCGCCGCATGGCTAAGCTCGGGAACGGTCTCATTATGGCTCATGCTTTCGCCCTTCTCTTGTGTGCATGATCCAGCCTGAGGGCATCGCTTTACATGATAGACCTCTAGCTCCGTCGGCCTTGTGAAACATTTAAAGCCTATGGTCTTCTTGGTAAATTTCGTTCCTACGGTCTTGTTTAAGAGGACTATTTCGACACAAAATTCTGATCGTAGCTTGTTGAATAAGAGCTCTCTGCTGTACTCAAGGTGACATTGGTTGTTTTCTTCACACACAAGCTCTGCTGAGCGTCACATGTATCCATTCTAACCTACATTAGACGGGGTATCACTGAAAGAGCGCAGAGCAATCGCAGCGTTGAGCTTTGAAGTGGTGTCAACTCGAAAGCGCGAGATGGAGCGCACGGTTCACAGTTTTCTTTTGTTTTTCATCTAGTCGAAGAATATGGTTGGCTCGAGCCTTATCTTTTGACCGAATTATTGCACTTACAGAACCCATTGTGACTGCAGTGATTACATATGTCCAAACTGCTGACGAGGATATGGCTCCAGCTGGCCAGCAGTGTGGATCGCCCAGTAGTGTTTTGGGTAGGAAGTACTGGTGATCGCAGAGTTTTGGTCGTTCACACAATTTCGTTTGTCCACGTACTTGGTTATGTTCCAGTGCTCGTAGGCTGACGTTCAACCTTTGATGTGTAGGTGATATTGGTAGGACGTAGCTGACCGACGCATTGGTGTCATTTATTGATTGGCATTCATTAACAATGCACAGTTCGGACCAGCTGTTCATCAGCTCTAGAGCAATAGACGATCAAAGCGTTACTTCCCGCAGTAGCTGCGGCCACTTCTGAAATAGGGATTAGGAACATCAGAGAGGACGTACATAACGTTTTAGAATGTGCTACATTGCCTTCCATGCTCCGAAAGAATTCGAAGGCTCTTGATTTGCAGCTTCACGGCAGAATTGGTCGCTTCTCATTTTGGACCTCCACAGGTGACTCTCTGTATCCGAAGTGACAGCTCTTACTGCTTCATCATTGCTGAGCTCGATATTACACGGATTCCTAGGAGATATAACTTGTGGATGACCTTGTGGTTTGGCATCAATATCATCGCTGATTTTATGAGTGCGTCGGCGGAACCAATGATATCGATTATCTTGCCATAAGGCAGTTTCTCGAGGTATCAGCTCTTGTTCGATGATGACTATCTCTCCTATTCGGGACACGTATGCTCAAGTGCCTCGGCTGTTTGAGGAATACTTTCTGAGTTTCCTTCAATGTATAGCAGTTTTTCCAAAACATATCAGCTATGTTCTCGGAATTTTACCGTGTCTCTGTGTTTGTTTTTGTGTTTGCATGAAAACTGGATCATATGTTGGGTACAGGAGATCGCTACGGTCATTAGATTCTGACAATGAAAATCTGAGATTTCCTTGAAGGAAGTCAATTGGACGCAATGGAATAACGCATGGATCGACCGAACTGGGTTTAGTGGAAGGTCTTGTACTGAGAACGACTTCAATTCTTGTGAGAACCGTACACATATATGTTAAACATGTCTCTTTCGTCCTATAGAATTGTTGAACGCTTTTTTGACGGATCCTTCAAGTCTTTCCCAAGCGCCTCCCATCCTTGGAGCATCTGGTGGATTTAATAACCAGTTGATTTTCTCTATTGCGCAGTACGGCATTAAGGATGTACCAGTAATGTCATTGGTGTCAATCATAGCGGCTATGATACGCTCGCCTTATTTGAAATTCGTAGCGCATTCGGTGCGCACAAGCTTTGGAACTCCTCGTCTTGAGGTTAATCTGATAAAGCAGCTAAGGAATGCACCCGATGTTAAGTTTTCGACCAGCTCTAATTGAAGTGCTCTTGTTGTAATGCAAGAATAAAGGCACACGTACATCTTTTCCTGCGCTTTTGACAGAAATGGACCCATGAAGCTGCAACCGACGTTTTTGAGTGGTTTTGAACCCTGTCACTCAGTACCCTATCTGACGGCAGTGAATGCATTACAGGAGCTCCTAATGGCAGCCCTTGGTATATTTTACAGGTAGAACAGTGCTCCAAGTACCGGTTGATAGCACTATTGAGACGAGGAATCTGTGTCGCAGGATAGCTACCATTGGTTCTTGCCGCAGTGGGTATTATTTAAGTGAACGTGTTGAAGTATGAGACGAATTAGTTCCGGCTTCTGTGGCATATACATGGGTAGTTTTGCGCCGCGAGGAATAACAGCGTTCTGGAGACATGACTCGTGACAAAGAATATCATTTTTGTCGGATATAACCTTTTTGTTATGGAACAGCTTTTGGAGATCTTGCAAAATCACTCTTTTCTATTCTTGCATTATAAGAACGTTCTCGGTAAGTTTGATGTCATAAGAGGTGATGTCCGGTGAGGCATCAAATTTGGACTGACATGACAGCACTGATGTGCGTCGTTCGGTTATTGTTCACCGCAACAACCCAATGTTTTAAAGCTTTGCCTACGAGTGCGATCACTTTTAGTTCTTTGTTTAGCTTTGATAAGCGAGAGAAGTCGATAAGCTCTGCTCCGCAGGCAGAACTGGTGCTGATTTTCGTGGAGGGCGATATAATATCAGGCGTATCTATAATATATCTCTCTTCGTTATTTCAAAACAGTCAATTTCAGTTAACGGCCAGGTGTCAGGGCTGTTTTCTAGCCCGTTAGCCAAGTCGCTATCGGTGATTTCTTCAGAGTATAATCCTCTAGTCTCTGCATCCGCTGGATTGTGGTTTATGCTGAAAAACGTAGTGATTAAATTTCTTGCTGGGCAAGAAATTTAACCACTGCGTTGTGCGATTCTAGGTTGTTCTTTATACCAAGTATCCGCTGGCGCTGGTTAGCGAGGAAAACCGGCACCTTCTTGCAGCTGTTCAAACGGTACAGCGCTATTTCGCCAAGTGGATATCATCCACGTTTCAGAGCTGAAGGGTGAGCCGACTTAGCATGGATGATGATATTCTTGGAGCTGCCCTTGTGGTACCACATTACACTGTTGTGGCTGTTAGAAACCCTGATTTTTGATGAGAAGAACAGGGGACTGTGCACAAAAGGCGTCGTATACCAGCTTGAATGTTAAACTTGCGACAACCTTTATATCGCTGAAACCGGGAGGGTGATATCCACTCGCGTTAAGGAGCACCTTGCTGGTTAGAGAAGGCAAAGCTTAGCAAACCGCTTGGGAGTACCGTAAAGAAGCTCACTTCGGTGCTGACACTTAATGCACAGTACTGTATCACGAGCAAGAAATTGGCTCCAAAAAAGCTCTCAAGGCTTTCTGGATAAAAGAAATCCATCCGTGAACAACGAAAGCAAGTGCATCTCAACTACAAGCGAGTTCTTGCCTTTTATTCCATTATGCGAGCAGTGAGGGCTTTACATATACTGCTATGGGCATTTTTCAACATCGGGCACACAGTGCAGTATATTTGACGCCAAAGTGGTCCTCACTTGCTCCATGATGGCCAGTTGAGTCGGTCTTCCTGCGCTGGCGGAATATCGGTAAGTTAGCTCACTAGATTTGGATTGTCTGCTTGACTCCCTCGGGATTGATTGATACTGACCGAACGAGGATGTTTCTAACCCAAACATCTTCAAGAAGGGAAAATTTTGAGCTTCTTTCAGGCCTTGAAGAAGACGAGTTAGTCGAAAGGTCGACCGTAGGAATAAATAATTTTATAACAAATCTGGAACAGGATAACAGTCAATCTTCAATGACTGTTTTCTGAGCACCTGAGTCGAAGAAAAACAACTTACTCGAACTCATTTTTCCCCTTCATGTGCCACCTCATCGCGGTCAAGGGGTGAACATCACTTAGTGATGGCTAACGGCACAAATGCTCACGCAGTACATGATGCTTTGTCGTGTATGGGCGGCTCTCCTGTATCCCTGGCCTGGAACATGTGAGTAACCAGACCACAGGTATGGCTCAAACAACTAAATCCGCGCCCCAGTCCTCCGCGCGCCGGAGGTGGACTTCTACGACGTCGGTTGCATCCACCTCCGGCGAGGGGCCATCTAATCTCGGAGTTAAACTATCAGGACGTCATTGGAATCGGACTACCGGAAACTCCCTCCCACCACGACACGGAAACTGCCTATTCGTCTGCACTTATAACTGTCGTTCGATCGCATCTGAGCAGGATCTTCGGACACTGCTTTATAGAAGCCGAAATATCAAATACGACGTTATCGCCCTGCAGGAAACGAAAGGCAGAACGGAAACCATAAAAAGGGCCGACCACAACGAGCTTCTCATTATCGGAGCAAAGGTGGACAGAAAGAATATTGTGGATTGGATTTCTCATCAATTCGACAGTGCACCACCTAGTAGACTCTTACAAGATCATCAGTCCGCGAGTAGCTGTTCTTCGTCTGGAAAAAAATCAAGGAACCATCTCCATCATAAATGGATATGCTCCAACATCTGCGGCCACAGATGAAGAAAAGGAGGAATTCTACAAGCTGTTCGAAAGGACTGTCAACGACGAGAAGAGCTACTACAAAGTTGTCGTTGGTGACTTTAACGCTATCGTCGGTACGAATGATCACGATGAATGGAGGCTAGGACCACATGGAACTTCCTCAAGGAACGAAAACGGAGAACGCCTGATAGACTTCCTATCCGCGTGCCGTCTTTACCATGGAAATTCCATGTTTAAGAAGCCTTCAAACTGACGATGGACCTGGGAAAGCCCAAATGGAGAAACACGTTCGGAGATCGACCATGTTCTTACAAGCAGACGCTGGAGTCTGTTTGACGTCTCCGTGCTGCCTTCATTTGACACCGGCTCGGATCACCGTCTTGTCCGTGCGAAGCTGACTCTCAAAAAGAGGATGTTCAAGCGTTACACTCATAAACCGGCACCGGTGAGGACCCCCACATTCAAGTCTGAGGAGTTGGAATATGCAATAAATTCGTATGGTTGGAATCTTCTTGAAGATCCATCGGAAGACTACGACCTTCTCTCCAAAGGACTGTTGAAATGTGCTAGCAGCTCTTGCGGAGCCACATCACCGTCTGCTTCAAGACTCAACGCACATGCGATTAAGCTCTTGGAGCAAAGAAGAGCTGTTAAACTGGATCCTAATGCTTCCCATCTGGAAAAAGTCACCATCTCGAAGGCCTGTCGAATTGCAGTGAAGGAGTCCATTCAAGCCTACAGAAGATTGAAGCTGTTAGAAGCCGCTGGGAAAGGTTCAAGCATGAAGCGCTGCAAACGAGATCTCTGCGATCAGAAGACAATAATGTCAGCCCTTGTGGATAAGGATGGAACAACGCAAACGTCTCGAAGAGCGATGGAGGCCATCGTTCAAGAATTCTATACAGATCTGTTCCGTTCTTCCATCACTGTCCCGAAATGCTTGATGCCACCAGCTGAGAAAGTATCTCCCATTCTGGAATCAGAAGTTACTCATGCCATCAGAAGGATGAAGTCGGCCACTGCTCCCGGACCGGACTGCATTTCTGCTGAACTCCTTCGTGCGGGTGGCAGTGCCCTTTGCTCACTTCTTGCCAAGCACTTCAACCACTACCTTCGACTTGGTAGGATTCCGGACTCATGGAAGTAGTCGAAAACAGTTTTGATCTTCAAAAAAGGTCTGTAGGAGGATATCAACAACTACCGACCTATCAGTCTTCTCTCGGTTGTGTACAAGATCTTCACCAAGATACTGCTTAACCGCAGGGAGCGTTGCTTGGATGAGTATCAGCCAGTGGAGCAAGCAAGGTTTCGCAAGGATTTCTCCTGCATGGACCATATTCAGACTGTCTCACAGCTCATCGAGAGGAGCCGCGAATACCACGCACTTGTGCACGCTGGTATACCATCGCCCTACATCCGACTTCTCGACGAATGCTTCTCGAACACATCGACTACCATCCAGCTGTTCGATCGAAAGCTTAAAATTCCTATCGGGAAAGGAGTACGGCAGGGAGACACGATTTCTCCCAAGCTATTCACAGCGGCACTCCAGGATGCCATGAAAGACTTGAACTGGGACGATAAAGGCTACCTTGTCGACGGTAAACGGATCAGCAACCTTCGCTTCGCCGACGATATTGTTCTCATCTCTACCAACACGGCAGAAGTCGAGGAAATGCTGAACGAGCTCAATGTGGCAGGTATGAAGATTGGATTGGACATGAATATGTCCAGAACGCAGTTTATGGTCAACCAGTGGTGGGACTCGTAAGGTTAAATGGAGTCGCTCTACAACAGGTCGACTCCTACGTCTATCTGGGAAGAGAGCTGAACATGGATAACGAACTCGCTCCTGAAATCGCCCGCAGGAGACGCGCAGCATGGGCAGCCTTCAGTTCGATTCGCGAAGTCACCGATCAGGTCAAGGATCCCGGCCTCAGGGCCTCGATATTCAACGTCTCTGTACTGCCTGCGATGTGTTACGCGACGGAAACCTGGTCCGACAACGCCAGAGCGATGTAAACTACACATCGTGCACTGGAGAGATGTCTTCTAAGGACAAGCCTTCGTCAGCAATGGCAAGAAGGCCTACGAAGCTCGGAGCTAGGGGAGAAGTCGCAATTAGCAGACCGGCTGCAGTACATGAAGAAGTCCAAATATCGCTGGGCCGGACACCTGCTTCGACGAAAGGACGATAGATGGAGTCTCCGTGTCACAGAATGGCTCCCGAGAGACCATAAGAGACCACTGGGACGACCGCCAACGCGATGGGCAGACTCATTCTCAAGATCTTTCAGAGAGCGGAGTCTGCCTCACTGGCTGCTTGCATCCAGTGAGGCAGACTCCGCTCTCTGAAAGATCTTGAGAATGAGTCTGCCCATCGCGTTGGCGGTCGTCCCAGTGGTCTCTTATGGTCTCTCGGGAGCCATTCTGTGACACGGAGACTCCATCTATCGTCCTTTCGTCGAAGCAGGTGTCCGGCCCAGCGACATTTGGACTTCTTC
>OX375869.1:61664784-62003979 GCA_947359475.1 Heligmosomoides polygyrus bakeri
CCAAATATCGCTGGGCCGGACACCTGCTTCGACGAAAGGACGATAGATGGAGTCTCCGTGTCACAGAATGGCTCCCGAGAGACCATAAGAGACCACTGGGACGACCGCCAACGCGATGGGCAGACTCATTCTCAAGATCTTTCAGAGAGCGGAGTCTGCCTCACTGGATGCAAGCAGCCAGAGGTCGAGCGGTCTGGAAGAGTTGTGGTCCCCGCTGAGAAGACCTCCAGCCGACAAAAGGACCATCAAAGTATCAAAGTAAGTTTTCGAATATATGGTAGACGACATACGGTTGTCACTAAAGAAGACCATTTCTTGAACTTTTTTTAAAATATATTCTTATCCCCCATATTCTTAGCATAATTGGGACGCCCACACACCGTAGCTTATCGAGACCGCATATACTTACTTACTTTGATACTTTGATGGTCCTTTGTCGGCTGGAGGTCTTCTCAGCGGGGACCACAACTCTTCCAGACCGCTCGATCTCTGGCTGCTTGCATCCAGTGAGGCAGACTCCGCTCTCTGAAAGATCTTGAGAATGAGTCTGCCCATCGCGTTGGCGGTCGTCCCAGTGGTCTCTTATGGTCTCTCGGGAGCCATTCTGTGACACGGAGACTCCATCTATCGTCCTTTCGTCGAAGCAGGTGTCCGGCCCAGCGACATTTGGACTTCTTCATGTACTGCAGCGGGTCTGCTAATTGCGACTTCGCTTGTCCTTAGGAGACATCTCTCCAGTGCACGATGCGTAGTTTGCATCGCTCTGGCGATTGTCTTGTTGTCGGGCCAGGTTTCCGTCGCGTAACACATCGCAGGCAGTACAGAGGCGTTGAATATCGAGGCCCTGAGGCCGGGATCCTTGACCTGATCGGTGACTTCGCGAATCGAACTGAAGGCTGCCCATGCTGCGCGTCTCCTGCGGGCGATTTCAGGAACGATTTCGTTATCCATGTTCAGCTCTCTTCCCAGATAGACGTAGGAGTCGACCTGTTGCAGAGCGACTCCATTTAACCTTACGAGTCCCGTGTCACACCACTGGTTGACCATAAACTGCGTTCTGGACATATTCATGTCCAATCCAATCTTCATACCTGCCACATTGAGCTCGTTCAGCATTTCTTCGGCTTCTGCCGTGCTAGTAGAGATCAGAACAATATCGTCGGCGAAGCGAAGGTTGCTGATCCGTTTACCGTCGACAAGGTAGCCTTTATCGTCCCAGTTCAAGTCTTTCATGGCATCCTGGAGTGCCGCTGTGAATAGCTTGGGAGAAATCGTGTCTCCCTGCCGTACTCCTTTCCCGATAGGAATTTTAAGCTTTCGATCGAACAGCTGGATGGTAGTCGATGTGTTCGAGAAGCATTCGTCGAGAAGTCGGATGTAGGGCGATGGTATACCAGCGTGCACAAGGGCGTTCAGAATGGCGTTGATTTCCACAGAGTCGAACGCTTTCCGATAATCCACGAAGACAAGAACAAGTGGGAGGTGGTATTCGCGGCTCCTTTCGATGAGCTGTGAGACAGTTTGAATATGGTCCATGCAGGAGAAATCCTTGCGAAACCCTGCTTGCTCCACTGGCTGATATTCATCCAAGCAACGCTCCATGCGGTTAAGCAGTATCTTGGTGAAGATCTTGTACACAACCGAGAGAAGACTGATGGGTCGATAGTTGTTGATATCCTCCTGCTGACCTTTTTTGAAGATTAAAACTGTTTTCGACTCCTTCCATGAGTCCGGAATCCTACCAAGTCGAAGGTAGTGGTTGAAGTGCTTGGCAAGAAGTGAGCAGAGGGCACTGCCACCCGCACGAAGGAGATCAGCAGAAATGCCGTCCGGTCCCGGAGCAGTGCCCAGCTTCATCCTTCTGATAGCATGAGCAACTTCTGATTCCAGAATGGGAGGTACTTCCTCAGCAGGTGGCATCAAGCATTTCGGGACAGTGATGGAAGAACAGAACAGATCTGTGTAGAATTCCTGAACGATGGCCTCCATCGCTCTTCGAGACGTTTGCGTTGTTCCATCCTTATCCACGAGGGATGACATTATTGCCTTCTGATCGCAGAGATCTCGTTTGCAGCGATTTATGCTTGAAGCTTTCCCAGCCGCTTCTAACAGCTTCAATCTTCTGTAGGCTTGAATGGACTCCTTCACTGCAATTCGACAGGCCTTTGAGATGGTGACTTTTTCCAGATGGGAAGCATTAGGATCCAGTTTAACAGCTCTTCTTTGCTCCAAGAGTTTAATCGCATGTGCGTTGAGTCTTGAAGCAGACGGCGATGTGGCTTCGCAAGAGCTGCTAGCACATTTCAACAGTCCTTTGGAGAGAAGGTCGTAGTCTTCCGATGGATCTTCAAGAAGATTCCAATCATACGACTTTATCGCATATTCCAACTCTTCAGACTTGAATGTGGGGATCCTCACCGGTGCCGGTTTATGGGTGTCACGCTTGAACATCCTCTTTTTGAGAGTCAGCTTCGCACGGACAAGACGGTGATCCGAGCCGGTGTCAAATGAAGGCAGCACGGAGACGTCGAACAGACTCCAGCGTCTGTTCGTAAGAACATGGTCGATCTCCGAACGTGTTTCTCCATTTGGGCTTTCCCAGGTCCATCGTCGGTTTGAAGGCTTCTTAAACATAGAATTTCCATGGTAGAGACGGCACGCGGATAGGAAGTCTATCAGGCGCTCTCCGTTTTCGTTCCCTGAGGAAGTTCCATGTGGTCCTAGCCTCCATTCGTCGTGATCATTCGTACCGACGATAGCGTTAAAGTCACCAACGACAACTTTGTAGTAGCTCTTCTCGTCGTTGACAGTCCTTTCGAGCAGCTTGTAGAATTCCTCCTTTTCTTCATCTGTGGCCGCAGATGTTGGAGCATATCCATTTATGATGGAGATGGTTCCTTGATCTTTGGTTTCCAGACGAAGAACAGCTACTCGCGGACTGGTGATCATGTAAGAGTCTGCTAGGTGGTGCACTGTCGAATTGACGAGAAATCTAACTCCGCCAATATTCTTTCTGTCCACCTTTGCTCCGATAATGAGAAGCTCGTTGTGGTCGGTCCTTCTTATGGTTTCCGTTCTGCCTTTCGTTTCCTGCAGGGCGATAACGTCGTATTTGATATTTCGGCTTCTATAAAGCAGTGTCCGAAGATCCTGCTCAGATGCGATCGAACGACAGTTATAAGTGCAGACGAATAGGCAGTTTCCGTGTCGTGGTGGGAGGGAGTTTCCGGTAGTCCGATTCCAATGACGTCCTGATAGTTTAGCTCCGAGATTAGATGGCCCCTCGCCGGAGGTGGATGCAACCGACGTCGTAGAAGTCCACCTCCGGCGCGCGGAGGACTGGGGCGCGGGTTTAGTTGTTTGAGCCGTACCGGCGGTCTGGTTACTCACATGTTCCTGGCCAGGGATACAGGAGAGCCGCCCATACACGACAAGCGTCGCGTACTGCGTGACCGTTTGTGACGTTAGCTATCACAAAGTGATGTTCACCCCTTCACCGCTGTGAGGTGGCACATGAAGGGGACCGCATATATAGATATTATTAATTCTATCACACGGATCTTACCGTTTATAACTAATAGGCCGAACGTTTGGTGCAACTTCACGAGAAGCGTGTAATGGACTCAAGCAAGGCACAATTAAACGGCACTTCCACGAGACTAAATAATAGGGGTCCCGTTTTTGAAACACCAACAAACAATTAATAGGTAACTGTACACCAACAACGAATACAATGAGCGAGTTGTGTAATTTATGAACTAGTGTTATAAATGAGACGCTTCAAATTTTTCACTAAAAGACCGTAGTAATGCAGATTACATGCGGAACCATCAACAATCAATCCCCTCGAATTGTCAATGCCCTTTTTGACATATGGAACATTCTCCTAAGCTGTCCGAACAATATGATGTATGTGCCCACGCTTTGCACGTGTCGTAGTCCGGACAGCTTAACCATTCTATCTCATCACGGCCGCTCATTGGAGACCTCTTTCCGCATATGAATTATGTTTGAAGAAAGGCGTACTCTGTGAAAAGAATCTTTTTCGCCTCGATTCTTACTTCTTCATTGAAGGCCTGACGACTTCGCTCAGCTTTCACAATTCAACGTGATTCTCTATGCATAAATACGTTAAAGACAAACACCTAGAGTGTGCTACTCAGAGGTATGCGCTTTCAATTTAGGCCCCATGATGTGTTTAACGGTTTCGTCGGTTCTATCCAAACCAATATCTGCGTGTGTCGGTGTCTGTATGAGGTTGTTCATCACTGCACATCTGCTCAATCAGTGCCTTATAGATGTACTGATAGTTGTTTCTGGATACCAAGGTGTTTCGCCGGAGTATATCGGAGGCAAAAACTGACTTCTCCATCGAATAGCAAGATTGTCAGATATGCTTTCAGTTTTCCTCTACGAAATCCATGGAGTTAGAACGCGTGCTGGTTCTTGAAGAAAAATCTGAAAACAAGGAAACAAAATCTTGGGGAGAGCTGACGTTGCCGGAGAGCTGATGACGATGGAGATTCTCAGCTGAGTTCTTCATTCGGGCGTGCGTCTCTCATCGGAGCGCGCTGCGGCAACGCCGCAGAAGTGTGCGGAGCCCTATAATCAACAGGAAGTTGGAGCGCGTAGCGGTGATACAGGAGCTGGTACCGTATGTTGACCTTTGCGGTCTCGAACCGGAGGACAGTCTGGCAGAGGCTCGCTAGGAGGGTGAACCGAAAGTTCCCACCATTTTTTAAATAAGTTTTTTTTTCACAATAACGCTACCTTATAGCAACCTATCTTTCGTTCACATAAAGAGATTACTATTATTGCTAGCTACTCACTCTCGTGTACCTCCTTCTAGAAAAATGGAGCTTTCAAAGTAGTACATCCGAGGTCTCTTATGGTATGACTTCAAATTTGGTGAGTCCGCATCAATGACGCATTTGGGGAGGGCAAAGTGTCCGATCGCACTGCACGAGAATGGTTCGCACGCTTTCGCAAAGGTGAGTTTAGCTTTCAAGATTCGCTCAGGTCAGCACGTGAATCGGACCCACGGCGAGCTACTCGTGAACTTGCGCAGCACTATGCCAGCGTCGCCAGGCACCTACATCAACTGGGTAAGGTGTACAAGTTGGCATAGTAGGTTCCTAATGACCTCACCGAACGCGGCCGCCAGCGACGTGCTGAGGTGGTCACTGAATGGTTCTCGTACAAGCGCACAGATAGTTGGCTGAAGTCCGTCATCACTTCAACCAACTATCCTTGCGCGAGAAGTGGTGGCTGTAGGTCAACATTCAGAGGAGCAGACACTGGGTTGACAAGGGTGAGCAGCCTGAGCTACAACCAAAGGAGGGTCCTCACCCGTCGAAGATCATGCTTTCTCTTTGATGGGATTACAAAGGTGTCATCTACTACGAGCTGCTGGCCCGTAACGAAACTCTAACAGCGGACTTGTACTGTCTGCAACTGGACAGACTGACCGCCAAGATCCCAGAAAAGCGTCCGAATCATGGCACAGTCCGATTCTTGCACGACAATGCTCGACCACACATTGCAAAAATGACTCGCCAAAAGCTTCTCGACCTTGGATGGGAAGTGCTGCCTCACCGACCGTACAGCCCAGATATTGCACCAACGGACTACCACCTTTTCCTGTCTCTATCCAATGCAATGAAAATCGTTCGATGACGAGGATGACATGAAACGCTGGCTGGCTGGCTTTTTCGAATCAAAGCCATAAAGCTCTACGTTGACGGGATCGGGAGTCTGGCTGGAAGGTGGAGAAGAGTGATAGAACATGATGTTAGTTACTTTGTTTCTTGACGTGTTTCGTTTTCATTGTGAAACTAAAAAATGTGGTGTCTTGAAAATGCCGGGAACTTCTGCAACAACCAATAACTACATCTAGGAGTACGATACATCTCCAGCTTTCGCATCGTCAAGCTGCTGGAAAACTTGTACTTTTTGGCAGCTTGACAATAACGCCTTTTCTCCATACATTGTGAACCTGTCGCACGTCTTGAACAATGGCAGAGAACCTTGGTGAGCTGTTCTGCCGAGATTAAGCTTTCCGCTTTGAGTAGTTCCGCTGATATTATTAGGTCATGCCTAGAAACCTTTCTTTCAATGATATTGTGTGGCTGCCATTATTTCTTCCACTGTTATGTCGACAGCGTTGACTTCCAGATCGAGAGGCGTTGGCACATTCGAAAACATACGTTGTAAGAGACGGAGGTTGGTTCAACATTTCTGGACTTACTCGATCCATTTCATCTTGAGCTTCCACATCTTCCCCCCACTTCATCGCGGTGGCACAACCGTTTACTCTGTTGGTCAAGCTCCGAGTAAATGCACTTGTTCCTCTCTAACTCTGCTATCTTGGCGCAATCTCTCCTTTGTTTAGCGCCTCTCATTAGTTAAAATCGTTGGTTCCGTGAGCTTCATGGGTGTAACTTTGACTCTGCAATAGTGATGCTCGACTTGGTCAATTCTTTGTTGACAACGTTTCGGGCTATAAGCCCTTCTTCAGGTGTAAAAACAGTCATATTGCACATCTCACAACAACACTTTACAAACAAATAACGAACTTTCCACACAGACCTGGGAATCACAATCGAATCGGAGGGGCCTAGGATGTTCAGTGGTACGTTTGGCCGGAAATGACGCGCATTTAAGTAGTTCTCGGGCTACTTAAATATCTTAGTGGGCAGTGACCGCTCTCATATATTTTCATGTCGCCATCACTGTCAGCCGGTCACGCCGCGTACCCTTATAGGGTGACAAGCCTCATTGCATTCTTCATTTCATCTCTCCGATTTTTTGGTGGTTCCCAGTGTTTTATCTCAGGCGCTTCCTTGATCTTCCTTTCCACCGGATCTGTCAGATTCCTGTCGAGTATAGAAACTCGCAGTTGCGGCAGCGCATCACGTGTGTGCTTTAGGGTGCGGTGTTTCGCGAATGGATTCTCTGGGTAGCTTTGAGGGCTACGCAGAGCTCTCAGATGTTCATCCATTCTCTTTCCTAGTGGCCTTCCTATCTCGCCAATGTATAGAATTCTTCGCAGGATGTGCAGACCACTTTGTAAACTACACCACTAGTGTTGCACACTTTGTGTTCTCCTTCACAGATCAAACAATCTGTCCCTTCACACTGATTCTCATGTAGACGCGAAGCTGTAAGAAGGCGTCGTAAAGACGGAGGTGAAAATGAGGCTTATAGGAAGCCCAGATAGTTTTACGATGCGGTTTACGTCCAAAGCGAAGGAGTCAGTGATGAAAGGCATGATTAAAGGAGTGCCGCCAGGTGATCGTTGAGGTTTCCAACAACGACATTCTCTTGAGCCCTATCCGTTTTGCCGTAGAATTTCTCTCACTTCATTATCGACTTTCTCTAGAGATCGTAGATGTCAGCGCAGTAGACGCGGCTATCGTATGATAAACAATATTCTGTTTCATATACATAGGATGACAACTCCTTGCGTGCACAAGAATGTTATGAGATGCCGGTTCCCTATACCACATGCTACTTACTCGACCCCTCTGGGAATGGGAGTCGGTCACGTCGCGTACCTTAATAGGGTGATAAGCCTCATCTGCATCTGGGAATGCAATGAGGTTTATCACCCTATTAGAAGGGTACGCGGCGTGACCGGCTGACAATGATGGCGACATGAAAATATGAGAGAGCGGTCACTGCCCACTAAGACATATAAGTAGCCCGAGGACTATTGCGTTTCATTTCCGCGCAAACGCACCACTGTACATCCCTGGCCTCTCCTCCTCCCTGTGTTTCCCAGGTCTGTCTGGAAAGTTCGCTATTTGTTTGTGAAGTGTTGTTGTAGAGATGTGCAATATTACTGACCTGAAGAAGGGCTTATAGCCCGAAACGTTGTCAATAAAGAATTGACCAAGTCGAGCTTCACTATTGCAAAGCATCTCATTTCATCAATTAACTTTTACGTCATCCCTTATATCCGGCCATTTTTGCTCTTAACGCTCCTTCGTCCGACCATCTGCTCAGCACATCGGTATAGTACATTTTGAAAGCATCTCAATTCCGCTCCACGTCTTCACTGATAAAGAGAATCTCGAATTGATTTTGTAGCTGAGGAAGAGATCTATCAGTTTCTGTTGAACCTGGTTGACGACGCTCTCGTCATCGTCATCACTCTACCAACTCGCAAAAGACGTCTGGAGAGAGCGCTGCTCCTGTCCAACCCACTGTCTGCCTACTCTTTCAACTCTTGCTACGTATTCTTTAAGGTTCTACCGCTGCAATAGAGGGGCGTGGCTAGCACCGTGGTGGCGAGGTGCGAACAGCTTCGAAATAAGCCACCAAATAAGGTGATTTATCATTGCTGTTTTTTCTTTTTCGTCCGTTGCATGCGTGGCGATCTGCCGATAATGAATTGGAGATCATTGCGCGTCCTTTTGCTGATCTTGGGCAAGCTAAGTATCCTCGTGGCTGGGAACTGAACTGGTAAACCGCATAGCCACCTGAAACGGTCCTTATGGCTTCTGCTCCGGTGCCGAACATCACAGAAACTCCTCGTTTCTCGATTCCTGTTCAAGAAACGCCGCACACGCGTCTTTTTCGACCTCGATTGTTCTCCTGAGTCGCCGCCAAATTTCAATCGAGATGTCGACCTCCTTCTCAACGACAACAGCCTGCCTCAACACCCACGTTCAATTATAGCACTTCTTCTGGAGAAAGGAAAAAGCCAACTGCAGTGTTGGATCGCAAACACGAATTGACGGAAGAAAATCGATTTCTTAGAGCTGAAAACGAAGCATTAAAAAAGTCTGTTGCGCTTGCTCAATCCACTATCCCTAGTCGACCTCCCAGTTCATCCACTCCTCTCTCTCCATCCGCAACCTTTCCTACGCTCTCTTTTGAAGATGTCGAACGTTCCCGTTGCGTTGTTGTAGCAGGGCTCACAGAAAGCTCTGGAGCCGTTCCTTTTGCTCGTTCTATTCATGACCTTACATGCATAGTCAAATAATGGACTTTTTAGGAATTGAATGTTATATTGTAAGCATTTTTCGTATGGGGCGTCCAAACGCCTCATACCCACGGTTGTTGAAAATCCTTCTTCCAAGCTCTTTCTTCGCACAGTTAATGCACAGACGCGCACCTCAACTTAAGCACTCTATATTTCGTGGAATTTACCATCATCCGTCGCTCCCGGAGCGTGAAAGAGACCGGCTCCGGGCAGAACGTTTAGCCCGAGATGGAGCGGCTTCGTCTGCATTTAGTTCTCAAGCAGTCCATCAACCTATCTTAAATCCTGCACCTAGTAGTCCTGATAGCCTTCCAAATCGTAATGGCAGTCTAGAAAACACATAAGCTTTCATCGGGATTGTACAAGGCCCTTTAAGTGCTGTTTATCGAATATTCGATAAACAGCATTTAAACGGCCTTGTACATCCGTCTTAAAAAAACTCACAGCCGTTGACATATTCTCTTGCCCAGAGCGAGTACGAGGTGGTCATCCTCACCGAAACTCGGCTTAAGCCTCAGTTGATACATCTTTTCTTACAAAATCACAAACTCATTCCAAATATGACGTCGCAAGATGTGATAGAAAAAGTAGGAAAGGTGGTGGAGTTCTTTTTCTTATCTTTTCTTCTTTTCTCTCATAATCTTTTCTTTCATATCGTACTGTTATCTCTGAATCCATCACAGGCTCATATGAGATCTTATGTTGTGACATTATCTTAGGCTTCTCCAACTTGCGTATAATCGGCGTTTATCGTGCTCCGTCGTGTTCAAAGGGCAATAATTGTCTGTTGACTAAGGCTGTCAGTGACCTAATTTCAGATGACTCACCTTGTATACTGGTAGGAGACTTCAACTATCCCGATATTTCATGGAAGGAACAAGCTGGTAGAACCGGCTCATCTACGGTGTTCTTAGAGCTCTGCTGCTCTCAGGCCTTATCCAACTTGTTCGTCAGCCTACTGGAGGAGGAAAAATTCTAGAATTGGTTTTAACTAATAATGAATCTCTGGTAAAAAAGCATTAAACTCAAGTCCCCTCTTGGCTCTAGTGATCATGCCGTCGTAGAATTCAATGTGAATCATGGGCCGGACATCTCTTCTCTTCTAATAGTAGGCAATTTAATAAAGCTGATTACAATGCTATAGCCGCTTATCTTCAGAACATAGACTGGATTGGCACGTTTTCGGCTCCAAACACTGTAAACGACACGTATAACAGGTTCATTTCCATTCTGTTACATTGTATTGATCTTTACGTGCCTAATATTATCAGAAAGCATAGCGTTGGATATACTTTGCCTAGATACTTGATATCTATGACCAAGCATCGAGAAGAAACTTGGAGAAAATCAGTCCTATTTCCAACCTCCTCTAATAAAATTCGGTTCAAACTATTATCAGATAAGTTTTTTAAAAGTTTTTTCCGCTTCCTTGGAGGGGAAAGTTGTAGGCTCTGGCAATCCTCGTGCATTCTTTAGGGTGATGAATGCAAAGCTTAAGACCGAATCCTCTATTGGCTTCCTAATTGACGAACGAGGCAATAAGTTTGTAACTGATGAGCATAAAGCAGAAATTCTCGCGCATACCTTCGAAAAAGTGTTTAACCCTAAAAATTCTCCTTACCAGTTACTCTCTCTCTCTTCAGCACGATACTAGCGCCATGAGCCCGCCATCGTATCCCCGATCCAAGATTCCGTGTGGTTTCATCGCAACTCTTTTTTGGAGCATTTATCAAAATGGCCTAAGTCGAGTAAGCTGACTCTGGATCATATTCCGCTGAACTTCATATAGAAGATATTAGGTTGGAAAAAAAGTGTTTTCATTTTTTTTCAAAGAGTTATTACTTCACAACTACAATGTCAGATCAATTGAGATGAACCCCATTTTGTTCCACTACACTTCTCCAAAGACTGGTAATTTTCCAATTCCTCTCGCTCAAAAGACTACAGTTCCGGAGTCGAACTATTGCTGAATCCAATTTTTGAGGTCTTCATTCGTTTCAAAATATCTCCAATTTCTCTTCAATTTCTTGCTTGAGAGCACGGAAGAGATGGTAGTCGGTAGGGGCGAGGTCAGGGCTATAAGGTAGATGTGGCATTACCTCCCAGCCCAGCTCCTTTATTGTTTCTCTTGTGAGTCTTCCAACATGTGGTTTTGCATCGTCATGCAGGATCATCACCTTTGACTCCTCCGGCCTCTTTTCTGGGAGAGCTGAGCGACTGTGGAGTTGGCCACAGTATGTGGCAGTAGTAAGTGTCTCTTCACTTCTGAGAGTTTCCCAGCAAATCACTCCTCTCACAGCACACCAAACACTCAAGAGAATCTTCCTTTCGTGAACATGGGCTTGAGATCAGGCTTATGGTTCTCTCCTTTTTATACCCATCGCCTTTTTCTTCGGAAGTTGGCATACAGAACCCAGGACTCATCGCCTGTCACAATGCGCGGCAGAAACGATTTTCTTTCGTATCTGGACATAAGAGAAGCATAAGAGATGATGGAGAGCCGTTGGCCTGAGTGTCTGACAGGGCATGTGGAATCCTAGCTCCAAATTTCCGTGCAAAGCCGATGTTCTTCAGATGGATTCCCACTATCCTATGAGACAATTCGAGCTTCTCTGCCAGTTGACATGTCGTCTGCCTACTATCGGTACTAAGAAGACGGAGGACTTCAGTGCCGTCCAATTCAGTTGGCCTTCCTGACCTTGCCTTGTCTTCGAGTGAATAATCTCCCTTTAAAAATTTTCCGAATCATTCATAACAGGTGCGATGAGTTGTAGATCCCAAGCCATATATATATCGTTAACTTGGTCGGCTGCCTGACGTGCTGTAGATCCTTTAATGAATTCATGAAGAATGACGCGCCGAAAATGGCCATGAGGTAAATCTAGCTTTGAGTCCAGAAGACTGGATAGATAACGAAATACAAGAAGGGTCTTGGCCTGTGTCCGCGTGCGAACGGTAGAAAAGTGTGATAGGATGACGAAATCAGCAATCAATATTGGCTAGTGCCATTACAAGGAGAACGGTAAAAAAAATTTCGAAGTGTGAAGAGACTTTTTTCCAACCTAATAGTTGCAGAAATTTCCGGTCCTTTGGAACTTATTTTTAATCTAAGCTTCATACGTGCAGAAGTTCCTGACGAGTGGAAAGAGGCCTATTTCATTCCGTTACCTAAAAAGTAACCTCAGAGTTCTCCTAAAAACTACAGGCCTATCAGTATAACATCGGTTTTTGTTCGCGTTTTTGAAAAGATTATAAAAAAGCCATCACTGGTCACCTTGAGCGCAATTCCGTGATCCCTAGCGAACAGCATGGTTTCCGCAAAGGCGCTTCTACTGTAACCCGCTTCTACTGATGCTGGACCCTTGAACAACTGGACCAATTGACTCAGCCTTAATCGTCCTGTTGATGTTGTATATTTTGACTTTGCAAAAGCTTTCGCTAAAGTACCTCACGATAAGCTAATTTTTCAGTTGTCCGCAATTGGGTTGCACCTTAGGATTGTTCAGTGGATCAAGGCTTACCTAGACAACCGTTTGTTTAGAGTGAACATTAATGGCCATCTCTCTGCTAGTAGAAGAGCAACTCAAGGATCAGTTCTGTCTCCCCTCCTGTTCAACATTTATACCAGAAACCTTCCAGGAATTATCGAGAGGCTTGGAATTTCTTGCAGAGCTTTTGCCGATAACATCAAGATTTATAGTAGCATTTCTGATTCCTGTGACGTTGCAAAGATTCAAGAAGCTATCTCTCTGGTCTACTCTTGGCCCCTGTCATGGGAGCTTCCATTAGCGAAGGAAAAAACAAAGGTTCTCCACTTTGGTAAGAACAACCTGAAACTACATCATTGATGGCGTTCAGCTTGAACCAGTTCAAGAAGTGTCTGATCTCGGATTCTGGATTAAAGAACGCCTAGTTTTCTATAAGCATGGCGACGAAATTTCAAGAAAAGGGATGGTAATTGTGTACAGACTATTCAGGTCTGTGCCGTCTAGCGATCCTCAACTGCTGCTAAAGGCCCACAAGACATATCCGTCCTATATTAGAATATGGCACCACTGTCTACTGTCCAACAAGTGTTAAAAGTACTTTTGCAATAGAAAGGGCTTAAAAAAATTCTTCAGAAAGCTTTTGCTTCGCACTGGCAGTTTTGACTATGCAACCATCCCTGAAAGCGGTTGGCGTAATACTATTTAGTCGCACATGCTGCGCAGGAAGAAGCTTGACTTGATAATGGTATATAAAATCTTACAAGGGCTCGTTCATCCTGAACCAAATAAATTCTTTCCTATGCGGAATTCCATCACTACAGGAGCTAAAAATAAACTACCTCATGCCACTGCTTCGGTGCGGGCCAAGTTCTTCATACATTTTGCGGGCAAAATATGCAAAAACGGCCGGCGTTTTCCTCCAGCTCCTACACTCTCCTCCTTTAAGAGGACCTTGAGCGCGTTTTTACACTCTGGTTGATGCTGCTTCCCCAACACAAACCACGGCTTCTCATTACTCTTGCTAATTTCTCATGTTTTACACTTGCTTCACTATAGCTGTTTTATGCATTTCTCTCGTTCTGTTTGCTTTACCTTATTACCGTTTTAGCCATTTATTTTAAGTATTTCCATGTTCTTGTTTTGTATTTTCTCCCTCATCACATGTGTACTCACATGGTGCAGCAAATAAATAAATAAATAAATAAAATGTTCATGCACACTCAAATTTCTTATACTTCTCTAAATGGAAGAGAAGTAGAACTGTAAGCCTTATTACAGCCTCTACTTCAGCTTTAGTGCTGCTCTGACAAGATAGATACTAACATCGGCACCACTATCATACTCTATAATAAAGCGCTAAGCGATAGGTCATCCTATCGAACGGCGGCGTCGCAGAAATCAGCGGGATCGGGGAAAAAAATAGGGGGAAATAGAGGGGAGGGGGGATTCCCCCTCACATTTTCCCCAGCGTGTGTCCCGCTTAGCTGCGGGGTCCGCTTTCCTATAATGTTTGCGCCACTTTTCCCGATCAAACGTGTGATCAGGGTGCAACCGAAGCCATCTGCAAATCCTGATGTCGCGTCCACGTCAACGCAGCATCTTCATTTCCACTCCGCTGAGGCGCCCTTCAATTTCATTAGCAAGCACTCAGCACTCAGCTCCGTAAATAGCTACAGGTCGGACGACTTCTTCGTAGATATTCGATTTAAGTCGCTCCGGAATCTTTTTGTCGCAGAGCATTCACGTCAGAGAGCGCCATTTGGAACGCGTTGCACTCACGCTCGAGTTGGTTTCAACGAGTAGACCGCCATCGGACGCGATTGCTGATCCCAGATACTCGAGTATCGAAGTAGGCGGCAGCTCAAGGCCATTTACCTTAATGGATCTGAACTCATCTTCATCAGTCGTCAAACACTCGGTCTTTTTAACATTAATTTTGTGTCCAAATCGTTCCAGACGATCGCACCAAGCTTGTACCTTGCGTTGGAGTTCATTCTTATCTTCGGTAGCGAGCATTACATCAGCAGCATAAAGCAGCGTCCAAGGGACTGGCTGCTGAAGATCGCGCGATATGGCATCCATAACGACGACGAAGAGTAGAGGGAAGAGCGTAGACCCTTGATGTACTCCGACAGAGATGGGAAGCTCCATCGACGTACCTTCTGCAGCTTGCATTCGACTCTTTGGACAAGAGTACAGCATTCCTACCCACTCTATGAGCTCGTCGGGGACTCCATGTTCTCGTAAGGGATACAATATCACTTCACGCGGAACGCGATCAAATGCCTTCTCCAAATCCAGGAAGGCAAGATGCACCGGTTTTTGTTTCTCGCGGTGTTTTTCAATCAGAAGACGAGCGGCATGTACGGCATCGACTGTGCCACAACCAGCTACAAAGCCGCACTGGTTGGTAGAGAGCTGGACGATATCATGAATGCGCCCGTCGATAATTCGCTCGAAGATCTTCATGCTACGCGAAAGCAATCGGATTGGACGGTAGTTTGTGCAGTCTCCCTTCTTTTTCCAATTCGGGATCGTTGTGCTTCTATGCCGAATATCGGGCGCTTTCTTCTCCGCAATAATCTGGTTGAAGAACGTCGCCAGCCACTTCGTTGGTAACAGGATTTCGACTTCCACAAAACGGCCGCCAGGTCAGCAGGGCACGTTGCCTTGCCCGGCTTCATCTTCTTTAAAGCCGCTTCTGTCGGGCGCGTCACGTTAGGTATCTCCCATTACTGTAGGGACGGAGCGACGCGCTCGATTACAATAGGCAGACCTGGTGCCGCGCCCACCAAGGACAAGATTTCACTAAGAGATGAGGCCAGTTGAGCAGAGCGCGCATTGCTGCCGTTGGGCAGATTCCGTGCAGAACCATACTCCTCTTTTCTGAAATTTCTGGGGCCGACCACATCTCCTCTGAGATTACAAACTCGAAATGATAATAGGAGCAGCACGTCCAGTTTCTTCCTTTTTTTGCACTCCTTTAGTGTACGACAGCTTTGAGCTTCCGCTCAGGCAATGTTCCCTTTTCAACTTCTCCTTTGTTTTCTTTTAGTTGCTTTATAGTTCGTTGGTGAGAACAGTCCTTACTAGCACATGATTCGAAATGAACATTCCCCAACAGAAGTCACTCAGAGCTAAACTCTGAAAAGTACTATAGAAGGGCAAAGAGAAAAAAAGCAAGAAACAAACAAAATCGTCAATCACCACCCTACGACATAAAGTCTGCTCCACGGCGCATGTTGATCTCTGTTCATCGGTTGCACCTCTCCAAGGCGGGCTCAACAACCCGCTATGCTACCGTAATCGGTGGCGGTGGCGCGCTACCGCCCCCGAATATGTGGACATAGCAAAATGCTATGTCCACATATTTTGCTCAAAAAACACAACAGTTTTATTGCTCAGATATTGAGGATTTGCTCGTTAGATGGAGAAAGGTTGTTGATAATGATGTTGATTACATTGTTGGCTGAAATGAAGTTTTGTTGAAAAAATTTTCAATTGAAGTCAAGGTTGAAAAAACGACACTACACGAGAAAAACTGGGGTGAGTAGTGTCATGTCTAGTTGCGGCGACATATGCCGCATCAACTGGAGTGCGATTTGGGTTCTGTTGTGTTTTCTTGCTAGCAATTGTCAATTAACTTAGCCGCTCTCTTTATGTTCAGGGAGGTAGCCGATAGCGAAAAAGCCGAAGGGCGCGTTTTTCTTTTACCCACGTGAAGTGTAAGCGTGAAAGTCGTACAAGCGCATATAAAGTTAATTTGTTCACAATACGAACCAACATATACACTAAACTTGTTTTAAACATGTGATCACAAGAGGGTAAACACCACACTTTCTTAAACCGTAAGAGAGAGTGGGTGGCCGAGGAGAACACTTATAACTTCGATTTTTCTGTGATGAATTTAGACACTCTTCTGCAGTAAGTGGTGACAACCATCGTCCACAGTAGTCCTCTTAGTCCCCGTTTATACTTCATCGCGGCGCGACGCGATGGCCACGCAATAAGGCCAAATTGATCGATCGCGTCGTACAATCAATATGGCCACTATACGTGGCGTCGCGTCGCGCCGCGACGAAGGATAAACGGGGCCTTACCGCCGCATGTCGAAGTGCCTCAACTCAGCATTTACCCTACGGCGGCATTGCAAATCCTAGTACATGTCGCGAAGGTTAGCAGCATAGGTAGGTGGAAGCGCGCCAGCCAATAATAACAATACAGAGCACAGATCGAACACATGCCAGCCGAGCAATGTACCGACAGTACACCTCCTCTCTGAATGACATGCCCATTCTATGCGGTCTGATTGAATGGGCGTTCCCATCTCGCAATGCTGCCCGCCTTCGCGACATATACCCACATCCTTTTTTCTTAGGTCTTTTGGAGCGTTCGGATTCAAAATTATCTAGAAGTATTACTATCCATTTCAGTCGCGGGGATGATAACTCACCGTTCTTCCATGCAGATCGTTCGCTCTTGACTGCGCGTTCATCCTTTTAACGACCTTCAACTTCTCCGTAGGCGGTCTCTTCGTTCTGACTTCCGAAAGAGATTACTTAAGAGAAAGGGTATCTTCTCCAAAAGTTACAAATATTGGTGTCATTTAATAGCTCCTATGCAAGTTCTCGGCAATATTAGTCATTCTCAGAGTCTTCCTATTCCAGTTATCCCACATTGGTTGTAAGGACCCTCCAACCACGTTTCCTGGAAGCAATTAAGAAAAGAACGGCACATGTGGTAAGCGAGATGAGCACTCGGAACAGGGACTCGCGTAAGAGCGGGTACTATCGAGTAGAGATCGGGGTAAAAAGAAAGTTCCTTTTAATGTCTCCTACCATGGTTTAATCCTCTCACATCCCTCATATCCATTACAAAGAATTGCAGAATGCAAAGCAGAGCTATGCTTTCGAAATATTACCAAGAATTCGAGTGAGTCTGAGTTCCTGTCCGTGATGGCGTGTAGAAACGGTACGTGGGTCTTAAAATAAACCAACACAAAACAAGGATGGGGAACAGACAACTTACCTTGACACTACATAGTCCGTGTATAGTATACAGTTGTCTGTTCTTTGCCTTAATGTAGGGACGCATAAAAACATACCATCGGCCACCAGGACCCCGAGACCGTTCCTGAAGGCTAGCAGAAAAATGTTTTTCACGTTATTTTGACTGGACAACTGTAAAGGCTCCCACCTATATTGTTTCTACTGTATAATATTTTAGATATGCAGTTCCGGTCTCTGCACTTTGTGTATTATCGGCGTAATAAAGCCAGCGCATCCGGAACATGCAGCATCTATACTACTTCTCCTAATGTATAAAACATAGTTTAAATGTCAACACCTTTCAAAGGTCCTCCTTAGTTTGCTGTAATTGTGGAGGAAAACCTAAACCTTCTCATTCTGTTCATACGCTGCAAAATACAAAGGTTTTATTATTTCATGTCGTTAGCAGTTACATGTTTAATAATGATCGTCTTATGAAAATGCGTACTCAGATCGTAACTGTCATTAATATCATTTTCAATGGTTTCCTGTATTCCCCACCCAGGGGTGCTGAATTTGCATGTGTTGCAACATTTCTCCACTCTTGAAGCTTCTGTAAATTACATACAAATTATCACTCTTCCAGCTGTTATGAAGGGAAAATCGGCTCTCTCTGCTGCAATAGATTCCCCTCGTCTTCTCTTTCACCTACACAATTGAACCACACATGAGCGAGTGTTACTGGGTCCGTTACAAATTCAACCTCTTGTTTTAGGCCTCGTGCATACTTCCCGTCGCCGCGATTCCATCGCGGTTTTGCAGAGCGACGCGACGGCATGGTAGGGCGCGATGGGCGAAACGAGAAGACGCAATATTGCGTACCAAACATAATAATGCACTATCGAGAAACATGATGTAGAAGCTTATGTTCGCGCTGTACTCCACTAAACACCTCAGTTACTCTAGCATTATTGACCTACTTCTACAATCAAAACAAAGAGTGTGACTGGGAGAGGAACCTACGTTTAGATCCACCGCTAGAAGCCCACAACTTGCCGGCTAGAGTGTGAGTGGGAGCGGCGGCCGGGCCTTTCAGATGTTCATTACTCGGTGCAAATCCGCTCTTTATATTCTAACTGGTGGCTTCATCCTATCCCCAACACGCCTAGGTGTTCCTTGAAGGTTAGAGTACGCAATTCTGTTCAACGGTTTCGTTTTAGAAACTTTTAAACTGAGTTCTGTTGACATTACGAGGACAAAAGCGCACCCGACTTGGAAACATTCCTCTCAATGAGCAATGCTGTATACTTCACCTTATATTCGTCTCCCTCAAAACTGCTTTTAACACAATACGTTACTAACAATAGAAATTACAATATACACTTACAATATACCCCAAGAAGTACCAAGAAGAGAGAAGTTGGAGAGCAGAGAAGGAGAAATACATAAGCAGAAAAATAGCAAGGAATAAGAGACAGGGAAGAAAACAACTGCAAGGCAAGTTGTTTCTAGCGCCTCTTCACCTGGACTGCAGGTGCTCTTCATGAGAAGGTGAAGTGTTAATCAGTCTCTTGTACACTTCTACTGCACATCGTGAAGCCATTTGGATCACGCATAGTGGAGCACATAACACCCGAAAGACAAGCCACTGTTTAGGCTTCTCCCCCAAACTCGCTGAATTCAGAGGAACGAAAGGCTTGGAAACGAATATAAAAACCGATCCGGGTGCACGCGAAAACGGGCGTTTCCTGCCGACTACGTTGCGCGCCTGTGACACACGAACAGTGAAGACGTACTAAAAAAGTTGAACAGCAACCAGGAGAAAACCGCTCTTTGCAGCGATACAGAGTTCTACCTAGGACCTTAAGATACTAATAACCCCTCGCTCCAAAAAGGATATTGGTGCACTGTAGGTAGTAGTACTACTAGCGATTCGCTTGACATTAACATTAACTTAGCCTACATTAACATCTGCTTTCCACAGCGTCTCCCTGTCTTCTTGCCGCCTTGTGGCCACTATTATAACACGATGCAAGAACATTTCAATTAAAACTGATATTTATTCAGAACTCCATCGTCAATCTACTCCTGCACTCGGCATGAGTTCTTTTGAGATTCGTATACGTCAGAATTATGGCCCTAAAGAGTGAAGTCCGAAGAGTGAAGCCGTTGGGTTAGAGTGAAGTCATCGGCTTCTTGGACTTTATGCGGATACGACGAGCCAATTGGATATCCTTGGATATGATGGTGATGCGCTTGGGCTGAATGGCGCTGATGTCCTCGAAAAGACCGACGAAGTAGGCTGGGAAAGCTAGCTAGCCTCCTGCGTACCCCCTCCTCCCCAAGCAAAATGAAAATATCACAAAGTGGAAGGAAAACCATCAAAAATCGGGCAGCACCCTCCTCCTAGTACGAATCCATAGCAATTCTACTCAAACAAAACACTCACCTCAAACATTCCTCCTGGATTCGTACTAGGAGGAGGGTGCCCTGTGCTGCTACTACAAATTTGAACGAGGAAAACACGAAAATATGAGAAAGTGGAAGCAAAACAAGCGAAAATCGGGCAGCACCCTCCCCCTAGCACGAATCCATGGCAACTCAATCAATCAAAACACTCACCTCAAACATTCCTCCTGGATTCGTACTAGGAGGAGGGTACCAACCTAGAAACCAGCACAAAAATTCGGAAACTGCGACATAAACCACAAAAAAACAAATAAAAGGGCATGATGACGTGTCCCGAGTGCTCGTCGCATCGCCCATCGCTCTGCAAGGGAGCGCGACGGCGATCCACCCCGGACCGGCACTAAACACCGCGCGCGGAGCGATGAAGTATGGCATGCCTGCGACGGACCCTGCAAGCCATCGCGCATACCGGCCGCCACGGCTGCGGCCGCCTCGAAATGACAATAAACTGAGGGCCGCGATAGGATGGCGGCGATGGAAGTATGCCCCCGGCCTTACCTGAAACTCTTTTTTGAAGCGTAGCTCACACAGCCAGATAGCCAGATAGTGCTAACGTAAGAAGCACCTTGATTTTCGTATACACATTCTCAACAATAAAACCTAATTTTTTCCGGAATTCCGAAGAAGTGGCTTCCTGAAACTAAGGCGTTGATAGTAGAAGTGTACGCTCCTAAAACAAAAAGATCCCAAAACACTACTATTTATCAAATATGGGAGTGACAAGTGCCCCGACACGCCTAACGGCGTGTCTCGCACTTGCGCGCTTCGCGCGACTTTGCAACATCACTGGCCTAGGGAATTTTTTTGTAAAACTTGGAATACGCTAACATCTAGGATTTGCTGCGTACTTTGTTGGCATCAAGCCGTTTACCACTTCCGTACGTTCATCATAGGCACCCTCTCCGGACCGTCCAGTATATATTGGATCCCAATGAATCATTTTCGGATGTCCGATTCGAGTAATTCAAAAATCCAAGGTCCACAAAATTGCCCGTATCCGAATAATTAAAAAAACCGGAGTCCCCGAAATTGTCATTATCCAAATCGTGCAAAAATCCGTGGTCCGTCAAAATAGCGTTATCCGAATCATTCATTAATCCGGAGATTTGGTCGAATTCAATGTATTTAATGAAAATCATTTTCGGATATCCGATTCGGATAACCCGATCCGATTCATCCAAAAATCCGGGAACGCAAAGTCGCCGTTATCCGAATCATCCAAAAACCTGGGGTCCGCCAAAATAGCGTTATCCGAATCATCCAATTATCCGAAGATTTTCGATCGGATCCAATGTATACCGTCCAGTAACGCCATTGGTTTGTGCTGCGCAGTACTTCTGCCCTCAGGTTGCTCCTCCGCAACCGTTCTCATTCTAAACAGCTTGGGTCACCGGATGTCGTTGACACCCTTCCAAATCCGGACACCAGGTTCCCTAACTCGTTTCTTCTTACTGGATCTAATTGCTGGCCCACCTTTACTGGTCTTCCCCTCCCCCCCCCTCCTCCCTGGTCCCAACACCTTGCCCACTTCCTTGTTTTCCGAGCGCTCGCTCGTCACACGACGTCGGTATCACCTCTTCTGGCTCAAGAAGCTTGTAGCGCGACGAATGACCTATCTTCTGGATCCAGGCGCTCAGAAAGGCTCGCAGTTGCCGCTGTGTAGAGCAGGAGGAGGCTGCGCTTCCTCTGCTGCAACAACATCCCATGTTGAACGACAAACATTGCCCGCGCGAGGTACGCAAAGGCGTACCTGGCGCGGGTAAAGTTTTCCGTTCAACATGGGATAATGCTGAGTTCTGCATGCGGCCGGTCGTCGTACGACGACGATGTGACCTCTGCTTCCTTTCTTTTCGATCTTCTGACTCCAGACGGTTGTGGTGCGACGAAGGGAACCAGCCTTCTGGATTCAGGGGCTCAGAAACGCGCGCAGACGCCGTTGTGTCAAGCAGGAGGCTGCGCTTCCTCTGCTGCAGCAGCATCTTTTGTTCAATTCTGAATGCGTTCCCTCGTCGTAGGACGACGGTGGCTCCTCTTCTGACTCCAGAAGGTTGTGGTGCGACGAAGGGAACCCGTCTTCTGGATTCAGGCACTAAGAAACGCGCGCAGATGCCTTGTATCAAGCAGGAGGAGGCTACGCGTCCTCTGCTGTAAAAACATCCCATGTTGAACGGCAGACGTTGCCCGCGCGAGGTACGCGGAGGCGTCGCAAGGGGTTCCATGAGATTGCGGTTGGTTCCAAGAGGCGTATCTCAGCCAGGTTTCCAACCTGAGTGAGATACGCCTCATCATCTACAGGGCAGGGAGCTAACTCAATTATATAGTAGTAGATAGTGTATCCAACAGCTCCTCCATCTCTATTTCTATAGAGGCTTCATAGCTATACAAAAATCAAAATTATACGCTCTCTCAATGGGCTGCGAGCAACAATGCGCGCTGTCGCGCGGCGCAGCAGCCGGGGCCGCTTACCTGGAGGGGGCCGCGTACGAGCTGCACCGTGCACCATTTCGGTCCCGCTACGAATACGTGCACCTGGCAAGTTGTCAATCGTCGTTCCGCCCACTAAAATCAATATGCGTTCAGTATATTCGCGTTCATAAGGCCAAAAGGCGAAGACCCGCCGTAAATGCGAGTGGAGCCGAAGGGGATGAACATGTATTGGAACAGAACAAGAAGTTTATGATGGAGTCAGAATTGGGATAAAGTTTTTGGACATTTTTGGACACTACACATCATTCTATAGCAAATTACCCGTACACCGTAATATGTAATTATTGGAAATGTTAGAGAGATAGCAAGAAAGATGCAAAAGCAAATTTGTAAACAGTGTGGCCTCTGGCGGCAAGAAAACTACAAAGTACGGTCCTCTCGTCGTTCGCAGTTTTGTCTTTGTAAACTAGTTTGCGTTCAGCTTTTTCGCCGCTGTTAAAAAGCCGCAGTGGAGCACCCACTCCCCTTGGACATGTCGAAATATCCTTTAGGAAAAGATTAGGGCTCCTTAACACTCCTTCATCAAGGATGTGTCGAATGCCCACCAGTAACAGTCGAATAGTCAGCTGGAAGTAGAGGCCAAACCCCAGGATCAGCTGATCAATTTAAAGGGAAGACGTTGGCGCGAAGGTCGGGGCATCTCGCCCTCTCCACCACCCCGCCCCAGAAGGAGTACGCGCGCGCGACCGCACGTGCCAAAATGAGTATCGCTGGTGCGTCCCTTCTCAGTGTGGCCAGAAGCATCCCAGAAATCTGTGTTTTCAAAATGACACAGCAAATCCGAGAAATATAAACGGCACGTGGAACCCAGATCAGAGAAATGTCAGAGCAAACGGTCACCCTGCCAGTCCTAATGGAGATTAAATAGAGTTCAGCGAAACTGAAACGATTTTAGCGATTGTAATAGAAACGTACAACAACACCCGCATGGGAAATGAATCTCTCCAATCTAAGGTCTGTGTACGAAGCCAAACAGCTACTCAGTTTGTCCTAATAACCGCGGAAGGTAATCTTTGGTGCCATAACAAAAATACTTACTTTGACACTTTGATGGTCCTTTTGTCGGCTGGAGGTCTTCTCAGCGGGGACCACAACTCTTCCAGACCGCTCGATCTCTGGCTGTTTGCATCCTGTGAGGCAGACTCCGCTCTCTGAAAGATCTTGAGAATGAGTCTGCCCAGCGCGTTGGCGGTCGTCCCAGTGGTCTCTTATGGTCTCTCGGGAGCCATTCTGTGACACGGAGACTCCATCTATCGTCCTTTCGTCGAACCAGGTGTCCGGCCCAGCTATATTTGGACTTCTTCATGTACTGCAGCGGGTCTGCTAATTGTCCTTAGAAGACATCTCTCCAGTGCACGATGCGTAGTTTGCATCCCTCTGGCGATTGTCTTGTTGTCGGGCCAGGTCTCCCTCGCGTAACACATCGCAGGCAGTACAGAGGCGTTGAATATCGAGGCCCTGAGGCCGGGATCCTTGACCTGATCGGTGACTTCGCGAATCGAACTGAAGGCTGCCCATGCTGCGCGTCTCCTGCGGGCGATTTCAGGAGCGAGGTCGTTATCCATGTTCAGCTCTCTTCTTTGATAGACGTAGGAGTCGACCTGTTGTAGAGCGACTCCATTTAACCTTACGAGTCCCGTGTCACACCACTGGTTGACCATAAACTGCGTTCTGGACATATTCATGTCCAATCCAATCTTCATACCTGCCACATTGAGCTCGTTCAGCATTTCTTCGGCTTCTGCCGTGCTAGTAGAGATCAGAACAATATCGTCGGCGAAGCGAAGGTTGCTGATCCGTTTACCGTCGACAAGGTAGCCTTTATCGTCCCAGTTCAAGTCTTTCATGGCATCCTGGAGTGCCGCTGTGAATAGCTTGGGAGAAATCGTGTCTCCCTGCCGTACTCCTTTAACGATAGGAATTTTAAGCTTTCGATCGAACAGCTGGATGGTAGTCGATGTGTTCGAGAAGCATTCGTCGAGAAGTCGGATGTAGGGCGATGGTATACCAGCGTGCACAAGTGCGTGGTATTCGCGGCTCCTCTCGATGAGCTGTGAGACAGTCTGAATATGGTCCATGCAGGAGAAATCCTTGCGAAACCTTGCTTGCTCCACTGGCTGATACTCATCCAAGCAACGCTCCCTGCGGTTAAGCAGTATCTTGGTGAAGATCTTGTACACAACCGAGAGAAGACTGATAGGTCGGTAGTTGTTGATATCCTCCTACAGACCTTTTTTAAAGATCAAAACTGTTTTCGACTACTTCCATGAGTCCGGAATCCTACCAAGTCGAAGGTAGTGGTTGAAGTGCTTGGCAAGAAGTGAGCAGAGGAGTTCAGCAGAAATGCAGTCCGGTCCGGGAGCAGTGCCCGACTTCATCCTTCTGATGGCATGAGTAACTTCTGATTCCAGAATGGGAGATACTTTCTCAGCTGGTGGCATCAAGCATTTCGGGACAGTGATGGAAGAACGGAACAGATCTGTATAGAATTCTTGAACGATGGCCTCCATCGCTCTTCGAGACGTTTGCGTTGTTCCATCCTTATCCACAAGGGCTGACATTATTGCATTCTGATCGCAGAGATCTCGTTTGCAGCGCTTCATGCTTGAACCTTTCCCAGCGGCTTCTAACAGCTTCAATCTTCTGTAGGCTTGAATGGACTCCTTCACTGCAATTCGACAGGCCTTCGAGATGGTGACTTTTTCCAGATGGGAAGCATTAGGATCCAGTTTAACAGCTCTTCTTTGCTCCAAGAGCTTTATCGCATGTGCGTTGAGTCTTGAAGCAGACGGTGATGTGGCTCCGCAAGAGCTGCTAGCACATTTCAACAGTCCTTTGGAGAGAAGGTCGTAGTCTTCCGATGGATCTTCAAGAAGATTCCAACCATACGACTTTATTGCATATTCCAACTCCTCAGACTTGAATGTGGGGGTCCTCACCGGTGCCGGTTTATGAGTGTAACGCTTGAACATCCTCTTTTTGAGAGTCAGCTTCGCACGGACAAGACGGTGATCCGAGCCGGTGTCAAATGAAGGCAGCACGGAGACGTCAAACAGACTCCAGCGTCTGCTTGTAAGAACATGGTCGATCTCCGAACGTGTTTCTCCATTTGGGCTTTCCCAGGTCCATCGTCAGTTTGAAGGCTTCTTAAACATGGAATTTCCATGGTAAAGACGGCACGCGGATAGGAAGTCTATCAGGCGTTCTCCGTTTTCGTTCCTTGAGGAAGTTCCATGTGGTCCTAGCCTCCATTCATCGTGATCATTCGTACCGACGATAGCGTTAAAGTCACCAACAACAACTTTGTTGTAGCTCTTCTCGTCGTTGACAGTCCTTTCGAACAGCTTGTAGAATTCCTCCTTTTCTTCATCTGTGGCCGCAGATGTTGGAGCATATCCATTTATGATGGAGATGGTTCCTTGATCTTTTTCCAGACGAAGAACAGCTACTCGCGGACTGATGATCTTGTAAGAGTCTACTAGGTGGTGCACTGTCGAATTGACGAGAAATCCAACTCCGCCAATATTCTTTCTGTTCACCTTTGCTCAATAATGAGAAGCTCGTTGTGGTCGGTCCTTCTTATGGTTTCCGTTCTGCCTTTCGTTTCCTGCAGGGCGATAACGTCGTATTTGATGTTGCGGCTTCTGTAAAGCAGTGTCCGAAGATCCTGCGCAGATGCGATCGAACGACAGTTATAAGTGCAGACGAATAGGCAGTTTCCGTGTCGTGGTGGGAGGGAGTTTCCGGTAGTTCGATTCCAATGACGTTCTGATAGTTTAACTCAGAGATTAGATGGCCCCTCGCCGGAGGAGGATGCAAACGACGTCGTAGAAGTCCACCTCCGGCGCGGGGAGGACTGGGGCGCGGGTTTAGTTGTTTGAGCCATAGCGGTGGTCTGGTTACTCACATGTTCGAAAACTATGTGAAGTAATAGCCCGCTATGGAACTAATATAGAACTGTGCACGTAGGATACGAATATGTGAGAGCTTTTAAGCGTAAACTAGCTCAGTCAGACAAACGACGTTCTCATCGTTCTCATAGTGTGCTACTCAGAGGTATGACAATCTTTCCTACGGTTCCGTTGGTTCTCTCCAACTCTGCATTTCCTGCAATTCAGGGACCGTGTCACTAGAGGGCCTACGACAAAATTTGTGGTTCCAAGAAGTTGCAGGAATATTAGAAAATTCTTTTTTTTTGTCAACAGAACAGGGTTGGAGTACTCTAAACTTTAAAAGACACAAACTGTACCACCTAAACTTCACGATTTCAATAGCATGTTGGTTAAGTATCTGGGAACCTAATTCCAAAGTTGGACTTGATTCCCGCTGATGTTCACTATTGTTCTAGTATCATTTCCTCTCTGTTACATTATGTTTCTTTCTCTTATTTAGCATTCTGTTTTAGCTAGATGTAGGTCTGTGTTGCGTTGGATACCTTGTCTGGTGATTGTTATCGAACAGTGTTGTAGCATGGAATTCTACGTAATAAATACAAATACAAACCCGATATCTGTTGTGTGTCGGTGTCTGTATGAGGTTCATCACTGCATATCTGCTCAATCAGTGCCTTGTAGATGTGCTGATAGTTGTTTCTGGATAACAAGATGTTTCAGGGAGGTAGAGTTGGTGTTCCAGTGCAAGAATGGCATTTTGTAAAGACTGGGAAGCAATAGCCAGTGCCGGTCTGTCCAACAAGCGCGCTCCAATGAGAATCGCGCGTCCCAATTCACCAAACCCCCGGGCGCTCCTGCTTTTTGGGGACCTCGTGCAGCGTTTTCAGAACGTGGGACGTCTGCATCGTTCCAAGGCGGAGTACCGAAGAAATGTGTGAGAGCGCTGATGTGGTATCCTAGAGATCTAACCTTGGCTAGATGGATTAGGTGGGCCACAAAACCGTTCCTCAGTTTAGGAAGGCCTGATATGGGAACACGAAACTTGGAAATAAAATCGAAGAACTGAGTCTTCGCCCTCCGGTAGATCTTGAGCGTTCCTGGCATTCAGCAAAATTGATACAAGCCTCGATAATGGTGGCTACTTGCTGAAGGCCCACTGCTGACGTAATGTGAACCTAAGCCTGCCATTGCCAAATACGCATTCAGTTCGCCTCTACGACATGCCTATGAATAGATAACGTGGTGAATCTCGAAAGGGATTGACTAACGCCGTACTTTATCTTTATCCTTATGCCTACCTTCATTTTCTAGTCGCGCTCTCCTTCGTTTTACTTCGTAGTTATGTTGAATCCTCTTATACGTGCTTACCTATGCTTACCGTCTAGGAAACCTCTCCTTTTTCCAGAATTTTGAGGTGATTCTCAGTGCTTAGTCAAAGACGACAACGCAGGCGTAACACGACTATTTGACGACTACGGACCCGGCAACCGACAAAACCGACAAGGTGGCCCGAGAACGGACGTGAGGTGCTGTTTTTTCACTGTTTCATTGTTCTCTTTACTCATCACATCTGTTCTGCTGAAATTCCGCAGCGGCCGGAAACATGGAAACATTTATTCAGATAGAATTGTTATGTTATTTTTCTCCCTTTCAGGCATCCTGACAAGAACACAGCACCAGACGCCCAAGAGAAGTTCGTGGCAATAAGCCGTGCCTACGAATTGTTGTCGGATCCGCTGAGGAAGGAGCGCTTCGACAAGAATCTCCACAATCTGGTCCACAGAACCACGGATTTGGGCATTCGTAAGTGACCATAAGGGTTCAGATTTTCGAAGGAGTAGAAAAACGGCGCACTTAGTAGGCCTGAGGTCGACTCGCAGTTATCAATGGATGATATTGATATTTATTGATGATATCGATATTTATTATTATCACACAATCCTAGAAACTTTTCAAATGATAATTTTACAAGCAATTGTATGGCGAAGCTCAACATTATTTTTGGATTAACAATAATTCCACTTCTTCGTGTCGAGCTCGAATTCGTTCCCAAATAGTTGTTTAGGAATCACAAAGTGGCGCCACTAAGATTAAAAATTGCCCAGCTAGTTGCCGTGGTATACATTCTCAGTGACGAGTCGCGAGATAAAGAGCTGTCTTCTCGGACACTTCGAGGAAATCGTGGTACCAGAGCATCGTTATCGTAAAGCAAGACCAGACATAAAGAGGACGAGAAAGACGTGAGTTTTTCAAGTCGTTTTCGGAACCACAGAGGATTTTGGTGATCATCTTTTTTAGAAATGTGCACTCACAATTTTAGTTGTTTCTTGCATAATTCCTCCTGTCTTATTTTCGTTTCTATTTTGTTTAAAACTGGTATCGATCATAGTCAAGCTGCCTTTATTTAGCTTTTTTGGTGCAAACCTAGAGCAGGTTCCACTTCCCTCCTCCTTCACAAAGTCCACTGGCACAAAACTTTTTAAACAAAGCAGTGAAACTGCCAGTTAAGGACAACATACAGAGTGGACACCCTCTTTCTAGAGTATAAGTAAGTTCTTCGTACACCAAAAGATTTAAGAAATAGTAGATGTGGTGAAATATGACAAAAGAGACGCGTACACTTGGTGAATATTTATTATTAAATGTTTTCTCTCGTCTGACGCAACCTGACAAGGGTACCAAAGGGAGGTTTCTCAAGGCCGGAAACGGAAGACGCGCGGAAAAGACGATATTCATCTGCTTTAAAATGCGAGACCCAGCGAGAGCAAAGCGAGCGACGTTGATTCACGATTCAATTGACGCTTGGCGCGAATTGCACATCTTCTGGGAAGCTGTAGACAAGTCAGGAGACATTGAAGGAAGAATATCAAAATTAGACATGAATGGTAATTCTACGCCATAGCGCGTAGCAAGCTTCACAATATCATATTGCAGATGAACACAGATCCGAACGCTCGAATGCAATTCAGCTCAAGTCAGAGGGCGGGCGATAGGGCAAAGGATGAAAAAAGAGCATTCCTGCGGTTACCGCAAATGATGGGTACACTGTGAAAAGTGGGACTGCCACGTATGACATAATTTTTTTAAAGGGCAATAAGAGATCGAGATCTCCGGAGGAAGTAGAAAGGGATGACGAGATTGACGTCATTGGAGCTGTGCGTCATCAAAAGTGAAATTCTTGATGCATCCTAAGCAAATATATCTTAATGAAAGGTAATTGTAGAGAGAGTCATCGCAGCAGGTCTCCGACCGAGGAGGATTTTTCAACCGTACGGTGAGAGTCATGAACCTAAGGGAGGGGTGGTCTAAATTTGAACATCTGAAATTACAGTATGTAGCGGAGGGGGCTCCATATTATGCTGGAGATCGACCAGCGGCTAAAACGGGAAGGGCGATGGCATACTGGACAGATGAGAGGCGCATGGCCCTTATCAACGAAGTCTCCCAGAGGAGAAATCTGTGGGACGTCAGCTCGGTGGGCTATAAGGATAAGCAAAGAGGCGACATGGATTGGCACCACGTGAAGGAAGCACTGAACACACAGTTCAGTGCTTCGTACGAAAGTAAGAAGTGTAGAACCACTCTCACGGAAACATTGCTGAACATGAGTTCTCATTGCTTCGCTTCAGTTGAAGACGTCAAAAAGCAGTGGAGGAATCTTCGAGACTCCTTTCAAAAAAGGCTCAAGGGACAAAAGGAGCCGAGAACTGGATCCGGCGCGGGCGACCTGCCAACGAAGTGGATATTTTTCGACCGAATGTAATTCCTGCTGGAGTTCAACGATGAAGAGTTCGTATTAACATTACCTAATTCTAATCTGAAACAAAAATGATGTTGTTACAGAGCGCCGTGGTTTAGTGTCGATCGTTACGACACGGCAAGTTCTACTGTCTCGACCTGCTCGCGGCAAGTTCTACTGTCTCGACCTGCTCGCGGAGAGAAAGCAACTCACCAGCACCCACATCCTTTGGAATACGAGGAAACACGCAAGGGAGGAAGACATTCGCAAGAAAAAGCGACCCTGGGAAATCGGCAGGTACATTTTTGTCTTGCTCCCTTTAGCCACATATAATCAGCTTATGAACTCTAATTTCAGTGCTGTCGCGAATATGCGACCAATTGGAAGACATGAATCAACAAAACGGAGATCACTTCGACGTGTTCGGTGAGGACTTAGTTATAAAATCCTGAACCATGTACTAGTTTTTGTTTCGAATGTCGACAAGTTTGTCGAGGGATCCATTTTAGGTGCGTATGTGGCAACGTTGCGAAGAGTCGCTTCTCGTGATGAAGAATTGGCCGACATCGCGCAGGCGGAGCTGACGAGTCAACTTAACCAGAAGTTTTTGGATTCCGTAAAGAAACAGCCGACTTAAAGAAACAGTGACGCACCTTTGATCTCCCGCATTTCGAACCGACCTTTTCGGCGGACTTTTTGGTGACTCAAAGAAAAAAGTCGTCCGTTGTTGTTGATAATTTCCGGTTTTTAATCCACAAAAGACTAAGCTTATAGCCCTCCTTGAGAAGGTCCAAAACAGCTTCACGCCTAAACTCATGGTTAGGTCCCTTGGCTTCATGTATGGCAGCATTCCGTCTAGTTCTGAGAGGAATGCTATTTTCAAACTTCACACCCTTTATCACAGAAGAAGGAAATTTGACCTGATTTTATTCCATAATATTCTTCAAGGTATCACTGGTCTACATCCGGATCAGTTTTGTACCCACAGAACATCATTTACTAGAAGTGGAGCTTCCTCGCTAGTGCTTCCGCGTGCAAGGCGTAATCTTCGGCAACATTTCTTTACAATTAGAGCTGGGTCTGACTATATCCGACTCAGCTGGGAAAGAAAACTTCCGAGCGAAATTATGGCTTTCAAGTACACGATAGATAAGTATTTGGTTCCGTAGTGTTTGGTGCTTCTTAGCTGCTATTCCAGCGTTTTATTCGTTCATAAGTGGCATTGTTCGAGTTACCAATTTGTTCATTTTTAGTGTTTGTTGTGTTATTTGCTACCACATGAGATGCCTCATGTAATAAATGTAAATGATAATTGCTATTGTTTATTATGAGTGCTAATAAAGAACAGAGCAATGTACAAAAGTGTTTATTAACCGTTGCTGAGAGCAAACTAGAAACTATTTGTGGGCAGACAAGAAAAAACGCGTACCCATAACAAATCATCTAACGGAGACCATCTCTTCTTGCGAAATAGTCTCGCAAGGCATCTCGAGCACGCTTCGAACTGAAGGGCACATCTCTAGAGACCCCCGTGTGCTCATCGTGCTCAAAGGCCTCGCTCAGTCCGAACCGCTGGACAGTGGCCTCCGCGCCCACACTGTCGACCAACAAATTATGAAGAATCTGCAATGTATGTGACCCCGTACGTAGTACGACAACGATTGCGGGAATGTGGGACGCACCATAATGGCCAACGTGATGCTCCTCACCACGGCGGGAGGTCCTGCAATTGGTCGCAGCAGGATTCGGAACCTACTGGCGAGAATGCCGAAATAGTTTTCGACAACTCGCCTAGCCCTGTAACATGTTTTTCCATATTCCACAGCTGAGCAGTGACATTTCGCGAATTCCATTCACCTTGAATGCGCGACATTGAAGTGTGCGCATCTTTCATCACGGGACGTCTCAACCTGCGAATAGGACCTGATGAACAGGACCGTTTGACGGAAACCCTGGTCCACCAAGAAATGGCAGGGCACCTATGGAAAGCAATTCATTGTTTTAGACATGACTTCGAAACGTATTAGGATATGTCTCCCACCTTCCCGATATTGCCCAACTGCTGAGCCCCCGGGAGGTCGTCATCGTGCGTTTCAAGAAACGCTTTCATAGCGCTTCTTGAAAAAACTCCTGCATCCGATGACCGACCAGCGGCTCCTGAACGAATGAACTCGACCGCAGTATTCTTGGTGTTTGTGTAATGTCCTCTTGCATACCCAGATCGCACATGATACATCTGTACTCCGCATCAACGAGAGCTAACAGCACGATGCTGTAAAACCCTTGGTAATTGTAATACATCGAGCCGCTTCTCGACGGGCGCTGAACAAGCGATGAAGTAGCACTTTATCGACCAGTGTCATGTTAACCACTTACTACACAGGCAATATGTTTGCCGTCCAGTGCCCCTATGGCAGTCGGATAGCTCGAGGATCGCATGAATCCCAGAAGAGCTGCCGTCCACGTCTCTTTCGTGGGCTGTGGGAACGCCGTTCCATGGAGAACTTAAAAATGCACTTCATATTTGCCAATCTGTTAGAGTACATACTGCTTTACCATCTATGATCGCAGAAGCTACCTCGCGGGCTATTTTGGAAGCCGTCGAACTTCCAATCGCAAATTCCCCGCTCATCTGCGTCCAGGTGCCTCCATGGCCAGCATAGCTGAACATAGCCTCGATGAGCACATATTTACAACATGTTAAATCACTGGCTGATGGGCTCACCGCAAAAATACGGCTAGCCTATGTCGGGTTCCGATCGGCCCCAGGTGCGTCGCTGCATGCACCAGCTTCGGATAGAGATGCCGGTGGAGCTCCTCGAATTCGTCAGGATACATCCTGACGAATTCGTGGTAGCTGCTCGGATTCAGCGATGCCAGGTAGGCATCGAAAATTTGGAACCGGTTCTCTAGGAACGGTACATGAGCTTCGTTCATGTACCGCCTACCGTCGCTGGTGATGAGAGCCACGAGTAGCTCCATGAGCAGCGTCAGCCTCCTTTAGGTGTCGTCGATGACATTCTGCGATTTGGATTGTATTAAGATCAATTCCCTTATCATGTGAGTTCCTCAGTTGGTTGTCTCACCCTCACAAGCCCACGGAAAACGCGATATGGCCTGTATCGCACGTTCTCTCCAACAGCAAGACTTCGGATAGCGGGCATCACAACAGCTACGGAGATCTCGACTGCAACCGAATAAGGTATTATAATCCTTAGAGATAAGGTGTGTCATAGGATAGCACTGTCTAGGTTGTTCATGGAGTCCTTCTGTTAGTGTCGTTACAGTTTCTTTTGGCTTCCAATAAGTTGCGTCTGTCCTTTGCAGTTTAATTCCTGTGCAAACACCAATATCCTGCTCGTCCGTAGGGGGTACACGAGACGGTTGACCATTGAATGAAATATATCCCAATTCAAATCGTTTGTAAGGACGAGTAGAGGATTCCAGGAAAGTAAGAAGAAGAAAATGAATATTTCGCAAACTCGCTTCAGACGACCGCTGACGATTGCCTGTCTTTTTGAAAAGCTGCACACAACAATTCCATATTCGAACTTATGTATAACTCTTTTATACATATGTGTTTCATCGGAGTCTTTTTCACTAGTGCATCTCAGATTCCTTCCTATACTTAACAGATGTATCAATCGATTCGACAAATACTTTTTTGACAGCTTCATATACTGAATTTTCATTAAACTAGAGGTTGACGATACGTGGTCTGAATACAGACGCCTTTTACGATATGGTTGCCACCCGTTATAAACCCAGACTCTCATTGGACGACATTGATGAATCGTCTTATTAACTCGAACGTCTCCCTAACGTCGGTTACATGTCTTGTCAATCCCTACAACCTTTGTCCGATATTCGCATCACGTCTTCTAACATTCGCTGCAGGATGTGGATGACAGCTTGTATGACCTGTGGCCCTTGCACTTACTCGATGTTCGTGAAAGAACTGATGCACACACGGAAGGACGTACGCACGGTATGACAAACACAACCCCTTACTCATTTATATGCGTTTATTAAACACTATTAATGGAAGTGAGGGGTGCAAACAGTATACATAACAAAATACAAAAATTACCGTTCACTTTTCCTGTTAAGCAGAACAATATCTTATTAGAATATCAAAACATTTCGTCTGGTACAACATCACATTTTTACAACATTAACTACAAGGACACTACAGAACATTAAGTACAAGGACACTACGGAATTCATTGTGAGGAAGTTGTACTGCAATTTAGAGTTGTCAGTGACCTGAAACGAGTGGTGGAAGTGTAATGTAAGATGCGGAAGAAGCTCTATGGTACCGACCCTAACTAGTTCTCTTCTTCAGGAATCTCTGCTCTTTCCGTGAAATCAGTGGTATCCTGGAAAAGAAAGGGTGTGCAAATGCAACCTTTCTAAAAAGTACGTGAGTGGTTAAAGTAGTGTCCCTTGAGTTGTTCACTGCTTCACATTCTTGGCACCAGAGATGCAGAGTTGTCGGCGAGACCGATTCTTGTAGACAGACGACCACAACACATCGCAACCGATAGCAATCTAGAACAAAGTAAATATACAACGTGTATGGTAACCTCAGCGGGCAGCATGTGAGGTTTAGATCATACCTGAGATATATTGAATGCCAAAATAGATTCGATACAATGTTTTGGAGTAACTATTCCCAAATAATCCCTATTTTGCTGTTATTAAGACTCTGACTTTCATACCAGCATAATACAACAAGAACCTTATGAGGGTAAAAAGATTAAGCTATTAAGAGAATAGAGTTACTGATCAACTTACCTCAATTTCTCCAAAAGCAGTTCTGTTGCCAAAAAGGGCGGCACGCATGTGGATCGGTGGTATTGCACGGATGACTCATTCTGCAACTAAAATAACACCATTGACAACGTAGGAGTGACATAATAAATGATAAAGGATAGATGATGCTGTTACACATTCCCTTTTGGGATCCGCCATGCGTTACACTTCTAGGAGAGTTGTTTAGACTATTCGAATGTGTAAATGGCCTTTAAGGTACATTTGTAATGGCTTTTTTTAAAATAAAGTTTAGTTACCTTAGCCCTTTCGTGAGGATGGTGCATGCCGCTGAAGACGACGACTTGGCAAATCGAAATTGAAGTGAGTGGCTGGCCATCTAAAAGTGATCTCGATTAAGAAATAGTAATTGCTTAAGGCTTGCTTCAAATAGCACGAAGGTGGCCATTTTTTAGTGCCAACAAAAGATACTGCGCCGTTGTCAAAGACGAGAAAGGCAAGACGAGAAATTGCAGAATCACTTGACGTTTTCGTCCAAATAATATAACCTACACCAAAAACCGGATCTTTCGACACTCCGTTGTCTTGGAGAGCACGACTGCTTCACATACAACAAGTGGATAAAATACAAAGGGTGGAGACAATAAGGACGGATTCGGCCTGATGAGATGGGAGGGTTATCTTATATTTTTGTAAAGGACGGAAGTACATGTCTTCCAGATGTGAAAGAGTAAGTTACACTTCAGAAAGAATCTTCAAAAGAAAGAATGTTCTGAATTACTGCAGCATGAGCCTCTTTAAACTGGGGATGGCCTGCTCGAAATAAACTCTCGTTCAAGAGAATTGATGTAGGTTAAGCGCTAGCGATGTTTAGATGTTATTGCCTTTTATTCAAAACAATAAAAAGGCATAACACCACGTTAGTTAAAATTCACTGAATAAAGGGTTCCTGGTTCGAATTCGGGCCAAGACAGTCAAGCTTTTCATCGTTCAGGGATCGGTGGATTAATACAGGAATCATCTGAGAATGATAAAACACTGACCTGGCAATCAGCTAGCTACCACAAGCAATAAATTTTATACATATACCAATTACGTATTCAATTTACCTCCATGACGCCCCGTTGAAACAAAGTGCGTGGCGCATCACACAAAGGAATTGATGAACGCGGTATGCTATGCTTATGCTGTAATAATAATGCAACGGATATATCCTATTAAGAGAGGTCACCTCTAGGAAAAAGGAACGAACAGGAATATAGTATTTTGTTTGGAAACAGCTCACTTTAAATTCGCCATTATTGTCAAAAGATAGAAAATGAGGTACTCCTCCCACTAGGATTCGTCTGATGCACCCAAAAGCAAATCCTAGTGGCACAACATAAAGGTTAAAGTATGAAGGATGGAGGACGCTATTACTTGCCAAACATACCAGTGTCAATTCAGCCGATATGTGTTATTCATATCACGGGTACAGCTGACACATCGTCGCAGTCGTTAATCTTCGCGACTCGCATTCATCGCATCTGGACGAGAGCTTTTCCAGCCATTCTCGACGTTGACGGATTCGCTCAATCACTTCTGAAAGTCTATTCTCTTGTATATGAGCCGTATTGAAGAGATAGAGAAATAAAAGCTGCATCTTTATTGCTTTAAAACTGTAAAGGATCACTAGTACTTCAGACCGAAAAGCGTAGTGTTTTTACAGCAATGACAAATTGATAAAGTTTGTTAAAGCTATTTTGGAGTAGTTTCGATAAATATTCCAAATAAACTTCCTTAAAATTACCTTACTAGTTATTATATCCATCGGGATTATCACCCCTCAGCGTAGCGTATGTCAGCGCGCTCCAATGCGCATACGCTGACTGTCATATGTAGTTTTTTCCGATTCCTCGCCTAAAATTCGTTATGTAGGTTTATTTCTTCTTTTCTAACCCTTCCTTTTCTTCATTTTCTTACTCTTCTTGACCCCTTGGCATACTACATTACTTAGTACTCCTCCCAGTCACCGATGAGCCACGGGAGGAGTGCTAAACAAAGGTTCGTATGTAGATTAAGTGGCGAAACGAACCTTGCATATTCTTCCAAGATGATACTTCTATTGGTTCGTACTGAGGATGTGCGACACATGAGGGAAACCCGGTGTCGCACATTAACTCAGCACCGAGTATCGGGCTCTTCCGTCAATAGTTATGCCTCGTTATACTATTTTCCGAGGAAACTTCCTCAGTCACCAGTGGTGATTTTTGACCAGTGGTCAGCGTCTAGTTGACGCCTCTTCTTTCAAGTTCTATCTATCCTTTTAAACCTACAGCATTACTTAACTAGTTCACTTCTGTACAATATTTACTAGCTTACAACTACTCCTTCTTAGTTTCATCCTTTGCTAAAGTATGATAAAACTTTATTAGACAATAAAACATAGTAATCACGGGTTAGTTTCCTAATTCTTACATTCAAACATTAACTTCTACTTTTCTTAATGTCGACACTGTTCCCTTCTTGATTTGTTGGGCTTGCTCTCTTCCTGGATCCTAAAGTGCTGTTGCTCGACTGGATTTGCACTTCCGACTCGTCATCCTAAATTCAATTATTTACTATACGGAACTCATGTATATCACATTGTCAGTTACTTACATTTTCAATTGCTTCCATTGCAGATTTTGTATGCCTTCGTGGCAATAACTTTTCTATATCCAAGGATCCCCACACAATTTTGCCTTCCTTAAAAGGTTAGTATGTTTTACTAATACTTATGTACTGTCGTCTTCACCTACCGACATGTTCTTGCGTTCCGTATTGCTCATTAGTTTGCTGATGGCCGCTCCATGCCAGTCAGAGTAATCCCATCCCAAAAGGACCGCGAGTTCGGTGGAGCGATATCTCTTAAATACATTATATATTTTATAACATCTACTTTATAATTTTAATTATTCTTTATTGTTAACCTTGCCATTTCTCAAAATGTCACCAACAATTATGTATCCATTCTTTACAGATATTTCCGGGGTAGGCAAATCCTTTTCGGTGCAATAATTCCTTATCTTTACTCGCAAGTAAAGGCTGAAATTCGCTTTTTAACTAAATACAACGTATACCGTTTATTTTATATTAATTTTACCCACCTCAAATTTTCCACATCAGTCAAGGAGAGCGTCTGGTCTCGAATAACACGGATCTGACTCTTGTTTTGTCGGTTGTACTCCATTAGGCGCTTCCTTCCGTCTGTTGTGAAGTATTCCCAAAAACCGTAGCTCATCTTTGCCTTAATTAATTTAAATTATAGCACATTTAAATGGCCAGTTAGTTGATTTTTATTACTACATAACTTACTCTGAAACATTGTAACTCATGGTTCCGCCATGCAGTGGTAGGCCAGATAAGTGGTACGTTATCCTTCGGATTTTGATACCTCAATATTACGAAGTTACATACACATAATATATAAAGCATATTATGAATATTCGTACAAAAACAGTTTAAACTTACTTTACCACATTGTTCAGGAAGAAGGTTACGAGTTCCTTTAAGGGCAGTCGGTCCGGATTAGGGCAATTTATGACACGGATATACTCAGATAGTACGCGACGATTTATATGTTCTTGGTTCTCGGCTATACGCTCTTCCTGATTGACGTTCTCGTGCTCGAATCCTGGTCTCTAAATGAACATACTTAAGTTTTATTCAAGATATTATGCTAATTCTTTAAACCTACAAATATACAACAATTAATTATAGGGTACATATAAGACACCTACCTCAACCATTGTTTTAGAAGTAATGAATCATTTCTTGGAATTCCCAAAAAATTGTGATTGTGGATTACGGTATCAGTTACCGTAGTTTACATGAATATCTAAACCAGTCCTTTAATTTAATTAATATTGATTTGCTCCCAGTTTGGGTTAACCTTTACCCTTCCTTTTTGCTTTCTCCTTTCAGGTAATATCGGGATTGGGACGTAATCCCCTGTACATTTCCTCACTCATTACAAGAGGCCCCACCCTCTTACTAAAAATGGGGGCCAGTAATGACGGGGTTTATAAAAGCCAAAATAGTCAAGAGGAGTCGTATTTTGGCGCCTCCATTACTGGTCTTGTGTTCGGGACTGACAAGCCCGCGTGGCACTCCCACGGAACCCCACGGGGAGACTCCTCTTTGTACCTGGGTTGGACCGCCCTTGAACTCAGACACTGGTCTAAAAACAATGAAGAATTACGTACAGAACAATATTTTAATAACTCAGTATACTATAAAGTTAAAGACGGGAGCAATCAATATACTTTAAAAGATTTCGGTAATCAAAACAAAGGACTGTTTTGTAACAGGATATGCAACATATGTAATATAACTTCACTAGATAACAATATAACTTCCACTGTTACTAAATTTAAAATTAAAACCTACAAATCTGTCAATACGTCATGTAATACTAAATCAGTAGTTTATTGTATTACTTGCAATAGATGTGAAATGCAATACGTAGGTATTACAAGTAGACGTCTTAAAGATAGAATTAAAGAACATTTATATTATATTAAAAATAAAAAGAAATTTAGTATTTTATATAGCCACTTCCATGAATGTAAATCTGAATTAAGAATTACAATTTTAGATTCACAGGATAACAACAAAGATAGGAATGTGCTACTAAATAAAGAATTATTTTGGATAAAATTGTTGAACACAGCTTATCCTTTAGGCCTTAATGACAACATTAAGGGTTATGGTAATATAACTAATGTTACCAATCCTTTACTACATAAAACTGCTCACCCTTATTATTCACTCAAAATTATTAAAGAAAGAAATAATAGAGGTAAAAAACCTTGTCATAAGCATAAAAACAATGACAACTACATGAAGGTTATTGAATATTTCAATAATAATAAGGATAATGTACAAATAACAGAAATTTATAGAATCATAAACTACATAAAAAGTCTCTCCAAAAAGAATATAGCTAAGCTTTTGGAGTTAAGCATTAATCCTCAATTTTTGTCGCAAATTAAACAAAAAACCAAATTCATATTGTGCTGCTTGCTTGCTAGTACTAAGTATAATTGTGTTGGTAATAACAAAAATAATAACAAGAAAGAGTTTATTAACGTTGTCATTCCTTACATCCATAACGTTTTTGATAAAGTAAATATTTCTAAAATATTTAATAGAGCTTATACATGTACTTGTTTTATGCGCGTAAGGGAAGAAAAAATTCCATTTCGAGTAATTTATACCTATGAAACACCGGTTTCAGCAAAAATATTTAATTATAATAAATTACTCAAATCCCTAGACAGCCATAGCGCTAACAGTATTTTATATAACCCTTGTTTGTGTGAGGCACCTAACAATAAATATAATAACTACGTGGATAAAACACATAAACATATTATTACCGGAGACCTGAATATTATAGAAGATAAAGCTCTAAAAACATTACTTATTAAAGGGACAAAATACAGGGTTACAAAGACTCTAGACAGATTAAAAATAAAAACAAAATTTACAAATACAGTTGATAAGGTACTTAATGTTATTAATAAAAAATACAAGATACACAATGAGGGCCTAAATGAAATAAAAAAATATTTAAATGGTCAATTTAGAAATAAAATCAAACCTTTGCTTATAAATGAGCACGGAAATGTGGAACATATACCGTATCATACACTAAATTTTTACCAAAAACACTTTATATTTTGCCCCTTAGATAAGGCAGCTAACAATTATGGAATCGTTTGCAAAAAATATTATTTGCATACTATAATGGAAGAAATGGGAGTTCACATTAAAAATTCTATAATGGAATACAATGCTAATGGCAAAACTTACAATTATTTGAAAGATAGTAATCCTACTACCATTATATTAAAGCATAAATTCTTCAACGTTATAAATCACCTCAATGTGGATGTAAACTCAAGGTTACCTATTATCTATTGTCTTCCAAAACTACATAAAACTCCTATAAGTTTTAGGTTCATAACAGGAGCCTCTAGTAGCAGTACAAAAAATTTGGCTCTACAACTACAACGGATTTTTACGTTTATTAAAAAACATTTTGTTAACTACTGCAATGTTATTTCTGCTCGTAATAAAACAGGTAAAATATACTGGGCTATTAACAATTCTAACATTACGGATGAACTTAATGATTTACAACATGAGAATTTGAAAGTATATTCAGCCGATTTTAAAGATATGTTTACAAATCTTTCTCATAAGGTTATATTATGCAAAATTACTGAATTACTCAATATTTGCTTCAAAAATAGTGGCAAAAAATACATTGCATGTAATGAATATAATACCTTTTACACCGATGATAATAATTTTAGTAATAAGTATTTATTATATACCATTCATGACATTTTATATCATGTGGATTATCTATTAAGAAACAGTTATTGCGTATTTTCTTCTTCAGTATTTAAACAAAATAATGGAGTACCTCAAGGTGGTAATTTTAGTCCCTTATTGGCTGATTTAACAATTTCAATGTTTGAATACGACTACACTAAAAGAAGTAGACGGTATAATTACATTTTTATACCTTATAGATATATGGACGATTTATTAGTGGTCCATAGCCTAAACGAAACAGATGTTGATCACATTCTTAAAGAAGTATATAAAGGCACACTAGAATTTAAAAAAACCCAAATAAGTGAGTACAGTTGCAATTACTTAGACATTGGCATAAAGGTAATTAATAGTAAAATTGTAACTTCATTATATAACAAAACTGAAGACTTTGATTTTAAAGTTATAAGATTCCCTCACGCCAAGTCAGCTATTTCTATAAAGATAAAATCAGCTACTATATTAACGGAGACCCTCAGAATTGCTAGAATTTGTTCAACATTAGATAATTTTAAAATAAAGATTATTAATTTAAAAGAAACATTGCTTTATAATGGGTATTCACAAGAATTTATAATAACTAGTATTTTAAAATGTCTTTATAGAAATAAACAAATATATTACAAATACGGGTTTTTTGATTACAATGACAAATTGATAAAGTTTGTTAAAGCTATTTTGGAGTAGTTTCGATAAATATTCCAAATAAACTTCCTTAAAATTACCTTACTAGTTATTATATCCATCGGGATTATCACCCCTCAGCGTAGCGTATGTCAGCGCGCTCCAATGCGCATACGCTGACTATCATATGTAGTTTTTTCCGATTCCTCGCCTAAAATTCGTTATGTAGGTTTATTTCTTCTTTTCTAACCCTTCCTTTTCTTCATTTTCTTACTCTTCTTGACCCCTTGGCATACTACATTACTTAGTACTCCTCCCAGTCACCGATGAGCCACAAGAGGAGTGCTAAACAAAGGTTCGTATGATTAAGTGGCGAAACGAACCTTGCATATTCTTCCAAGATGATACTTCTATTGGCAAATCGAAATTGAAGTGAGTGGCTGGCCATCTAAAAGTGATCTCGATTAAGAAAGAGTAATTGCTTAAGGCTTGCTTCAAATAGCACGAAGGTGGCCATTTTTTAGTGCCAACAAAAGATACTGCGCCGTTGTCAAAGACGAGAAAGGCAAGACGAGAAATTGCAGAATCACTTGACGTTTTCGTCCAAATAATATAACCTACACCAAAAACCGGATCTTTCGACACTCCGTTGTCTTGGAGAGCACGACTGCTTCACATACAACAAGTGGATAAAATACAAAGGGTGGAGACAATAAGGACGGATTCGGCCTGATGAGATGGGAGGGTTATCTTATATTTTTGTAAAGGACGGAAGTACATGTCTTCCAGATGTGAAAGAGTAAGTTACACTTCAGAAAGAATCTTCAAAAGAAAGAATGTTCTGAATTACTGCAGCATGAGCCTCTTTAAACTGGGGATGGCCTGCTCGAAATAAACTCTCGTTCAAGAGAATTGATGTAGGTTAAGCGCTAGCGATGTTTAGATGTTATTGCCTTTTATTCAAAACAATAAAAAGGCATAACACCACGTTAGTTAAAATTCACTGAATAAAGGGTTCCTGGTTCGAATTCGGGCCAAGACAGTCAAGCTTTTCATCGTTCAGGGATCGGTGGATTAATACAGGAATCATCTGAGAATGATAAAACACTGACCTGGCAATCAGCTAGCTACCACAAGCAATAAATTTTATACATATACCAATTACGTATTCAATTTACCTCCATGACGCCCCGTTGAAACAAAGTGCGTGGCGCATCACACAAAGGAATTGATGAACGCGGTATGCTATGCCTATGCTGTAATAATAATGCAACGGATATATCCTATTAAGAGAGGTCACCTCTAGGAAAAAGGAACGAACAGGAATATAGTATTTTGTTTGGAAACAGCTCACTTTAAATTCGCCATTATTGTCAAAAGATAGAAAATGAGGTACTCCTCCCACTAGGATTCGTCTGATGCACCCAAAAGCAAATCCTAGTGGCACAACATAAAGGTTAAAGTATGAAGGATGGAGGACGCTATTACTTGCCAAACATACCAGTGTCAATTCAGCCGATATGTGTTATTCATATCACGGGTACAGCTGACACATCGTCGCAGTCGTTAATCTTCGCGACTCGCATTCATCGCATCTGGACGAGAGCTTTTCCAGCCATTCTCGACGTTGACGGATTCGCTCAATCACTTCTGAAAGTCTATTCTCTTGTATATGAGCCGTATTGAAGAGATAGAGAAATAAAAGCTGCATCTTTATTGCTTTAAAACTGTAAAGGATCACTAGTACTTCAGACCGAAAAGCGTAGTGTTTTTACAGCAACTTAACAACAGCAATTTTTCCCGAAAGCTAACAAGGAAAGGTTCCCAACTCAATCTGGGTTTCTGCGATCCGCGTAGAGGCAATATTTCTGCACAGTTGTTGTTATTGCGCTTTCCCATGATCACAGAAGTCAATTTTAGACCATCAATGCTTACAACAAACCAAGGTTGTCTACTTGTGCACACGTTTTCGAACCACTTTTTTAGGTCTTAAGAAAAGCGTTCAGCAGAAACTAACTGTAGTTCTGGCGTAGTAGGCGTAGCAACTAGTAGCGTAGTAGCGTAGGAGGTTGCAGTACCACATTGTTTTCCTGAAATAGAATAATGAAGAAATAACATCATTACTAAGTAGAAATGACGATATGACACTGCGAGCGAAATATTAATAAAATCTAGCATTCTTCATGGAACAACACCGAACCCAATGAGGAAGTCAAACACCAAAACTTTAAAAAAAAGGAAACTAAACAAGCGAAACAGCTAAAACCAACACAAGAACGAAAGAAAGACGTCGCCCGGATATTCGAGAAATAATCAGCTGATAGCCATAATCGATCTCCTAATTTAAAGGACGCATCTCATTCCACTCTAGATCCTCGTCGCGATCGGCTAGAGCGCAGACAGTCTCTGCCTGCGGCATTGCCGCACCGAAGGCAACAATGATTTCAATCATTGTTGCCGTCGGTGCGGCAATGCCGGAAAAGTGTGCTGGTGCGGGACGGTGCCGGCTGCCGTTGCCGGCGGCCTCTGCGTCCTTGCCCCATGTTGAAGGATAGGGCTGCGGTAACGCCGCAGAAGTGTGCGGAGCCCTTATAGGGTTTCTAGCGGCAATTCACAGCACTTCTAGTATTTTCCGCGCCGAGGTCTCCAACTCACGTGCCAATATCGTCACCTCCACGTCAACCTCCGCGCATTGTGACATCGCAGCCTGTGCTCACCCAACGGACCGGAGATATCACACCTACGAAGCATGCCCAGGTGCTCTTTAACGCATTTATGAGTTTGTTGATTTTTGTTATAGATTGCGAATTGCTCAACCAGCAGACAGAGCAATTAAGCTCACAAGAGAAAACCCCACTGATAACTGGTTTCCGTTCCTCAACGTCCAAGTCAGTTGTACGCTGGGCAATTTCATACGAAATGGTGTCGTAAGCCTAGTAGTAAGAATATCATCGTGCACTTCAGGTCTGCTCACCCCTCTCAATCGAAGAGGGCCACGATTAAGAACATGTTTCGAGCGGCGACCGCGGTGTCTTCAAACAGCGATCTTAAGTCGGTATCGTTGCAAACGGCATCTCGAATCGCGGTGTCCAATGGGTACCCCGAAAAGAGCCTGACTAAAGGTCAAACAACGGCAACAGCAGCGAGACCTCAGAGCGACAATAAAATTCCTTTTAAAGTGCCTTTTGTCTGGGATGATTTCAGTACCGAAGTGCGAAACTGCATTCGCAAAGCTGGTCTTGATAGCATGGTCCGCATGATCGAGGTTCTGCCGGCCAATCTCAAGGCATGTCTCGTTAGGAATCGACTATGCGATTCCAGCTGTAAGACTCGCCAGTGCATTGGTCCATTCGGTAAGGAGGGAGACTGCATGGTCTCAGGTGTGGTATACCTTATAAGGTGCACGGGTTTCAACGGCGAGTATATCGGCGAGACGGGTAGGCCACTTGGGGAGCCGTTAAAGAGCATTTGGGCATGCTTCGTAGGTGCGATATCTCCGGTCCGCTGGATGAGCACATACTGCGATGCCACAGTGGCGCGGAGGTTGACGTGGAGTTGACGATATTTGCACGCGAGTTGGAGACCTCGGCGCGAAAAATACTAGAAGCGCTGTGGATTGCCGCTAGAAACCCCATAATCAACAGGGAGTGCGTAGCGGTGATACAGGAGCTGGCCCCATATGTTTACCTTTGCAGTCTCGAACCGGAGGGCAGTTTGGCAGAGGCTCGCTAGGAGGGTGAACCAAAGGTGACCTCATTGTCTAATAAGTCGCCTTAAAAGGGGTACTTTTCGCCCAACTGCACTGGACCGTTTGTGTTACCTGCTCGTGTTTCGTCTCCCTCTCCTACCAACCTCTGATTCATCGTTGTGGTTTGACATGGTTCTTGGACGGATGGTTTTTCAAACTCTATTTGACTCTCCCAGGCTAAAAAGAAGGCGGTTGCGCAACGACCATAGCCGGTATAAAGGATCTATACCAATCTTCGTTCGCCAGCTGCATCACTTGGGTATTCATACTAATCAATATTATGCCAAGATGAAATGACAGTCGAACATGGAATATCCTGCGAGTTATATGGTCCTATCCTTTTTTCGATGAACTGAATGAATGCTGGGCTAGCAAGTCGTTGTACTCGGGTGCGCTACGTTAGATACCTCGACCTATAGGGAGGGCGGGACCAGCTGGCGATATCTGTCCAGGGCGGACGGGTTTACGCGACGCAGGAGGGCGGTCAGTTTGTGGCTGCCCGCCGCTTAGATTCCAAGCTGGCCTTTGGAGCATGCTGTGGAATTGTACGAATCAGGACGAATAAAACATGTTTCCAGAGGCCGAATTCATCAACAATTAACCCGTGGGTAAGCGGGTGATAAGGGGTAGAGATAAGATAAGAGTCAGGCAGAGATAACGCAAGACTCAGAGACGCAGGCTTCATTGTGGGTATCTCTACCCCTTATACCCGCGGGTTAGTCGTTGACGAATCCGGCCCCAGGACTCACGAGATAGAAATTGATCTGTAACTCCGCGAAAGCGGAGACTTATCGTGTTCCCTCAACCCTCGGAAGCCGATTCAAGGGTACTTTTCTGATGTAGACCTCGTTGAGCATGTTGGTTCCCTGGATTTTCAACTCTGTGATTATTATACGAACTCCTCCAGCATCCATAAAGAAGAGGTTTCAAGGAATTTCGAGGGATTTCTGAGAAAGCATATATAGTTTTCAATGAGGATTTAAAGGAAACGAAGATTCAATCCTAAAATCTTCAGAGCATCATAATTGTGAATGATCTATCACAATGTGCTGCCAAAGGGAAGAATGGATCTCTTTATGAAATAAATTATACACCTATGAAATCCCTTCTGCATTACATTAGATACTTAACCTAGGCGGTGAACTCGAAAATCAGCTCGCATCATTTTTACCTAACCTCTTCGGCTAACTACACTAAACAAACGTGATGAAGGTCATCGTCACGCTTGAGTCGACGCAGCTCTCCATTCAGCCTGCTTTGATGAATCGGGATCAAACTTGTATGGGTTGGGGGGAATAAATTATTATTAACTAATTCATTTGCTATCAAACGCAGTTACATTATAAAGGCCATGCCCCGCTAAGAAGGATTATTAGTAGAAATAGCCCAAGAGAGTACTAGAAAATGATTTCTGAAGCTACAAACCAAGGAAGTACAGATTCTCACCTTTTGCTTATGTTGTGCTTGCATCTTGCTATTATGGCTATACAGAAACATTTGTTGGGAGTGAAAGAAAAGCTCGTCATATCCAACATAACCACTCCTTTTCTCACCACCGTCTTCTAAAGTCTCCTCCTTTACACGAGAAACTGGAGCAATTGTAAGGATTGTGACTGATGCCAGGAGGCCGTCGAATCGCGGTGGCGCTTATAGAATACTAGTGTCCGAAAACTCAGCATTACGATGCAACCAACACGCAAAAATAGCTAATCGATGAGGTTTCAGGTTGAACATTATAGAGGTTATTTACTATTATAAAAATTATGGAAAGAATTGAAGTCGACGTCGTTCAGCTCCAAGTTGTAATGGGCCACCATGCATTAATTTCATCATGGAGATTCTTTCGATACGCCTTGGCCTATACAATGGCTTGCAGAGTATAGCCCATACATGAATTCTTCACTTCTCTCACAAGGGAAGGGTCTGAAGCGTATGTATGAACGGGGAGTGCATATAGGGAGAATCCCCACCACTCAATTAGTATAAAAATATCGTTAAACCAAGTCGTTCAACCCAAGGAGTAGGGGTCCTTGTAGTTACAATGGAATTGGAGCCTCACGAATTCGTGGGCAGCGGGCAGTGTTTGTTTAAGAAATCTATTACTGCGTTCCGCTGGTGTCTTACCACGGTATAGTATACACTCCTTATACTAATACTAATACTGGTAAGACACCAGCAGAATGCCTTTGGTGGCCTTTGGTGCGCTCGTGTGGGTAAAGTAAAGGTATTGCCTATAAATTTTTCAGTTTAGACTAGAGAAACAAAACTCACTTCTTCCGATTAAAATTGCTTTGAGAGGATCTCTCTCCACGTTTTCCAGCCAAAGCAAGGTTAGGCAGCACTCTAAGCTTGACGGTTGTTGGACGCCCTCGCGACGACATCTTTGGAAACAACGTTCTATGCATGGTCTAGGGCGAAGGTACGCTAGTTTAGCGAAACGAAAGCGGTTATTTCAACTAAACCTATGTGATCAAACTGCCAGCAGCATAGAGGTATCGCCTTCACAAATGCCATAGAAACTGGACTTTCAAGAATATAATATGGTGCACAGAGTGTTTATCCTCCCCTGCGCGATTCCAAACGAAGCTATCACTAATTTCTAAGAATGAGCGGTAACTGGAACACCCTGTAATATCGCAATAAATGATATGCCAGAGCTTTAGCCGCTACAGCATTTGCACTGGTCACCACAGTATGCTGTGGTGCTTAAGCGCAGTAGTAGCTACATATAGCACATCATATCCACTCTCATACCTTCATATCGACCGCACATGGATTCCCATTCCGGCTCCATTTAAGGAAGCGGAAGAATTCCACGATGTAGCCAACCTTACTTGTTGGCCTGAGCTTCATACCCGCACCATCGTCATCCCTCAACTGTCAAACTCGATATTGTCAGGGATTTACTGACAACGTTCCGGGCCTTAAGCCCTCCTTCAAATCCAAAATAATTGAGCTATATATCTTATACAGGCATACCTAACAGGAAGTTTCACTAACCTGGGCGAACAAACCACACTACAAGAAGCCCCTGGCCCACCCCTCTTCCCTCCCGTGAGGACCAGATCTGTAAAGCGTCCGTGTTAAGTATGCCTATGTAAGATATGCAGCACAGTTATTTTAGACCTGTGGAAGGGCTTAAGGCCCGAAACGCCAACAAATAAATAATCTTGAGTTCAATCATTGAGAGAAGACATTAGTAGCTTGAATTTACTCTATTACCTGTGTTTTTCGTATGCCTCTTTTTGCATCACTAAAATATAATGCGATATAGGGGGATGCCCCATATTAGTATTATAGGCCGAAGGGTTCAACACTAGAGGGGAGGGACACTGCTGGAAAGGTCTTTCTAATAAGAAATTGTTTGCCACTGCTTAATCGCAGCCTAATTTAGGGTGGTGCCATTGCATAACTATAAGCTACTTGGACTATGCAAAAGCGTTTGATTCTATTTCAATACCACTGCTAATTAGAAAACTTTCTTCATACGGTATAAAAGGACAGCTTTTGAAATTTTTGCGCTCCTTTCTTACCGAACGTCTTCAGTCTGTAGTAGTGAATCACAGCTTTTCGCCCTTTTACTCCACACCAAGCGGAGTACCTCAAGGAACATGTTTGGGCCCGCTTTTATTCCTAATTTACATCAACGATTTGCCGTCCGTACTTCCGCCTGGATGCTTCTGTAGCATTTACGCTGATGACACCAAGATTTTTACGGTCAACGATTGTGAGAAGCTTCAAAGTGCAATAAATGCCATTTCGGATTGGTCCAGGGCTTGGTCATTGGATATTTCTGCTCAAAAAACCGCTGTCCTCACACTAGGACGCAACCATCCCGACGTATCGTTTACTTTGGGAGGAGTGGTGTTAAGAAGTGTTGGTATGATACGTGACCTTGGTATTACCTACGAAAAACCCTCAATTTCGAAAAGTACATCCAGGAAAGTGTAGTGAGAGCGCTTAAGTGTTCAAACTTCATCTTCAGATCCTTTAAAATGCGGGATCCAGTTATGCTTTTTAGACTTTTCACCTTGTATGTAAGGCCACTTTTAGAGTACTGTTCTCCGATATGGTCACCTCAAAAAAGCGCGTTGATCAGCGAGATCGAAAAGGTCCAAAAGAGTTTCACGTATCGCTGTTTTCGCCGATGCGGCCTTTTAAATCTCTCTTACGAACAGCGGCTCTGTAGGCTGAATGCTGATACGCTTGAGTTCCGTCGAAAAATTGCTGACCTCGGGCTGATGTATAAGCTGACCACAGGCGAAATAAGTCTGCGCATTTCAGACCTTTTTGAGCTTTCTTCGAGTGTTGGTAGACTTAGAGGACATCCTTTCCGTATAAGGCCAGATAAACCCAATAGTGCTAGCTTTGCAAATTCCTTTCTCGTTCGACGAACTCTTATGTGGAACAGCTTGCAACCCGACCTTTTCATCCATAGAAAATCAAAGATGTTCCAAACACGTCTGGCCCAACAACTTAGATCTAACGCGATAACTGTAGTCGATTGCGCGGAATAGATTGGAAGGGCTGTGCCCTTCATATTTCGCATGCGCTAACAGCACATTGCTCGCGAAGACCTCTCACTTATACGAAAGAGTGCGCCCGTCGATGCATACGCGCTAGCGCGGCGTGCAAGCGCGCTGTTATTGTTAGCTGCGTCGCGGGTTCGGCGCCCCATGGTGTATCGACCGGCTAAAGTTTTATTAACTTATATCGGATCTGTTGAGTGTTGGCCTCCTCGCTTCCGCCTCCTGTCGGGTGCGTCTTCGATTTCGCGGTAGACGTTGTTGGAGCCTCGTCACGGTCGTTGTGCGGCGTCGAGCGGTTTGTTGTCCCTTGGCTGATCGTCCACTCGTGGTCCAGTTGCGCCGGCGATTGAGCAGAAGTGTTGGGACTGTCAGGCCTCACTGGACGCCTTATATGCCCCCATGGAATCTTCTAGAAAGATCGTAGATCGTTGTTGCCTAATAATGGATCTATTGGATGCGAGCTTTGTTGATGTACTCGAAATATTTCAGATGCTTTCGCATCGAGCTGCTACTCCAGTTGATATGTCCAACGTCTTCTCTTCCTACTGCAGATTTTGCACACATCCGCATGATCAGGCCAACCTCTAAACTGATCTGCGCAGTTTCATTCGTTTCCTCTTCTAACGCTTCTGTCTGATATTGCTTGCCGCGGTCTCATGGTCGACTTATGCAAAGTTTTTATTTCAATCCCTGTTATGAGGAATAGAGCGCCGAGTATTACAACACGCAACATTTTTGTCCTTTGCCTAACAAGGAGTGCATAGTGACGAGCAGGTGTCCGCTCATGACCTCCCATCAGGGTGGCCTCGGGTACGTACCAGTTTAAAGAGGCCTTTTAGACACAAGGCCCGCCCGCCATGGCTAAAGCTGATTGCGACTCTATGGTAGTAGTATCATAGCTGCCTGCTAAATTTATGAGCTGAATTTCCGTCGAAACTGGTGGATTTTTTCTGCCGTCGGCTTCGTCACGAGGGTAGTTGTTTTTTCCTGCATTTTCCTCCATTGACTCAGCAGAAGTTGGCCATGAGAATGCTATAACTCCCACCCTTTCTTGCATACTCTGCTCGTGAACTAAATCTCTTTCTTATGCTTTGTTATTATTTTGTTTCAGCCTTTACGTTTTTTTCGAAATGCCGGTTTTTCTTTACTCTTTTGTTCCCCATTTGTTATCTTGTGGCTGCACTGGCACGAATAAATAAATAAATAAATAAATAACAGTACCATAGCAGGATGTAATTGTCAGTTAAGACAGTGATCGCGCTTTTCATAGTGAAAGGGCCGTGCGCATAGAAAGAGAACCTGGATGGGGTCCAGCTAGCACACCTTTGTCAAAACTGCTCACAACCTGGAGTTCCTTCCGTTGCCCAGTCTGTGCTCTTCCGTGTGAGCGGAATAGTACAGAGCACAACCAAAAGCCTTCATTTTTGTTGCCTTTTGCCCTACAAGTCCTGAAATCCTTGATTGTGTTGTACGAAGCTAAAAATTTTTTGCAGCTCTGGTGTGTTCTATACCTATGGCGAACTGAGCTAGGCCATTTCTGATGTAATTGAACATGCACATGCATTCCTACGAAGGCGAGTTGTCACTGAGTACATGTTGACCTCCCCCTCCCTTAATGGTTGTCCCATAATATTTCGACATATTCTTTATCGTCTGAGAACTCATACTTAATGTAATTCATTCCAAACGGGGCAAGCTGCCAACTACCCCTCCTCCCTCACTAGATACCATTCCGTCAGTCGGAGATTTATGCTACGCAAGTGCTCAATAATCTCCAAGTTCGGCGTTCTAGAAGCCTGGGCATTTTGGGATCAAGTTTTTAAAATTCTCTTTGCCTACCAGGTTTGGTATAAAATCCTTACTGCGGCCGACATTTCGACTAACTCGCCTTTCTCAAATCCTGAAAGCTCGAAATGCTTTTGACTCTTGAAAGTTCACTGCATCGAAAATATCGCGTCCACCTCTTTACCAGGAACAACATGCTCCCAAGAGTGCTAGGAGGCCTTACCCATCTGTGCATACGAACTCGCCGATCCTCCAGCGCAAAAAAGGATCAACTGGCCACCATGGAGCAATTGAGACCGGTTGGTATAGTCAAAATACTGCTTCCACAGCTGGAGTCGAAGATGTGCACAAGGAAGTATACGCGATCTCACAGTGCGAGCTGCGAGATCGCGTATACTACTTTGTGCATATTTTCGATCCCCACTAGTAGACCTACTGGTATTGTCAAATATACTGCACTAGGAGCAGTAGATTTGACCACATCAGTGGGTCTCACTTGCTCTATGGTGGGCAATTGGTCCTGCTTCTTTGCGCTGGAGGATCAGTGAGTTCGTATGCACAGATATGGTAAGGTCTCCTAGCACTTCTGGGAGCTTGTTCCAGGCAAAGACGTGAACGCGGTATTTTTTGATCCAGTAAACTTCAAGGGTCAAAAGCACTTCAAGCTTCTTGGTGCCTTGAGAAAGACGAGTTCGTCGAAATGCAGAAAAGATTTTATACCAAATCTGGTAGGCAAAGATGATTTTAAAAACTGACTTCAAGCAAGTGTGTTTTGCTCTTAATTTGCTTCCTGACCTGTCAGTTGAAACCACCTCCGAAGCAAGCTAGCGCCGAGTTCCTGCCTGAGTAAAGCTCAATCATTCAGCGTGCTACCTTTACCCAACAGCTATCCCAAGCAATAAAGGAAACAAGCCGGAACGAACCCGTGCCTCGTGATTTATTTGATGTACTATGGGTGAGTATAAGCGCCACATCACAGAGTACAGTTTCTAAAAAGCGGATGTGGTATCCCCAATCTCCCACTTAGATCCGAGTTTCTATCAGAAGTAATGGAACATATTTAATAAGTTGAGAATGGTATTTCCTGAATAGGAACAAAAGTCCCACATTTGTTTCTTGTATAAAATGAAAGGAATGCTTTGCAAAAACATGATCACCAGGTTCTGCATCAGGTTCGAATAGGTTCTTTGACCTATTCGATTGTCCAGATGACACTTCTGAGCACTCTTACAGGTCAGCTCTGTAACGCTGCCAACCAGCACTTCCTCCCAAAATGTTCCATCCTGAATCGTGTCAAATAGTACGAAGCCTTTCCTTTCCGTAGTTCCGCAGCTCCATTACCGCGGAGTCGGCATGGTGCCAGCAGCACTGATTCGAACAGGTAGTGGTCCAGCAACAGCTGTTGTTGCGGTAACGATTTGGAAACGTGGCACTCTAGTAAGAACGTCTTGTCTGTGGTATCACATCTGTTTCGGTTCCACGCTCTTCCACGGAAGGAGCTCCAGGGTGGGTGCAGGTTCAACATGGGTAAGCCATATGCACCGCATACCAAAGCTTCCTTTAAAAATAGGTGATGTGGTACCACAGTATTTCTTATAGGAAGGGAGAGTGACCAACTATAACACCACAGTTCATTATCCGAGCGATTAAAGCACATGAAAACGGGCATCAGACATCGCGACGAGACGTCTTTACTACCACGGTAAAACGCTATCATATCGTTCCCGAGGAACAGTGGTGCTCTCTCTTAGTAGAACAAATCCTACTTGGTACATTGTCTGAAATTTGAGAAAATCTTGACTTCATTAATGATATGATTTGTGGAAGGAGTACAAGCAACGATGTCGGAAATCAGATTTGAAGCGAATTATGCGTGCACCTCGTCATCTTTGATTAGCTATGAAATCACTAATTCTCCAGAAATATTTTATTTACCCGGTTTAAGTTTCTCCTTTTACGCTCAGTACTTTGATCCCTAATATTTTATACCTAGCACGTCGGCCAGAAAGCGCCTAAACCAGTCCCGCAGGGCAGAAACGGTAGGTGCGAGCGACCCTAAAAGGTGCGAGGAGCACAGGAGATCATGCCATCCTGCGAGCGCAGACCCAAGACAAGCAATTATAATCAAGCAAGGGACCAACACAGGATTGAGGGATTTGGCATTGAAGATGCTAAACAGAAATCATAGTTACACTTTTGGAAAAGGTGCACAAGGTAATAAAAACATCGAGATTTAACAAAGCCAAGGATAAGGATGATAAACTATAACAAACGTAGGACCTCAAGCGGAGACACATCAACACACAAAAGACACTAGATAATTGAAATAAATCCATGGAAAAGTTTAGGAAGTTTAAACCTAGATTTATAAATTTGTAGATCATTCATCTGTTACCTGACCAACCATTGAAATACAAAGCATCATCTTGCTTATCAAGAAGGGTTCTTGTAGCCAGAAGCACAAGAAAACCTTCCTGAAATAGCAAGTGATTACTTGCAGACGATTGAAATGGGAAAATAGACGGTGTCACTGCATCGGACGGAACAGCTGATGGCTGATCGCTGATCACCCGAAATCGGGCGCGGTGTCAGCGCATGAGAACTCGTCCGCGTGGTCGGGGTCTCCAGGGAGGCGCGCCCAGTCGAGGTATCTAAGAGGTACCTAACGTCCGGACCCGTCGCACTCGCCTTGACTGGTCTCGTTTTCTGCCGAGGTGTACGGTGATCTTGTGGAGCGAGCCATGAATAGAAACCGCAGCCAGGATGGCGGTATAAAGAAATCTACAGTGGAGACTTTTTCGAAATAATCGCGCCCTTGCATGAGCGCCTTCTTCCGCATAGGGAGAACTGCAGATACATCCCTGTGCTTTTCCAAAATTTTTGTACAAATGAGTAAGTGGATGAGTATTCCTACGCTGCCAGGAATGTGAAGCTTGAGAACCAAAGAAGCTCAGATTCTGTAGCTAAAAGGTCACGTATGCGCCGAATGACAATTATGACTCCTCAAATTGCGCTTTTCGAGTGTTTCCGACATATTGCTCAATCTGTCTAGTGACAGGAACGGATCGAGTGCTGCTTGTAACCCAGGAAGATAACAGAAGCACAGGTGGGCCGATGCATCAAACGTCTTTGTGCACAGTAGTGCGTAGTTGCGAGAGGAACAACGTTTAATGAGGTCTTGTCTACTTTGCTGCTGCCGGTGGTGGCTCTTCCTTCTTCAGAGGTGCCGCTGGTCCCTCGCCGGCTTTTTCAGCCTCGATCTCAACCTCTTCCCAGTCGTAAGGAAACTCCTGAACTGTCATTAAATCCGGTTCGACGCAAGCTTAGTTATCGCTAATCTCACCTTCTCTCCGCTCATCATTATGGCGTTTCCCATCAAGCCGTAGATCTCATTGTAGTTCGGGTCGTCAGCATATGACAGTTTATCCACCTCTTTCATGATGTCAATGAATTCGACTGGCAGTCCTGGAATCAATGTCTATCTGCTTTCTAGTCCCCTCACCAATTTTTTTTCCAAAAGCTATGACTAACGCGAACCTCCAAGGAATTCACGCAGCCCCAGACCTGTTCGGACACTCTTTTGGTAGTCGAAAATGTCCTTTGGATTCTGTAAAACGTTTGAATAGCAAAAATCCTTAGGTGCGGTATAGATCCAGTCGGATACAAACTCGATTTTTCCTTTTTTTAAATCAAGAAATAGCAGCTAGTTCCCAGCCAGAGGGCGAGGGGTAATCTGCAGGTCATGACAATAATCGACAACCATTTAACGACAGCTTATCTTTTTACACAGTTTTGATCAGTTTTTGCCCGCTCGTGCATTTACTATTGAATCGGCGGCAAAGGTAAAAAACAGAGGCTGGCAGTCCAAAATGAGATGAAACAAAAAAAGAAACGAGTTCTGACTTGACACCTTCCGCATAAGTTGTGGTAGCCCTTAGCTTCTACGAGATTCGCACACTGGCCTGCTCGTTTGTTTTCTACGAGATAGGACCTTTTAAACACTGACACCAATGATTGTCTGAAATATGGTACACTATACCAGAGACACTAAACGAACGCAATTGAAGGAGGTGCCGACTGTCGCGTGACTCGATACCAGGTTCGCATTTCATGCCCTGGTCAACCAAAGCCCTCTCTCTGGGGTTGCTGAAATGGCACCATACTTGCCTGAGAAGGACAAAACACAAATTTCTTCATCGGCTGAAACCGTAAGCAATTGTGTAGGCCAAATACGCATATCGTCTCCACGACATCCCCTAGAAGTAGAGCGCGTGGAGCAATTCAAGAAGGTATGAGCAACGTTGTCATTTATACCAGAGACCATGTAGTAGAGCCACACGCAAGCAATGCAAGTGGCTGCGACATTCAGTTACATCCCGTCCTATAGGGTATGTTCGTCACAGTGCCAGGCTATGTCTGTCTGTCTGTCGTCTATCGTCCCGTTGATCATCGACTTGCTCGAGCGGGCACCAGAAGCGTCTCCATTCGTCCCTGTCGCATGCCAGAGTGCTCCACGCTCCAGTGGATCCTCCTCGCTCGAGGGACACGAACAGCGTCATAGCGGTCGTTCAGGGCTTTGACGAGGAAGTTCGACCAACGCGTTGGTGGGCGTCCTGATGTTCTCTTGACATCCCGCGAAATCCAGTCGGTGACGGCTCTCGTCCAGCGGGTGTCTGCGAAGCGCATTACGTGACCGGCTCACCTAATTTTCGACAATTTGGCCCACGCGACTGCGTCTCTGATCTTCGAACGTCGGTGAAGCTCGGAACTCCGGAGGCCTTCGCTCACTTGCGTGAGTCGTGTCGCTCCAAGCATCGTCCTCTCGATTCCACGCTGCGCGACGCTGATCGCGTGTTCATTCTGCTTTCGTATAACCCAGGTCTCTGAGGCGTATGTTAGGGCAGGAAGAACGGTGGAGTCGAATAGGTGGGCACGGAGTCGGACGTTCTTCGTCTTCTTCGCCACTTCTTCGACGCTCTTGAAAGCTCCCCAAGCCGAAGCTCCCCAAGTCTGAACGGTACGCCGGAATGGCGAGAACGAGTACTATAGGGAGAATCCCCGTCCTCCAAATAGTAACAGAACATGTTTTGTTTTTGCCGAATCCTTGAGGGAAACGAGTACGCCGGTGTAATGGTTAAGGGACCGCAGAGCGAGCTCTTCACGGGAGCGCAAGATCCCGGCTTTGTGGGCTGTGTGGCGTAGAGGGCACGCCTTATGTTCGTGGGGTCTAGGGTTCGGTTTCCATGCTACGTCGCGGTTTTGCACTTTTACCATAGTATCGGATTTCCATAGAGATTTCATTTCTGAACTTGTTTTCGGTTTCACAGTTCCTGCCCAGTGGTACTCCGCAGCAGCCCAAGCTTGGAATCGCGATACAGTCCACTTTCCCCAGTTCTCAAACTTGTATAGTATAACAGTTCTAGTATAGCCAAACCTTTTCCTCCGAAACGATCTGACCTCCCGAAAACGTAATAGTGCCTTCACTGGTTAGTGGTGTTGTGACTCCGGCACATTCGTCTTCTGGTTGAAACTTGTGCGATTTTCAGCTGTCGCAGTTCGAAATCCTCTAGGATGCTTGCTATCCTTTCCGCCAGCTTCATCTCGTCTCTCGAAGGGACAGCATCCAGTGGAGATCCGCACTTCAGTGTGAGTAGGTGAATGGCCACTCGAGGGCTAGCAGACAGTGTAGAGTCAGTGTTGGCGGCAGCAGCTTGTTATGACTGCGCGACTTTGTAAGCATAACAGAGGCGAGAATATTGATCGAGGTGGTAGGTCAAGTTGAAGATCATGTGGTCTCCTCCTACACTGTGAGTACACTGGTGGCACTCACCTCACCGACACTAATAAATTGCATTTTTCTGGCATTCTGCCGCTGTTTCATGTTGTTCCTGTGTCAAAATTTCTTACATTGACAATTAGAACAATTTATTGGACTAAACGTTTCATACAAAATCGCATTTGGCATATTTCGGACATTGCTGGTGAATTACGAGATGTCGACAAATAATAAGTAATAAAAACAACTCAGTGTAGCAAACTCCAAAAACAAGTTCAGATATGGAAATCTCTATGGAAATCCGATACTATGGTAAAAGCGCAAAAACGCGACGTAGCATAGGAACCGAACCTTAGACCTCACAAACATGAGGTATGCCCTCTACCACTGCGTTACACAGCCCACGACGTCAGGATCTTGCGCTGCCGTGAAGAGCTCGCTCTGCGGACCCTTAACCATTAAACCCTCGTACTCGTTTCCCTCAAGGATTCGGCAAAAATAAAACATGTTCTGTTACTATTTGACGGGAATTCTCCCTACAGTACTCGTTCTTGCCGCTCCGGCGTACCGTTCAGACAGTTCCCTTGTCAGCTCTGGCGCTAGGTCGTTGGCCATGTTGACTTCGCGACTCAGATAGAGGTAGCTGGAGCATTCGGAGACGTTCGTTCCGTTGAGCGAGAATGGGGCATCAGAAAGTTGTCAGTTCCTCATGAACATCGCCTTCGTAACATTCAGCTGCAGTCTAACGTTCCCACATACACGATCGAAGTCGGCCAGCATTCGCTCCGCCTGGCTGATGCTCGGTGTTATGAGCACGATGTCGTCAGCGAAGCGAAGATGATGTAGTTGCCAGCCGTCGACCTTCACTCCCATGTCTTCCCATTCTAGTTCGCGCATGACGTTTTCGAGGGTGGGTTGAAGAGTTTCGGGGATATGATATCCCCCTGCCGACCCCTCTCTTTACGTCGATAACGACGTCGTTGTAGAATGGTAAGATCTTGGTCGTGAATCCACTGTACAGCTCTCGAAGGACTCTGATGTACTGAGTAGGAACACCTGAGTAAGCAGGGCGTCGAACACCGCTTCAGTTTCGACGGAGTCGAATGCCTTCTTCAGGTCGATGAACGTAAGGCACAGCGGCAGCTTGTACTCTCGCGACACTTCAATGAGCTTCGTAATGGTGTGCATGTGGTCGATCGTGCTGAATCCTCTCCGAAATCCTGCTTGCTGTCCTTCGTCCAGCGTTCTGCTGATCCTATTCAGGATCACTCGAGTGAAGAGCTTGTAGACTACGGACAGCAGGCAGATAGGGCGATAGTTGCCAGTGTCGTGCACGTCTCCCTTCTTGTACAGCAAGACGGTCTTGCTGGTCTTCCACTGAGATGGAACCTTGCATTCGGACAGGTAGCGTGTGAAGAGCCGCGCCAAGGTGTTGATGAGCGCTGGCGGGAGGTTTTTCAGGTGTTCAGCTCTGATCCTGTCAGGACCGGGTGCTGTACGTTTCTTCACCGAAGAGATGGCGTGTCGGATCTCGGAAGGGAGAACAGAGGGGATGACGTATCCATCCTGCGAAAGATGGCGTGTGAGCAGGTGGACGTGGCTATCGAAGAGATCGGAATAGAAGTCGTGGATGGCCTTCTCCATGGTCCTTGTAAGGAAACTTTTTTTTGGAGTTCGAGCGGGACCTCCATGTAAGAAAGCTGTCCCAGGAGGCTTGATTGGGGATGCTTCTCCCGATTTCAAGGCCCTGGAGACAACTCCTTAACGAAGGCTCGACGACGATATCCGACATGCGGACGCAAAGGAAGGAGCCAGAGATCTGGCGCGACCAGACGACATTCCTAAGAACAATTTTGACTAGAGGAAGACTCGTATTTTACTGAGGATTTATTATCGGACTACAACACTATTATGTGGATTTGTGGAGAGCAAATAGCAAACGTAGCACGGAAGAAGGAAATCAAGAGTAAAGGTATGTGAATGGAAATAAAGGATTTCGTAGGAGAAGAAGGAGAAGATTGAGGAAGAAGAGGAAGAAAAGGAAGGTTTCAAGTTTGACGGAGAAGAAAAGAGAGAGCATAATCGTGAATGTAGAATGAAACAAGGAAGAGAGAGATGATTGGAAGGAGAAGGTGGAGGCCAGTGGCCTCACCTCGGTGGCGGCGATCCTCTGTCCTCTGGTGTTTTGAGCGCTCCTTTTATTCGGTTTCGGGAGCGCTGGACTTAACAGTTGCCCGGACTCCTTCTCTTGCTTTCCTATGATCTTCTCCGAAGTCCGCGGTCAGCTGTTGTAAGCTGCTGTGTCATAAATCGACCTTTGGCGTTCTGGTTTCCCGGTTCAGCTGTCCTTTGTATTTGCGAGCGGCTGCACAGTCATCACTTGAACTTCTTTGATTTACTGTTGTTTTCGGCGAGTGGACGTCAGTTGGTTCTTGGTGTCCTTTTAGCTTCGTTGATTGATGGTTACTTGAGGCAAGTGAGCGGCGGCTGTTCTCTGCTGTACTTTCAGTGTCCTTACAGTCCTTCTGGAAGAGGTGACGGTTCCGTCAGGACGTCGGAGAGCGATCATCTTGGTCTTGAAGTTGGCAAAGTTCCGGCGGCCATTGCGGATGCTCAAACCTGCCTCTGCAGCTTCAGCTAACAATTCCGCCCTTCTCTCCTTAAGATCCTCCTTTGTCGCCGCTCTTCATAGCTTCGCAAGCTCGGACGTCAGTTGGTAGTTGCCTTACGCTCGTGCTGCTCCACGCTGGCGTATAAGCTCGAGAGTTTCCGGAGACAGGCGTCTCTTGGTGGTCTTCAAGCTCTCGGCTCCTGTAGCACTATCGTGGAGATGTTGCACGAAGTGGTCGTATTCCTCGTCAATGTTGTCCATAACGGTATCTTCCCAAAGGCCGGTAAGAGAGGTATAGAGGTCCCAGTTGATGGTCGTTCTGAGACTCCTCTTCTTGAACTTCACGGCCTTCTCTCCTTGACGCGAAAAGCGGAACCTTGCGAGAAGGAGGCGGTAGTCCGACCCCGTGTAGAACTGGGTGACAACAGAGACGTCGGTCAGGCAATACTTGCGGTTGAATATGATGTGGTCGATCTCGTTGTGGAACTAGCCACCGGGGGATTCCCAGGTCCATCGTAAAGAGGGAGGCTTTTGGAACTGTGAGTTTTCATGAATCGTCTTGGTCGACATGATGAACTCAGACAGCGTTTCACCTTGCTCGTTCCACTCCAAACCGTGTGTTCCAATGTGACGTTCTTCCGGCGACCTTCGCGGTCCGATCTTGGCGTTGAAGTCGCCGACGATCACCTTGTAGAAGGTGTGATCTTCCTTATAGAACTTCTCCAGCTCCACATAGAAGGCTTCGACCTCTTCGTCGTCGTAGTCGGATGATGGGGCATACGCGACGAATACAGTCAAAGCTGGCAAGGAGCCACATCACTTCAGTCGCAGACGACTGAAGTGCCAGGCTAGTCGAGGCAAACCGTAACACTCTATCAGAATAGATGGGAGGTGGTGGAGACCCGTCGTTTACGAGGTATGAAAATGGGAAAAATTAGCAGATGTAGGAGATCCTCTTCATGTGCCACCTCAACGCGGTGAAGGGGTGAACATCACTTTAGTGATTTCCAACGGCACAAATGGTCACTCAGTACACGATGATTTGTCGTGTATCGGCGGCTCTCGTGTATCCCTGGCCAGGAACATGTGAGTAACCAAACCACCACCATGGCTCAAACAACTGAACCCGCGTTCCAGTCTTCCGCACGCCGGAGGTGGTTTTCTACGACATCGGTTGAATCCACCTTAGGCGAGGGGCCATCTAATCTTGGAGTTAAGCTATCAGGACGTCATTGGAATCGGACTACCGGAAATCCTCTCCCACCATGGCACGGAAACAGCTTATTCATCTGCACTTATAACTGTCGTACGATCGCATCTGAGCAGGATCTTAGGACACTGCTTTACAGAAGCCGCAACATCAAATACGACGTTATCGCCCTGCAGGAAACGAAAGGCGGAACGGAAACCGTAAAAAGGACCACCGACCACAACGAGCTTCTCCTTATCGGAACAAAGGTGGACAGAAAGAATATTGGCGGAGTTGGATTTCTCATCAAATCGACAGTGCACCACCTAGTAGATTCTTACAAGGTCATTAGTCCGCGAGTAGCTGTTCTGCGTCTGGAAACCAAAGGTCAATGAACCACCTCTAGCATAAATGTAAATGCTCCAACATCTGCGACCACAGACGAAGAAAAGGAGGAATTCTACAAGCTATTCGAAAGGACTGTCAACGACGAGAAGAGCTACTACAGAGTTGTTTTTGGGGACTTTAACGCTACCGTCGGTACATCACCTTCTGCCTCAAGACTTAACGCACATCCGATTAAACTCTTGGAGCAAATAAGAGCTGTGAAACTGGATCCTAATGCCTCCCATCTGGAAAAGTCACTATCTTGAAGGCCTACCGAATAGCAGTGAAGGAGTCTACAAAAACACTACAAAGCCTGCAAAAGATTGAAACCGTTAAAAGCCGCTGGAAAAGGTGGAAAGCATAAAGCGCTGCAAGCGAGATCTCTGCGATCAGAAGGCAATAATGTCAACTTTTATGGATAAGGATGGAACAACGAAAACTCTCGAAGAGCGTTTGAAGCCATCGTTCAAGAATTCGATACAAGCCTGTTTCGTTCTTCATCACTGTCCTAAAATGATTGATGCCACCAGCTGAGGGAGCACCTCCCATTCTGGAAGCAGAAGTTGCTCATGCTATCAGAAGGATGAAGTCAGGCACTGCTCCCAAGCCGGACTGTCTCCTTCGTGCCGGTGGCAGTGCCATTTGCTCACTTCTTGTCAAGCACTTCAACGACTACCTTCGTCTTGCTAGGATTCCGGACCCATGGAAGGAACCAAAAACTGTTCTAATCTTCAAAAAAGGTAAGCAGGACGATATTAGCAACGATCGACCCATCAGTCTTCTCTCGTTTGTGTATAAGATCTTCACCAAAATATTGCTCAACCGCAGGAGAGTAGCTTGGATGAGTATCAGCCAGTGGAGCAAGCAGGGTATCACAAGGATTTATCCTGCATGGACCATATTCAGACTGTCTCACAACTCATCGAAAGGAGCCACGAATACCACATCCCACTTGTCCTTGTATTCGTGGATTATCGAAAAGCGTTTGATTCTGGGGAAATCAACGCCATTGTAAACGCGCTTGTGCATGCTGGTACACCATCACCCTACATCCGACTTCACCACGAATGCTTCTCGAACACATCGACCATCATCCAGTTGTTCGATCGAAAGCTTAAAATTTCTATCGGAGAAGGAGTACGGCAGGGAGACACGATTTCTCCTAAGCTATTCATAGCAGCACTCCAGAATGCCATGAAGGACTTGGACTGGGATAAAAAAGATATAAAGGCTACCTTGTGGACGGTAAACGAATCAACAACCTTTGGTTTGCCGACGAAATTGACCTCATCTCTACCAGCACGGCAGAAGTCGAGTAAATGCTGAACGAGCTCAATGTGGGAGGTATGAAGATTGGATTGGACATGATTATGTCCAAAACGCGATTTATGGTCAATCATTGGTGTGACACGGAACTCGTAAGGTTAAATGGAGTCGCTCTGCAACAGGTCGACTCCTGCATCTATCTGGGAAGAGAACTGAGCATGGGTAACGACCTTGTTCTTGAAATAGTTTGTAGGAGAGTCATCAGTCGATTCGCAAAGTCACCATTCAGGTTAAAGATGCCAGCCTCAGGGCCTCCATATTTAACGCCTCTGTACTGCCTGCGATGTGTTACGCGCCGGAAACCTGGCCCGACCAGAAGACAATCGCCAGAGCACGGCAAACTACGCATCGTGCAGAGAAGCCGCAATTAGCAGATTTGCTGCAGTAGTTGAAGAAGGCAAAATATTGCTGGGCCGGACACCTGCTTCGACGAAAGGGCGGCAGATGGAGTCTCCGTGTCACAGAATGGCTCCCAAGAGTCCATAAGAGACCACTGGGACGGCGGCGAACGCGATGTGCAGACTCACTCTCAAGATCTTTCAGAGAGCGGAGTCTACCTCACTGGATGCAAGCTGCCAGAGATCGAGCAGTCTGGAACAGTTGTGGTCCCCGCTGAGGAGACCTCAAGCCGACAAAAGGACCATCAAAGTAGCAAAGTAAAGTAAGTAAGATAGGAGAGACAATGGACACAAGAGAAGTTTAGATGGGGCAAGTTCAGGTGACAAGATAGTAAAGAATTGGTTCTTCTGATTGTCTCGCACTTGTCTATGATTTCACATCGTTTAGACTCCGTCACCATTACCTCTTGTTATGCCTTTCTGTTTAAAGTGAGTTATGGCAGTACTTATCTATATTGGCATTTATTATTAGATTCCGGATTTCCTTCATGTTCAGAAACCGATGAGGAGCCGTGAGTATGGATTATTCCTACACTTTAGAGTTTTTTTCGAATACTTAAATGGTTTCGAATGCTCATAAATTTCGAATATATTCGAAAATTGCGATTTTTTTGAATATTCGAAGTCGAGTGCATTCGAAAGACGCGATGTTCTGAATGTTGGTGTTTGGATTGCATTTGAAAAAATAAGGCTCTTTCGATAATCGAACATAACGATAACGATATTCGAGCACAGCTATAATACAGTGCGTTTCAAAAGAATGCATCCTTCCAAAACTTGCCCATATATCGTTTCGCGTTTATTTCTGCAGGCCCCCACTAGCTCCTTTAGATTCCTTGTAGTCGAAAATAGGCAACCACTCACTTTTAAAGATTTTTTTTGCCTCACACGAGAACCAGAATTTTTTGAAGAAAATTGGTTGAAAATAGGCGCTTCAAAAGTATGTATCCACTTGTGAAAAACAAATTTTTACTAAATTTGAGTCGATTGGATCACCATTATTTCTTATAACATCATGCATCGTATTACTCATGCTACTGACAAGAGTCTGGATGATTTTGTCTTCGCTGGTATCCATGTAATCGAAATTGCCACCATGTCATTGAACTGTCGGTTATTCGCGTAGACTCGTCGAACCACTATCTCCCACATGTTCTCCGTCGGGGTGCAGTCAGAAGAACAGGCCGGCCAGTCCGTTACTTGAATGTTGTGACAGTGTAGCCAATCTTTGATCGATCTGGACACATGGACTGCAGCGCTGTCCTGCTGCAGAACATGTATTTGCCGTCTTCTGCCTCTCAAGAAGGGCATAGGACTAGACTCCACTGCACCTTGACACTCCTGACTGTCCATGCGACACGACGGAAGCCTAAGCTTCAGCATTCCGTTTGAGTTTCTTTCATCTACGCCAATGGGAAAATCTAATCTGGATGGCCCCGATGGATACCGACATTACTGGAGAAGCCCCCGTCGTCGCAACGTTAGAGGCGGTTTGGAAGCGGTTCATTAGTGACAGTGGTCGGTTTCTTCAGCAGGAGAATGCTGAAGCTTAGGCTTCCGTCGTGTGGCATGGACAGTCTGGAGTGTCAAGGTGTAGTGGAGTCTAGTCCTATGTCTTTCTTGAGAGGCAGAACGGCAGACACATGTTCTGCAGCAGGGCAGCGCTGCAATCCATGTGTCCAGGTCGATCAAAGATTGGCTTCACTGTCACAACATTTAGGTAACGGACTGACCGGCCTGTTCTTCTGACTGCACCCCGACGGAAAGCATGTGGGAGATAGTGGTTCGACGAGTCTACGCGAATAACCGACAGTTCAATGACATGGTGGCAATTTCGATTACATGGATACCAGCGAAGATAAAATCATCCAGAACTTTGACAGTGGCATGAATAATACGATGCATGATGTTATAAGAAATAATGGAAGTCCAATCGACTTTTGAATGTAGTAAAAATTTGTTTTCCACAAGTGGATACATACGATACATAACATCATGGACTTGGAGAAAGCATACGACAGGCTACCCCGTGCCGTGCTCTGGAAATCCCTTCAAGGTAGGGGTGTTCCGGACCGTCTCATCCCGGTCATAAAGGACATGTACGAGGGCTCGAAAGCGGCGGTACGAACTCCACACGGAATTACAAAGAAGATGGATATCACAGTGGGGGGTGCATCAAGGGTCAGCTCTGAGTCCGTTTCTCTTCGTGCTGACGCTTGATTGCATAGTGAATCACCTTGAGGAAGGTACCCTCAGGACCATCCTCTACGCGGACGATATCGTCCTAGTAACCGACAGCCGTGAGGAGCTGGAAGAGAAGGTGCAGTTGTGGCAAGGAGCTCTCGCAGACAACGGCCAACGTCTGAACGTGAGGAAGACGAAGTTCATCAGCTCCGAGCAGTGCACCGAACCGATCCTAGACTGCCATGGAAAGATGATCGAAAAGGTGGAAGAATTCCGCTACCTCGGAAGCGACTATCCAAGGAAGGAAGCGGGGATCAGGCAATCAGGGAACGGATTAATGCAGCATGGCTCAAATGGAGGGAGTCCACAGGAATCCTCTGCGACCGTAGGTGCTCCAGGACACTCAAGGGCAAGCTATATAGAACAGTAGTGAGGCCTGCCCTCCTCTATGGCTGTGAGTGCTGGGCCCTGGGTAGAGCATAGGAGCGGCAACTGCAGGCCGCGGAAATGAGGATGCCCAGATGGGCATGTGGATGGACCCGTCAGGACAGAGTGCGAAATGAGGATGTTAGGACAGTGATGAAGACAGCTCCGATCAAGCTGAAGATGGGGAGCAGCGCCTTAGGTGATACGGACACATCCTCAGAAGACAAGAGGACCACCCCACGAAGTTGGCCCTGAATTTCAAGGCACCCGAAAAACGTCCGAGAAGAGCCTCAAGGAAAAGGTGGAAGGACGTTATTAAGAAAGATCTCGTCAAAATCGCGCCACAGCAGGTGACGCTCTTAATAGAATGAGGTGGCGACGGATCACAAAAGCAGCGAAACCTGTGACTGCGCGGGACTAAACGCTCAGGAGAAAAAGAAGAAGAAGTGGATACATACTTTTGAAACGCCAATTTTCAACCAATTTTCTTCAAAAAATTCTGATTCTCGTGTGAGACGAAAACAATCTTTGAAAGTGAGTGGTTGCCTATTTTTGACTACGAGAAATCTAGAGGAGCTAGGGCGGGACTGCAGAAATAAACGCGAAACGAGATATGGGCAAGTTTTGGAGTGGATACATACTTTTGAAACACACTGTAGTATGAATCCATTAACACTGACTCGTTGTTGAACCCATGGCACCGCTCCTTTAATTAGCTCGACGATTACGTACAACCACATCTCCAAGTCATCCATACGGCTCAGTTCCCTATTAAGGTAGGCGTTCCTGGGAGCGTATCTGAAGAGAACGGAACTAGTCCTTGTCTTCTGACAAGGGTCTAGCATACGTGACTCACCTTGCTCTGCCCACGTATTTGGACGGCTTCGGTCTCGGTGGTTTATGCGTACCATCAGGATCGCGATACTGATGCGCGAATCCGAAATCAAGGATGTACACCTATATATCGAAGCTTTCGAGGTGAAAATGAGTATTAGTGCATTCTACTTTTGTCACTGACGTTTCGCAGATCTTTGGGATCGCCGTTAATTACTCGTCCAATGGCAAACGTTGAGGGGTTCAGTGAGCGGTGCACGAAACCAACCTAAATGTGTTCCGACGTCTCCCGGAATGTTGTAGCTTTCACAACGGCAACAAACGACATGCTCAGAACTCTACGAGAGTTTGCTTAAAGGCTTACTTTATGCAACTGCTCGAGCGCCTTCAGCGATTGTACGCCGACACTGAGACCACACGCCAGTGATACCTTCCCATCCTTACAAGCCTTACGGATGAACTGGAAATTGAACTCTGAAATGTCTTGTACTACAGGCGCCTTGTACAGGTCACGCCCAGCATTCTGTACGACACCTTTACGTCCTCGGAAGCATAGGAGCATTTGCCACAAAGTAGAATTTTGCTCCCTCTGAGCGATCTCCGAGCGTTGCTGCTTGCTTGCGATGTTGACTCTCTTACGCGGAATTGCAATTGCTATGCAGCACTGCAGTCCTTTGTGCGGTGTAGCCTACGCTCCGGGACCACCTTGCTGCAGTATGACCAACTATGGCTTGCCGATGCATCCGTCCTGAGTCTCGTCGTGAAGTCAGCATGGTCACTAGACATGGAATCCGAATCATGCATTTTCGGACATCCGGCCGGATGTATCCGGTTTATTCGAAATCCGGCTCGGCCCAAAATGGCGTTATCTGAATCATCCGAAGATCGGGGATTTTAAAAATTAGTCTCATCTGGATCATCCGAAGATCCGGAGTTTTGAATGTTACCCTCATCTGAATCATTCGAAGATCCGGGGTTTTGAAAAATGCAGTGATTCGAATAAAATCATATCAAAATCGGATAGAAGAATGTTAGCGCGCACTGCTGCGGAGCTCTGCACCGTTGATAATATGACTTTTTGGGGGTAGATTATGCAATCATTTGGAGAAAATTCTCTTAGAGCTCGAGAAATCTCTTTCGGGAAGTTTCATTATCATTTCAAAGCCCTTTACAAGGCCTTATGGTGCATAACCAACTCACTATTCAATGGGTTGTCGCTCGATGGGGTCTTAATGCTATGTCTTGTTTTGGAGGCGCAAATTGGCTTGGGGTTGAGGGTCAGCTTGTAAGGCAGCGCAACACTACAGCTTTTACCGTGCACTAGTGTGTTCTACTCTTGTGCGGTGAACCGACAAGGGAAGGATACCAGGTGAATCACTCTCATCTAAATCATCCGAAGATCCGGGTGCTCAAAAATCCGATGATTCAGATAAAATCAGAAAAAAGTTCAACTCGCAATGTGGTGAAATCAAGCAAATATTAAGTTCCGGTTGAACTCCAAACCATCGCAAGTTAAGTCTTCCAACTTTATGAGTTGGTTCCAACCCTCTAAGAAATGTTGAAGGCGTGGCTTGCCTATTAGCTGAGGCTTGTGAGGCCTTGTCAAAGTCAAGCTAACTAGCCTCGCCAGGAGGTTAGATGCCTTCTATTTCTCGTGACTTTATCCTGCCTCCTCAGTGCTATTCCTAAGCTGTTCTAGATATATGTTGTTATGAATACAATCAGCCCTCGACATAATTTTAAAAATAGCGCTGTACTTCAAATGCACCTGGTGCATATAGATTTTTAAAGTGTGGCGCATTAAAGGCGAAAGTACTATCCAACACATACTTCCCATACTCTGCTTAATTGAAAATAATTATGTGAATAGAGCGTGAAAACATTTTCTAACACTCTTAACTATATATACAATTCAGTCATTCGCGTTTCACGTTGTCCGTCACAGTGACAGGGACAAAGGTCAGAGGACGTCATGGACACTGTGGCAAATGTGTGCCTGCTGGCCTCTTTAAGCTTGACTATAGGCGATTGTCAGCAACTTCATAACCTTGGCGTCAGGGTACGGATCAGGATCATGCACAGGATGCCGTGAGACCGGGTATGGATGTAGTCTGATTTCAGAGTGAGAATCGCACGGTCCTAAGTATAATAAGCGGGACCACCTGTTTGTGTTCGTCTCCACACAGAGCCGAGATCACATTTGGGAGTAAAATGTGATTGAGGGTGGACAGTCTTCATAGAATCCGTTTTGAAAACAGGATCATCATATCCAACGGTCCTACTCACATTACATTTTAGACCATTTCTTGCCGAAGCAAAGCGAAGAAGGATCAAAGTTGAAATGAATAACCGCTGCGATCAAGATGCTGCATTATCGAGCTTTGGTGGTGAAGCTCCCAACCAGATGTTTGTTGCCAGTAGGCCGCTCCACGTCTGGTTAAAAAATATACACGAAAACGAGAGTGAGCAATGTATACCACTTCACGACACACACACTGACGCAAGTCTGAATATTGAACTATGTGGTGCAAAGTTAGAGTACTTGATCTGTGTGCTTGTTAGTCAAAGTTCACGATTTTAGCTTTACGGCCCAAAATGTCGTAAGTCGTAGTTACGCACAGTGCTGATGGGTAGTCGGACGTTTTCGAAGCATAGTTATTAGGCGTGGGTTGCTTCCGGATTCCGCGTAATCTTTCAAAAAACAAATTTTGAAATGGTGTCGTAATTCTTCCAAGGACATGTAGCAGCATGTATTAGATGAAAGTTAGTTCTAGCATTTATCACCCTTCATTCGACGGTTGATGCCTCAAGAGGGGGTTTGCACGGGATTGGTTCAGATTCGGATTTTCCTGTGTTAGGAAGCAGATAAACATCCACCTACTTCATAATTTCTCCAGCGTGAATTATACATCGCGACAGTTCGACAAAAAATTCCTAATTATCAAATGTGGTGTGTAGCGGTGTTGCAAGATGAGACCCGCTCCCAAAGCCCTATAACCACTTAATGCCATCTGAGGTTATTTGTGTCGCTATAAAAAACCTATAAAAACTGCTGTACTCTTGCAATTCACCCCATGCTGGAGAAATTGCCTGCCTCTATTAACGGCTCCAGGGCGTAACTCCAACGCGACGCCGCGGCGCTGAAACGCGGACGGGCGCTCGGTGACGCATGGTTAGCCGCGAAGCACGAAATTTTCGACGAACTCTCTCGGTGGAGGCGCTTGGAAGACAAGGAGGCAGTGAAATACCTTTGCTTCCGCTTGTAGAATGAAGAAATAGGAAGGTTCTTAGCGTTTCCTAAAAAGATGCTTGCCAATGTCATTACACGTGCACTATGACAATGAGCTGGAGAAAGGTGACGATCAAGTGTAGAACGAAGTTAGAATAAAGGGAAAAGCTGGGTTAGTGCCCCATTGACCTGTCTCACAAAAGTCGCACGTCTCAACAATCCCTGAAAACATCAAACGCTTGAGAATAAGGCCAACTGTTCAAGGGAAATCTGTTCCTGTTTCGAATTTACCTTACCAGGTCCTTGGCCGTTTCCTTCACCCATTTGAAAGAGATTGAGTCTCATTTCACCCGCACTTTGTCGGCAAACGCTCACACTTCAAGAAGGGATCTTCAAGAAGGTCTATTACTCGTAGGCTCACGCGCAGTAGACATGTAAAATATAACAGCTAACTTCGTTAGGATTCTATGCACTCTAATTCGCTACCGGTTAACAATACACAGTACGAGCGAGGTATGCATAGAACTGAGCATAGAGTTCCCCACCAGAACGCATAGAATTTCCTACGAGCAGACATCAGACGTCTCTCATCCTACTACTTTCCTTCTTACGCGCGAAAAACGCGCTCAACGGTCGCCGGCACACACTTTCGCGCTCTAGCGCGAGTCACTAACCGTCCCTGTCGGAAACGTTACTAGCCGCCCTGTCAGAAGCAGTCGGACCGTGACAACTCGCTTAATTCCGTCGCGCACCGTGCGAGACATCAAGGGAGTTCGCGCGGCGTTGGAGTTATGGCTGCCCCCGATGCCAAAGTACGCCTCTGACCATGAGACACTGCTCCGAGAGGAATTCAATCACTGCTTTCTCGCTAAGCGCTCTGCAACGCCCGAGTGCATAAGTGCAGCTTACGTGAACTTACGTTGAAATTTCTTCCTGCAAGGGTAATGGCGATATAGTTGAATTCTGGAGCGACTCCTCTGTCGAATACCCTGAACAGAGCAGAAGCTCAGTGCATTATGCTGGTACAGAGAATGGCCACCTTGGGATACGAAGGTATTTTCCAACAGTTGTAGTGCACCAGCAGTCAGCGAAATTGGCTGCCGACATGATTGTCGATCGATCGAGATATTTGCGCGATTCCCGCTTCAACCGACTAATACTGGACAAAGTCGATTGAATCGGTCGACAATGGTTCGTCGATCGATGATTTACTTTTTGTGGGATGCATTTGCATATCGACATTTATATTCGCATGATCAGTTCGTATGCGGAGTTTCTACAGTGAACTATGAACAGGAGATCAATAAATTCGATCGGAAATGGTCTTTGGATTGCTGATATTTTTGGCTGCGAGGCAGTCAGTCATAAGTCATCGCACACACGAGATTTTGTTGTAGACAAGTCAAGCCTCAGCAGTGATTAGTGATCCCGACCAAGCTGGGAAACCCTTCTTGCGACCAGTGTACCGTTGTATGAGAGACACTCTGACAGTCGGACAGATCAGTAATAATTAAAGGGTACGAATTCAAACGTTCCATTTCAAAGACATGTGTGGAAATTTCCTTGATCTGTTGACGAAGAAAGAGGTGCCTCCCCATTCTATGCTTGAACCAAGTGCACCCTACCATTAGAGGCTTCTGTAGCCACAGTCATGTTTGCAGCCTTCATTTCATTGCATGACGATGTCGTCACTTACCATTAGTGACCATTACAATACCGGCCTTAACTTTTGGTCTTTTGGCGGAAAAAGCGAAAAAATCCGCCTTTTTCGCCGCTTTTCTGTAGCGCTCTTCAAATTGAGCGCATTGAAAACTGAAACACATATTCGTGATCAGCACCGAGCCTTCCTCCCGATGAGCTGCAAAGCGCCTAGGGAGCGCCTGAAGAATAGTTCAGTGACCTAATTTCTGCCCGGCGCGGCTGACTCCTTCCCTCGCGTGAGATAATTACACCCACAGCTCCCAAATAGCTAATGAAGGAAGAGATTCGGTCTATTAAAGCCTATTGTTTACTTTATATATAGTAACACATAGTTCTCTGGATTCCCTAGCATTTCACGATTACAATGATCTACTTTTTAAAAGGATCCGATAATTTAAATAGTATTACTTTCAGAAAATGTCTCCACTTTGGAGGTCTCTAATTTCGGCTTAAAAGAAAGGAACAAAGATGTTTAAAGGACTATAAAAACACCCTATAGTCTTCCATAGGTGAGATTTCGACTAGGTTGGGAGACATTTTGGTCACGCACTTAGGAGGCAAACTCACATCAAATGCTAACTGAGTGTCATTTAAATTGTTTTTCAAAAACGTAAAAATAGTCTACAAATGCATTCCCCACTTAATTCTGACTTGAAGGGTGGTTTGATTTCAAATTTTCGTTCGTTTGTACTGGTTTATTACGAGTAAAATGTCCAATAGCCCTGGTCCGGACCTAGATTGGTTCCGGAGCCAGTCAACTTTCCTGCCTCTGGGACCCCTCGCACCGCCTGAGGACGCCGTAAATCGCCTAACTAGAGTTTTCACACTTCTGGTGCCGCGGCGCCACATTGATCCTTTCAAACGAGGATATAGTAGAATACGCGGCGTACACTAAACAAGGTTTGAATAACTACGGCCTCTCCTTTTTATTCAACACGTTTGTACTTTTCATTTCATACTCACGCTTTTACAATGGTTGGATGCGTGGTGCGTCCCAGAAAGACTGCTCGAACGCGCTTCACTTTCACAACGCCCTCAAAACCAACACCTTAGTTTTCCCAATCATTCGTTTATTATTTCTCACCTAATGTACATCCTAGGCGTTCATTTCTGCTTGACCACTGTTGGCTTCCATTACATTTTTACAATAAAAATAATTATTAGGATTACAGTCAAGCAACGGACATAATCAAACCCTGGTCAGATGCGCCACGACGCACTTGTATAGGATTTCTGGCAGAAAATTTAATTTTTATGTGGTTTGCGCTATGATTTGCGATGGGCAGTCGGTCCACCAGTGTTTGGTCCTTACCACACAAGCCTGGTATCTCCACTCATCATTCGACCGCGAAATTCGGAAGACTGCTTTACGAGGAAGCGATGAGGTCGAGGCTGCTCACCTCAGCCAATTAAAAATAGCTTCATTGTTTAACTCGTAGTGTTTAACCCTAGACTGCAGCAACGTCATGGTAGTTTGGGAGTCAATGCGGACAGTATGATGTTATTGCCCGAATACGTTCCTTGAGTGACGGCACTTCCTAAATATTCGATCTTGTTTAGACGTAAACACCTTGATTGCGTTTTGGTCATTCTTTGTACTTAGGTAATGCGTTTAGTTTTTGGAAGGTTCTAAAGTTCTTTCTTCTTTCTAAAGTTTTTGGAGGACACCTCGATAATATTCGATGAATTTCGGAAGCATGACCAGGAATGCTTAACTTAGTTAGTTAGTAGATCAATACCTCTGAGCCTGCCAGTATCGCCGCTTAAAATTTGTACCAGGGAACGACGGAAAAGGCTTTGTCCGTTTCAAAATTTCCCAATGAGAACAAAAATAATTTGAACTAAGAGGACCAGGTCAGAGTGGACAAATATCGTAACGGAATTACTCCGATACAACACCGTCAGTGAATTTGTACGTCAGTGAATTTGTGACTGTACCCTGGAGCTCAGTGTAAAAAATTTCCATTACCTAATAACCTTATGATGTGTCTCATGAAACGAGTTGGATCTCACTCATGTATCGTAAAATGTATTATAATTAAAATACCCTTTCACGAAAAATCACATCGTAGAGTATAAAGGGCAGGGTTAGACAATACTCTGGGATGCGCGACGCATTCTAGTCCTACGGAGTGACGTTGAGACCACGTAAGGCGCCTTCTTTGGTTGCGCTACCATCATTGCCAGATTTTCATAACTCATAATTAAATTGGTGAGCTGGGAACTGTGGTAGGTGGGCACACATGTGCTGGTCATCACATGTCGTTATAGAAGAGAAACTTTCCTTTCAAAACGCCACCAGGATATGCAACACAAGTTATGCAGCAGTATTTGAATGAATGCGTGGGCTATCCCATTGGGTTGGTTGTAAATATTAAAGAGGACCAAAGGCAAAGATCAACGTTAAGCCTTCCTTTTATAGCATACACCACATATTATACATCTACACGATATGTATGCTACACAGTGTATGCTTTGCTTGGGAAGAAGCTTGAATCAATCCTATACGCAGGCGACAACTAGCGCCTTCTTGGCAACAACCGATCCTATTCCAGTAATCCTATAAGAAATCTTTATAGAACGAAATTGCTCCTTTTGAGTTTTACAAAGAAGCTAATTAAATATGCTATTGAGAACGCCAAATGGTGTTGTACTACCACGGGAGGTTTTATTTTAAGCTACCTTATACCAAAGATAAGATAAAAATACCAAAATTAATATACCTACCAGGCATTCGGGTATGTAGTGGCACAGTCGAAGTGGCGCAGCGCTGGCGTATAACCCAATCAAGGTTCTTTGTTCAGGACTCATTTAGGTAAGCCAAGCCGTGCCTCCCACCGTGCTTGTGGTGCTGTTTCCAGAGTTGTCCAGAAAGAATAAAACACTGACTTGGCTGGCCACTGCAATTCAATGCACCACAAAAACACTCGAATTGTGCCTTTGTCTTCATGCCTATCCTCAATCGATTCTCCGCGGCAGTCCAAGAACTGGTCCACCAGTGCACGGTCCAGCGCTTATGATCTTGTTATTCCTTACGTTCCATGTAAGGATATTGTCTGTGAAGATACACTGAAGGAGGCTATCATCTAAGAAGGGAATGTCGTTCACATAGAGGATGATATAGTTGTTTAGATTTAATATTCCTCGCTTGAGTAAGAAAATCAGTAGTCAAGGGCCCTCACACACAGCGGCGACTTCCCTTGCTAGTGAGTTCCGTAGAAGTAGGTTGCATATTGCATGCCAAGCGAATCTGGTAACGCTAATTTTTCCGTTTGTTTCCTGTACTCCTAAAGTGTTGGTATCCCCCGGTAGAATGCTAAATCTCATCTGTGAAAAATAGAACAGTGATTTGCATAATATATAGGCCGGCCACCACAAGTAATTGTTCAGCCTAAACATGCATTCAAATTGCATCCACAACATCCTGTGGAAGTAGAACGCGTGGCTCTTCTCCAAGGGCTAGATAGTGCTGTTTATTATTCTTTATCCTCCATACTCTTATAGTACTAAGAGAATTGATTGCATTCGACTCGTCTTCCTTGATCTTAGGCAAGCACAAGCTTGACTGTGAAAGAGAAAACAAATGTCTTCCCGTTTACCTTGACACCGTCATACATCACAGAAAATTCGTAACAAAAAGGGCCTTTTAGGAGCGCCTTTTTTTAAATTTTCGATATTTCAAAGATCTTAAAACCAGTCTCGAAACCCTCCATAATTATCGTGTAGTGATATAACAATGCTATCTCCTCTGTGTGGATGAAAAAGACACCTTTAGCCTTCACTATAGTTCTGCACAGTGCCCTAGCGCATCCAAACATAACATAGAAAATAGCCAGCACATGTGAGTGTAATTACCGTGGTTCTCAGCTCATAAGTGTAATAAGGAGTGATAAAAATCTAGCAAGTCGGGGTAGCATAGCCGGAGGAGACGCTGCCTTTTGCGTGAACCCTGAATCGAAGCTCCTGACTCGGATTTTTCGCCAAGGCCAACCAAACCTTCCACCTCTCCGAAAACGATGAGTTGGTCTGGTAAGGACCAAACACTCATGGATCGACTGGACACCGCAAGTCATAGCATAAGCCACAAAAAAAAGTAAAATAAAGTAAAAATGAAATAAAAATTAAATGAAAGTCGATGGTCAAACGGAAATGAAGGCCTGGGATGTACAGTAGTGACAAATAATCTTCTTCTTCTTCAGCGTTTGTCCCGCTTCGTCGCGGGGTCCGCTCTTCTGGTGTCATGTCGCCACCTTTCCAGGTCTTGCGCTTGATCAGGGTGGACGCTAGTAACTTTCATGTCCGTGTGTAACGTATCCGACCAACGCTGCTTCGGGTGTCCTCTAGGCCGCTTTCCTGACACTTCCGACTCAAGGCCGATCTTGCGGACGCTGTCTTCCTTTCCACGCAGAACGTGGCCGTAATCGTAAGCGAGCTTCGCGCATCTTGTCCGCTATCGGCACGACACCGAACTTCTGCCGAATAGCATCATTTCTGATGCGGTCCATGCGGGTGACTCCAGCCGTCCAGCGCATCATCTTCGTCTCCATGACGCTGAGGCGCGTTTCAACTTCCCTATTCGCAGGCCAACACTCAGCGCCGTATACATATTTCTACCGGCCGCACGACTGTTCTGTAGATCTTTGACTTCAGGTGCTCTGGTATCTTCCTATCGCAGAGCACACCAGTCAGCGAACGCCACTTGGACCAAGCTGCACTCACGCGTGAGTTCACTTCAGCCATCAGACCGCCGTCAGACGCTATTGCTGATCCCAGGTATTTAAACACCGAAGTACGTGCAAGCTCGCTACCGTTAATTTTAATGGAGCCGGACTCGCTAACGTCAGTCGTTAGGTACTCGGTCTTCTTGACGTTCAATTTGAGTCCGAACATCGCCAGGCGGGCGCACCAAGCTTGCACCTGCCGCTTGAGATCACCTTATCTTCGCAAGCGAGCATCACGTCATCAGCATAGAGAATGTCCATGGGACAGGCTTCTGAAGATCTCTCGTAATGGCATCCATGACGACAACAAAGAGGAGTGGAGAAAGCGCAGAACCTTGGTGCACCCCAACAGAGATGGGAAACTCCATTGAGGTTCCAGCTGCAGCTTGCACTCTACTCTTTGGGCAAGAGTAGAGCATCCGCACCCACTCTATGAGTTCCTCAGGTACGTTATGTTGTCGCAAGGAGTACCATATAACCTCACGCGGTACGCGGTCGAAGGCCTTCTCCAGGTCGAGAAAGGCGATATGCACCGGCTTCTGTTTCTCGCGGTGCTTCTCCACCAGGAGGCAGGCGGCGTGTATGGCATCAATGGTGCCACAGCCAGCCACGAAGCCGCACTGGTTGTCGGAGAGCCTGACGATTCCACGGATTCGTCTATCGAGGATTCGCTCGAAGATCTTCATGCTGTGCGAAAGCAAGCGAATCGGACGATAATTGGAGCAGTCTGCAGGACTGCCTTTCTTCTTCCAAATCGGAATCGTCGTACTGTTGTGCCAACACTCCGGTACTTTCTTCTCCTTCACTACCTGGTTGAAGAATTCAGCCAACCACTCAGCAGGATACCAGAGCTCCGACTTCCAAACATCGGATGTCAGATCATCCCGGTCCTGTCGCCTTGCATGGCTTCATCTTCTTTAGAGCCGCTTCAGTTTCCTCCACGGTGATCTTGTGAACGGGACCGTGAAGGAATCCACAGAAGGGATGGCCGGGTGAGGAAATTCCATAGTGGAAATTTCCTCAAAGTAATCACGCCATCGCTTCAGCGCGTTTTTGCGGACTGTCAGAAGATGGCCGCTCTCATCATTGATGCCAAAGAACTTTTCAATATCCTCGATTTGGCGATGGCGGGTCTTAGCAAGTCGGTACAAATACCGCTCACCATCGCGCGACTCGAGCTTTTCGTTGACATCACTATAATGAGTGGCTTTCGCAACAGCCACGGCTTTCTTTGCAGCCTTCTTCGCCTTCTGATACTTCTGCCAGTTTTCGGCTGTTTTGTCGCTGAGAAACACATGATACAGCGACTTGTTCTCTCTAACCTTCGCTTACACATCGTCCGTCCACAGCCATGTCTGCTTGTCGACCGTGCGTCGCCCAGGCTTCGTTATGCCGAGTTCCAATCTTGCAGCTTGGCGTATCGCGTCGGTTGCTTTCTTCCAAGTTTTGTCGACAGTCGTGACTGTCGGCAACGCGGGAAATCACAGCTGCTTCCTTCTCTCTCATTCGCCACCACTTGATTCTCGCAGCACCGCATCGCTCAACCTGCTGCACCCTCGGAGGGGTGATCTTAAAAGTGCAGACCAGCGATCGATGCTGTGGGGCGACCGTCTCATACGGCACGATCTTCGCGTCTGTGACAATGCTTCGGTCGCGATCCTTGACAAAGACTAAGTCTATTTGAGACTTGGAGCTCCCACTATAGTATGAGATGAGGTGAGAGTCGTGTTTTCGGAAAACGGTGTTCACAATGGTGAGATTATGCGATTCCGCATACTCAAGAATGCGCTCACCATTGGCGTTACGAGACCCGTATCCGAAACCACCATGACAGCTGTACCCCTGCTTCGCAGCACCTACGTGCCCACTAAGGTCAGCAGCGACTACGATGACATCTTTCGGCGGTACCTCTGCTGTCTTCTCATCAAGCAGGCTCCAAAACTCTTCCTTGGCTTAATCGGAGCAGCTACTCTGCGGAGCATACGCAGAGAAGAAGTGATAGAGTCGCTCCTTCGCGGCGACAACGATCTTCATCAACGGATCGTCATAGCGTTCGACAATTACAATCGAGTCACGAAATCGTTCGGAGACGATTATTCCGACACCACTGGTGGTCCCGGGACTTCCACATAGAACGGCCTTGAAGCCACGTCCTATGTCCTTTGACTTGCGGCAGGACCACCTCGTCTCCTGCACCGCACAGAAATCAACTCTTCTACGCTCCAGTGCTTCAACTAACTCGCACGAGCGGCCCGTTAACGTACCCACATTCAGCGTTGCTACGCGGGTCCTGCCTACGTTACGGGACTTTCGGACTAGCTCAGTTGCCCCCCGATGCCGTCCTCGCATCAGGGACCCTCGCTGTGAGTGCGCGTCGGCTCCCGCGGACGCCGTAGCACAATCTCGAAAAACATGACTTATCATACACCATGTGATGTGACATGGGTATTCGTAGGAAGGCCTGTCACAAGGGCCTGTCGCCTGCATTCGAGTGTCCGCGCTTAGCTTAGCTCACACAGCGAGCAGTTTCCAGTGGCAGCACGTGAAGGAAGGGACATCGCCACCACAGTAGGTGACAAATAATAAAGGAATGATTGGGAAAACTAAGGTGTTGGTTTTGAAGGCGTTGTGAAACTATATCCTCGTTTGAAAGGATCAATGTGGCGCCGCGGCACCAGAAGTGTGAAAACGCTAGTTAGGCGATTTACGGCGTCCCCAGGCGGTGCGAGGGTTCCCAGAGGCAGGAGAGTTGACTGGCTCCGGAACCAATCTGGGTCCGGACCAGGGCTATTGGACATTTTACTCGTAATAAACCAGTACAAACGAACGAAAATTTGAAATCAAACCACCCTTCAAGTCAGAATTAAGTGGGGAATGCATTTGTAGACTATTTTTACGTTTTTGAAAAACAATTTAAATGACACTCAGTTAGCATTTGATGTGAGTTTGCCTCCTAAGTGCGTGACCAAAATGTCTCCGAACCTAGTCGAAATCTCACCTATGGAAGACTATAGGGTGTTTTTATAGTCCTTTAAACATCTTTGTTCCTTTCTTTTAAGCCGAAATTAGAGACCTCCAAAGTGGAGACATTTTCTGAAAGTAATACTATTTAAATTATCGGATCCTTTTAAAAAGTAGATCATTGTGATCGTGAAATGCTAGGGAATCCAGAGAACTATGTGTTACTATATATAAAGTAAACAATAGGCTTTAATAGACCGAACTTCTTCCTTCATTAGCTACTTGGGAGCTGTGGGTGTAATTATCTCACGCGAGGGAGGGGTCAGCCGCGCCGGGCAGAAATTAGGTCACTGAACTATTCTTCAGGCGCTCCCTAGGCGCTTTGCAGCTCATCGGGAGGAAGGCTCGGTGCTGATCACGAATATGTGTTTCAGTTTTCAATGCGCTCAATTTGAAGAGCGCTATAGAAAAGCGGCGAAAAAGGCGGTTTTTTCGCTTTTCCGCCCAAAGACCAAAAGTTAAGGCCGGTATTGTAGTGGCCATTACCTATCCTTGATTAGCAATGCCTTTCGAAGGAATTTTTGGAATCTATGCAAGTCGAAGGAGAGAACAAATATAAAAAGTGTGACTTCTCGCGGCCAGGAACATTCAAGGAAAGTCCTCTCGTAACCCAGTTCACTGTATCGCCTTTGTAAACTACTTTGCTTTCAGTTTTGATTTCGTTGTCAAGAGTCAGAGCGGAATGACGCCCCCCCGCTAGGATATCCATGTTTGCCAATCAACCACTCTGTTTAAGTTCAATAACATCTTGTTTCTGCGATTTCCTAGAGCCGATATTGGCAATTGTTCAGTTTATATTACCGCAATCTGTCGGCTCCGGCCTTTTCTGTTCTTTTTTCAAATTAGAAATCCACGATGAGAGCATGTGGCATGGTCATTGTTTACGTCGGCACACATCCCGCCTAATAAGTATTGCAAGCCTTCTACCTTATAATTTTGCTGAAGGAGAAGAGGTTGCAAGATGAGGAAGAGAGGCAGGGAGACTGTTCCCTTTGCAGGTTCAATGGATAGCCGTCTATGTCAAAAGAGGAGTGGATATCTCTTCAGGTAGTAGTGCTTTCCTACTCATATTTTTGTACTATTTTGGTTTTTCCGGTCTATCATCTGTAACAAATATTCTCGAACTTTAGCTTTCTCTTTCGCCCAGGCCAGAGTGCCGTCACTCAACGGTCGCAAGCACTGGCAAGCAGATGGCGCCATCTACACGAAGGTGGGAAAAGGGTAATAGCCCCGCCACGTCTACTCAGGGGTTGTCGCCCTGAGTTGCGATAGCGCGCCGCCGCCTCCCGATTGCGGTAGGGTGGCGGGTTGTTGAGTCTGCCTCGGGCGAGGTTTATGTAGCGGATGAACAGAGCAGACTATGCGCCGCGAAGCGGACTCTCTGTAGGTGCAGAGTGAAGTCTTTACTCGTCGTTTGCCCTTTTTCTCTTTCATCTTCTAGTTTTCAATTTCTTTGGACGCTGAGTGACTCCTAGTGAGGGTTCGCCTTATAATATACTTTTTTAACGAAGGCAATAAAGACCGAACTAACCACATCCAGTGCTAGTAAAGACTGCATTCAACTAACAAACTGTAAAACAAGCAAGGGAAGCACATATGAAAGTTGAAACGAGAACATGGCCTGACACGTGAACTCAGAATTCGTTCGGGAGGTGCATTTTGCAACCTTAACCTAAGCGGTTGTAATCAGGCGCGGTCTTCATTCCTGGGCCACGTTCCAACGAAACCCTTCCCGAATTTTGCGACAATTGCGATGAAAATCAGAAAAGTAGAATAAATCTGAAACTCACTTGCAAAAGTGACGGCTATTTATTTTTTCCATATGCAAAAGAATGAAAAGTTCGAACCTTAGCATTGGTGTGGGCGAATTCTTTTGTTCTAACTGAAAAATATTTGAAGCTAAGCTTTTCTAAGCTAGCATCTAAAGGTCTCTTTAGTAGATGACCAATCTACATGAATATGAGTGCCTATCGGCTCTCTTCCAATGTCGAAGCGATCTGATGCAAACCTTTAATGCAGCTACGTAACCTTTCTTCTTGTGTTCCACCACATAGATAGTATTGAGGCAGCGCTCTGGTTCTATCGGTCTTATCACTTTCCAGTTTCCAACTGTATCACCCTTAATTATAACCACTAATGTGTCTTTATCTTAACCACTACTAACCACTAATGTGTCTTCATCTTATCTTGCTGATCTGTCTAGGCTTACCGCTTCTGCAGTTGAACAAGTAGAACACGCATGAGGCAGCGTTCTTACTTGCTATCACACTGGCTTAAGTTCCTTTGCTATTTTGCTTGAAAAAATAGAACTAAGGAGCACTGCTCTTTACGTGTTCGACGGTAAAGGTGAAAATACATATCACCGTGGGTATGTGTTTCGTTCGATCAAACACCGCCTGATTAGCAGGTGATGGAGTTATAGTCCCGCCTAGAGCTAAAGTTTTGATATTACTAAAATACCGTTATGAGAGCAGCAACTGCGACTAAAGGAAATTATTTGAATTCGCATGGCCTGTTAACACCCTGCACTTCAGCCAGTTTCCGGTTCATGACTAGGAAGCGGATCCATCCTGCATCTCTTCCGTAACATAAAAAGGTTACCATAGCCACGGCAAACCTAGCGGTCCTTTTATAATGTGTTATATAAATAAATAAATAAATAAATAAATAAATAAATAAATAAGTATATATATATACAAGTGCTCCGTCACGCCTATCGGCGTTCCTCGCACTTGCGCGCTTCGCGCGGTGCTGCAGTATCACTAAGCTAAGGAGAATCACATCAAGTTAGTTGCTCTACTTGTACAGCTTTCTTGCCCACCTAGGAGTACAAAAGGCTCGCAGTACGTATAGTATATGGTGTGATAGAGCGATCTATTGGTTCCCTACTACTGGTCTTCCCCTATTGAAACCGTCCCCCATTACTGCTACTGGTCCCGCTCACTGATCCACCCTCATGACGACGTTTTCGGCACGTCTATCTGAATCCCCAAACACGCTGAGCGAAGCCTTTGGCACGTCCTTTGAGTCCCAGGCACGTCATGCGACGTATTCCGCACGTCTTCTAAATCCCTGGCCCATAGAAGACGTCTGGATATTTTCCGCGCTCGGTAACTTGATCAGAATCGATTGATGGTAATCAATACTTCAAAAACGAATTTCAGATTCGTGTTGAGTGACCTCGACTGCCTCCAGGGCTAAAGTATTAAACCGCCTAGACGACATCCACAAAAAAATCTATAGCTTTATCAATATCCATTGAGATCGATACTTCAAAAGCGAATTTCAGCTTTTTGTTAAGAGACTTCGACCACCTCCAGGGCAGAAGTTCCCAGGCAGGGAAAAGACGTCTGGGTATTTTTCGCTATTTTCGTGCTTTCGTGCCGTAATTCACCCCCCCCCCTATTCCCCCCCCCCGCCCACTAACTAAATCCACACAAAAAGTCGATAATATGACCCAAATGGATTGATGGCGATGGACACCTCAAATGTGGACTTCACGCTCGTCTTCAGCGACATTGGCTACCCCAGGACGGAGGTACCGGACCGCAAGAAGGATATCCACAGAAAAATCGACATTCAGCCATGATTTTCGAAACTTCACACACCACTGCACACTGCACGTTAAAGAGTGTAACCGTACATGGCGCGTTATTCAAACCTGGATTTTGGTAGGGTAGCAGCGCCTTTACTACACAAAAAACGGTAATACCGGTCGATATCGATTAATAGCGACCGATACTTCAAAAATGAACTTCAGATTTGAGTTCAGTGACGTCGATTAACCTAGGGCGGGGAGTTCGGACCGAAAGAAAGATATCCACAAAAAAATCGATATTCAGCCATGATTTTCGAAACTTCACACACCACGGCACACTGCACGTTAAAGAGTGTAACCGTACATGGCGCGTTATTCAAACCTGAATTTTGGTAGGGTAGCTGCGCCTTTACTACACAAAAAACGGTAATACCGGTCGATATCGATTAGGAGCGACCGATACTTCAAAAATGAACTTCAGATTTGAGTTCAGTGACGTCGATTAACCCAGGGCGGGGAGTTCGGACCGAAAGAAAGATATCCACAAAAAATCGATAATACGGCTCATTCTGGATTGATGGCGCTCGACACTTCAATAACGGGATTCAGAGTCGTGCACACCAACCACGATACCCCTAGGACTGAGATTTCCGATCGCCAGAACGACATCCACAAACAAATTGATAAAACGGCTCAATCTGGATTGATGGCGATTGACACTTCAGAAAGGGAATTTGCCCTCGCGCTCAGCGACCTCGACTACCCCGGAAGGGAAGTTTTGGACCGCAAGAAAGATATCCACAAAAAATCGATAATACAGCTCAAACTGGATTGATGGCGATCGACACTTCAAAAATGAACTTCAGATTCGAATTCAGTGACGTCGATTAGAGATCGGACCGCAAGAAAGACATTCACAAACAAATCGTAAATGCGGCTCAAAATGGAATGAAGGCACTCGACACTTCAGATTCATGTTCAGCGACCTCGATTACCCCCAGCGCTGATGTTTGAGGGCGCTTGCAGACATCCACAGAAAAATCGACAATATCGATCGATATCGATTGCCTCCCCTGCTGTGAACGCCTCCGCCGATGATCATCATCTAAATGCCCAGGCACGGTCGCCGACGTGTTTGGCACGTCTACTGCTCGCCATGCACGGTCGCCGACGTGTTCGGCACGTCTACGGTTCGCCATGCAGGGTTGCCGACGTGTTCGGCACGTCCACCTCATCGCCAGGCACGGTTGCCGACGTGTTCGGCACGTCTGCGGCATCGCCAGGCATAGTTGCCGACGTGTTCGGCACGTCTACGGCTCGCCATGCAGGGTTGCCGACGTGCTCGGCAAGTCTACGGCATCGCCAGGCACGGTTACTGACGTGCTCGGCACGTCTACGGCATAGCCATGCAGGGTTGCCGACGTGTTCGGCACGTCTACGGCATAGCCAGGCACCGTTGCCGACGTGTTCGGCACGTCTACGGCATAGCCAGGCACCGTTGCCGACGTGTTCGGCACGTCTACGGCTCGCCATGCAGGGTTGCCGACGTGTTCGGCACGTCTACGGCATCGCCAGGCACGGTTGCCGACGTGTTCGGCACGTCTACGGCATAGCCAGGCACGGTTGCCGACGCGTTCGGCACGTCTACGGCTCGCCATGCAGGGTTGCCGACGTGTTCGGCACGTCTACGGCATCGCCAGGCACGGTTCCCGACGTGTTCGGCACGTCTACGGCTCGCCATGCAGGGTTGCCGACGTGTTCGGCACGTCTACGGCATCGCCAGGCACGGTTCCCGACGTGTTCGGCACGTCCACGGCATCGCCAGGCACGGTCGCCGACGTGTTCGGCACGTCTACGGCATCGCCAGGACGGTCGCCGACGTGTTCGGCACGTCTACGGCATCGCCAGGCACGGTTGCCGACGTGTCCGGCACGTCCACGGCATCGCCATGCAGGGTTGCCGACGTGTTCGGCACGTCTACGGCTCGCCATGCAGGGTTGCCGACGTGTTCGGCACGTCTACGGCTCGCCATGCAAGGTTGCCGACGTGTTCGGTTCATCTTATAGTTGTGCTTTTTCGAAATTTTATCGAACGAATGAACGATCGAATTTATTCGACGTCAAAAATTTCCGATCGAATGAACGATCGAATTTATTCGGCGTCGAGATTTTTCGAACGAATGAACGATCGAATTTATTTAATGTCGAAAATTTCCGAACGAATGAAACTCGATGTCGAAAATTTCCAAACGAACGAACGATCGAATTTATTCGACGTCGTAAATTTTCGAATGACCGAATAGTCGAATAATTTGTTCGAATGAACGAATCCTTCTATATACAAAAGAGTAGTGCGCGTGTGTTTCCGTACTTCAGTCCGTCCGTCACACTGGCGTATTGGCGATACTCAACAATTGATGGCGATCGACAGCGGCCCGAAGCTTCAGCTCTGGGGCAATCGAGGTCGCTGAACACGAATCTGAAGTTCGTTTATGGAGTATGGATCGCCACCAATCGATATTGATAAAATTATCGATTTTTTGTTGATATCGTTCAAGCGGCCCGAAGCTTCAGCCCTGGGGCAATCGAAGTCGCTGGACACGAATCTGAAATTCGTTTTTGGAGTATGGATCGCCACCAATCGATATGGATTTGTTTGTTGTTTTCAGTTGTTTCCATTGTGAAAAGATTTAGGGTCCCTTTGTGACAAGAGCCACATATCTAGATACAATATAGCATACCTCGGGAGTTTGTTAGAGCTCCATTTCCCCCTGACAGCCCACCTAGTGAGCCCTGCGTCAGTGGCGGTTCGCCGCACGTGCGACAGAGGCCGCCGCGCGCGTGACCAAAACCTTTATGTTCGTACTACCAGCCCAGGTTATCCGATATTCGAATAAAATTATTCGATCGAATAGAGTTTGAATATTCGATTCGAATAATATTCAAATATGGCTCCCTTCGATGTTCGAATTCGAACGAATATTGGACTTTTCAAAATCATCGATAATCGAATTCGAACGAATATTCGAAAATCAAGAAAACTGAATGATCGAATAATTCGAATGAATATTCGAATAAATTATTCGAATAATTATTCGAATATATTCGTTCGGGCACAACTATAGTGCATCTACGGCATCGCCAGGCACGTAGAAGGCGTCTGGGTATTTTCTGCTATTTTCGCGCCCCTGATTTTTCCGCCCCTATTTTTTGACCTGCTCCATGGCTAATCGCTTAGCCCGTTATTATAGAGTTTGATAGCATAGTATGGTTTTATGATGTAGACGTTTATAAACACCTATGCAATCTGCTTTTGCTTATTAAACTACACCTGATGAAATTCTTCCTTATTTCACACGCAAGGTTGCCGTCGCGATTGTTGTTCCACTAGTAAACATCTTTAACTTCAGGTACATGTATGGTGAAGTACCTTTACGTTGGAAGCATGCTTATATTACACCAATTCCAAAAAAGGCTCCTTATTCTTACGTCTCCTACTATCGCCCTATCATCATAACGTCCATTTTTGCTAGTTTTTGAAAGAATTTTAAAACTATCAACAGCGAGACGTATAGAAAACAACGGCATTATACCCGATAGTCAGCATGGCTTTAGAACAGGAAGACCAACTGAGACTTCAATGCTTGTTTCTCTGGAAGAATGGACAAAAGCACTTGATCAAAACCTAGATGTTAATGTCATTTTCTTTGATTTCTCGAAAGCATTTGATAGAGTCCCTTTTAAGGAGCTTATCTTCAAACTAAAAAATATTATTTTGCATCCTAGGATAGTAAAATGGATTAACAACTTCATCACCGGTAGGTCTTTTCAAGTCAAGGTCAATCAGTGTTTCTCCTCTGCCTATCCAGTCACAAGCGGGTTACCTCAAGGTGGAGTTTTATCTCCCATCTTGTTCATTATATACACTTCTGATTTACCGATTTTTCGATAAGACCGTTTAATATCTCTTATCAAATGTTTGCTGACAATATCGATGTCTACAAAAGCATTCAGAAAACTGACGATCGTATGGCACTCCAGTCAGCTATTACTGCAGTTGCTGATTGGTCTGCTATCTGGAAGCTCCCCCTCTCTAGTATGAAACCGAGTTTCTTCACCTCGGAAGCGTGGAAGAAGATTACGTTTATTACCTTTTATGGAAATCAGATAAATAGAACCGCTAAGGTTCGTGACCTAGGCTTCATTTTAAACGTTAAACGCTTTGACGAATATTGCGAAATAATAGCGAGTAAGGCAGATAGGGCCATTCACAAACTATATAGAGGCTTATTCACAAACACAATTAGTCACCTCAGATTGGCTTACATTTCTTATGCCGGCCCCATACTCGAATATGGGACCACTGTGTTCAATCCACCTACCAAGCGCAGCCAAGCCAGGCTAGAAGTGGTGCAGAATAATTTCACTCGAAAGCTTTGAATACGGCTCTACGGTTATGACCAAACGTCCATTCCACCTTCAAATGTTCGGAACAATATTTTCAATTTTTCTAGTTTGCTACTTAGCAGGAAAAGAGAAACGATTTGCTCATGAATTATAAAATGATCACTGAGAGAGTAAGCTTACGTCCCGACAAATTTTACACAACATCTTCTTCAAACACGCGTGGTTGTAGGACAAAAATTCATTTTCCTAAGGCAAGATCTCGACTGCGTGCTTCCTTTTTTTTACCCAAAGAGCAGGTTCGGAGTTTCTAAAAAATTTTAAAAAATATGGCCTACCGAGTTCCATTTCACAACTGAAAAAGCTCATTGATAGGTACATCAAAGGATGATTCATTAGGGTGGTGTATTTCTAATCATCTATCATGTATGCATGTTTTGTTCTTCTCGTTGTGTTTATCTTTCATTGTCTTTTCGGATAACTGGTTCTATCTGTGTGGATATCCACGTACTATAAATAAATAAATAAATATAAATATAAATAACTAACTAAATAAATATATATATATATATATATATATATGTATACATGTATATCTGTGTTTAGCGTTCTCATTTAAAACTTTTTTTGGGTAATTCCTCTGGATCCTATGAGGGAAGTGGAGGGTGGACACAACCTAGGCCTGCACCCGGTTTTCGTGGCGATGAGCTCTTAGAACTAGGAGCGTGCAAGGAGTAATCAGAGCAACACGCATTCTAACTCGGATTTAGGCGCCGACTCTGCTCTAATTCACCAGGGAAGGGTTTCAGGCCGGGGAAATGGATAGCACTGCGAGAATCTCCACCCTTCATTTAGTAAAAAAACATGTTTTGTTTTTGCTGAGTCCTTGAACCAAAAGAGGTACGGGCCCTCGAGGGCGAGGTAGCGCACCGTCGGTACGCGCCCACGTGCATGCGTGCGCACGCGCTGTTGTATGGGACGCGGCGAAAGGCTCTGTCGCGAGCGAGTCGGTGGCTCAGCTGGTTGCATTTTCTTCATAACCGCTACCTCCTTCAACGATTTGCTTCACACACATCTCCTACACATTTATTTCACTCTAAATTGTCAAAAGGGTGAGAGGTTGTGACCAACACCCTATGACCATGGCAGCCCTAGTCATCCGTACCTGCTGTAACCTACCGAAATCAGCCGGAATTGCAAAAATAATGTCAGATTCGTAATTAGCACTCCTAATAACCCCCTGGTTTTTAAATTTTTTTTTTTCGACCGCTCATCGACATACTGTACCCCACCTTCGAGGGCCCATAGCTCTTTTGCTTCAAGGACTCAGTAAAAACGAAACATGTTTTTCTAGTTCATGGAGGGTGAAGATTCTCGCAGTACTATCCATTCCCCCCGTTCAGACCTACGCCTGAGACCCTTCCCTGGTCAGTTTAAACAGCTGGTAGATGGAACCTTTCCTTACAAGGGAGGTCAATGAACGTCCCGTGGCAGTTTTCAAAGTGACCTGTTAAGTGTTGTAGGGGGTTGTCGAGGTGGTTTTCAAATTTCCTGCGGACATCTGGATAGATCAAAATTTGCAAAAAAACCGTATCACTTCAGTGCGGGCCGATAAAGCAAAGCAGACGTCTAGAACTGCCATGTCGTGGTTAGACATTGAGGTGTGCCGCTCAAGCGAGGCCGCTGCGACTGGATGGCCGAGTGGGTGTTGGGGCGGACTTGCAGGAAGAGGGTTATGGGTCGATGGTTGGGATTCTACATTGCTGGGCTCGCTCAATGCTCTTTTGCTGATGTAAAATGTATCCTGAACACTGTATATGTGCTCCACTGACGTTACAACCTTATTTCAACCCGTAGTATACAATTTAACAATGATGCTGCCTATTTTCCCCACCATTCTCTGCTAATCGAAGATGTAGAGACTTGTACCCCCACGACTCCGGAGATCGAAAGCAATTTTCGTCCACACTTCGTACTGCAGGCTAGTTGAGGCGCTGACCGCAAATCTGATAAGCGTTTTCAGCCTGGTCGTGTGATCCCGCATTTTCTTGAGTGATCAGGATTATCAATTACATTACATAGAATCTCTTTCTTCACCTATGTGCCCAGGCTTGCTTTCCAATCTTCTTCTTTGAAATGGAAAGTAGTGCATGAAAATTAGATAATTTAGAAAAAGGAATGGCAGAGTAGTCAGCAGCTTAATTGTTTCCACAGGCGAGAATGTTTGGGTGAAAAATTTTTTCGATCTCTCCTCGACTTTTGGAGTCACGATAGTATCTACAATCTTGAATGACCTTGTAATGCTCAGAAATTAACCTGGAAAAGCTATGGAGCTCCAGTTATAGTTATATGGTAGAAATCTGACAATTTGTTAGGTTTCCTCAAGGAGGCTGCAGGAGACATTCAAGTGAATCATTCACTGCAGGCTGGGCAGCGACTGGGAGGGCGTGCAGACTTACAAGAGAGCGTATAGGGTTTGAATCAGGGGCAGAGGTTTGCGGATTGCCTTCCGTTATTGTAAATGTAGAATGTTGTGACCTCGGCCAGACACCGTTTTCGTTTTCTCACTCTTTTTTTTACCACTTGGCCGATATGAAAAAGTAAGGTTTTTGTCGCATAGAGCAACTACTAATGTTCTCAGAAAACCATGCTAATCTCGCTGGTGAATCTCTTGTTAGTTGTTGCAATGATCATTTTGTGATCTTCTCTGCTTGTTTTGAAAATGTTTCTCATTTTAACTTCATTTATGAATATGACCGAGATGTGCTGCTTCATTCCATCTCTTGGATGTGCTGATCAGTCTTCGGGTTTCTACGCAGAAAGCTTTTCTTGTAAATTTTACTAATTCTACCATCTCCTTTAAAATACATCACTTTTGATTCCGTAGTTTGGTTTCATTGCAGAATATTTTTTCTCGACCATTCTTCCATACTGACAGGTGTCGGGGCGGGGGACACCGCCACTATGCACTGCTTCCCGAGCTGCTTGCCGGCAGGGCCATCGCGGGCGTACGAGGGACACACAGCGGGTTCATGCGCATCGATCGAATGTGCACGCGGACGCCGACGAGATGCATGACGCAACGGCCGCTGCCGCACGCTACAGTATCCCGCAAACCTGCACATCAAGGCCCAGTTTCAGATTGGTAAAATGCAATGTTTTTCGGTGCTTGCGCCCGCTTGGTGCGATGGAGGTGGGGGTTCGGTTCCCCGCGGTTCGGCGTTCTTGCATTTCAACTGACTGGTTGAGATTTGAGTGGTTTTGACGTCTACTTAATTGGCTTCTGCGCATTTTTCCAGTTGCAGGCGCTTCTGCGCTCGAAGAACGTGGAACTCAGCTGCGGACTCCCCTGAGCGACGAAAGCAGTTTCCACACGAGCACCATGGATGCACCACACCCTGGAGTCCTTTCCCTCGCCTGGTTCGCCATTGCCTAACTGAACCCCTACAGAAGAACTCAATTTGTGGAAACAACAGCAGTAAAACACTTCACCAGGCAGGGCATGGTGAGTAACTGACGAAATGTTGGGGGGGGGAGTAAAGGAGCAGGGAAAGGAGAGGTGTCTGAAAGTTTCCGCGCTCCATCGCCAATAGGCGTTGGTCCTGTTGCAGATTAACATAACACACATCATGTTGTTTCCGAAAACACCATGGGGACGGTCAAGAGGTACATCCGCCCCTGCTGGAGGGCGTGCGATCTTCCTCTCACCCCCTTGCTCACCCATCCCAACCCTAGGCTTCACCGGGAGTCTAAGGCTGGCTGCCTTACGAAACCTTTGACACGCAAAACAAAAGTTTCCGGTCCGCAAAACAGCGGTGTACCTCCTGACGCCACGCCCCAAAGCAGGGAGCGGGTGTACCTCCTGTCACGCTGCCAAACTCCATTATGTATGTCATGTTGGACCGGTGTGATCCTCGTCCTTTACACGTAAACGTCAGGACGTCAGTGGCGCGATATTGGTGAACTTTAAGTCTACGATTGCAGTGAGCGAGAAATACGGGAGGGCCGAAGGATTAAGGCGAAGGGCGGCTGTTGGCAACATGCCCAGCGACGCACGCGACGCAGCCGCTTGCACTCCACTTTGACGACGGAGCGCGGAAGCCGTGCGGTTTGTGCCTCTTATACGCCCGCGAGGCCACCTCTGCTAGGCGGGTCGTGGTGCAGTGGGTAGAGCGTCTCACTCTGACGGTTGGGTCGGGGGTTCGGTTTCTCTGCATGTCGACGTTTTTGCATTTCAATTGACTGGATGAGATATCAGAAGTTTTAACGTCCACTCAATTTTCAGGCGTTTTCTGCCCATTTTCCAGCTGTATGCGGTTTTGCAGAGCCCAGCTGCGGACTCCCCTGAGCGACGAAAGCAGTCTCCACACCAGCAGCTTGATCGGCACCCACCCTGGAGTCCCTTCCCTAGCCTGGTCCTGCGCTCGAAGAGCGCAGAACCCAGCTGCGGACTCCCCTAAGCGACGAAAGCAGCCTCCACACCAGCAGCTTGATCGGCACCCAGCCTGGAGTCCCTTCCCTAGAACACAGCTTCGGACTTTAAGGATCAGCGCTTCCGATTTCATTTGGTGTTCAAGCGTGTAATGATAGCAGTGAACGATTTCGCGCTCCGTGGCGAACGTACGCAGATCCGCCGCGCTGCTGGCAAATTGCCAACAGCCGCCCTTCGCCCAACTAATGCGGCCATACGGGAGGGCACCGAGAGCAGGTCATCTTCTAGCAGATGAGATAGATAAAGTTAGTAAAATAAAACATAATAAAAAATAGGCTTAGATACCATCAATCAACTTTTTTATCAACTTTTTTAGCCACCACCAAATAGGATTGCACCGAGTCGATCAGAATTGCATAAAAATTAGAAATTTTTAGAATATAGATTACTTTTTGATAGCTTATTCCAGCACTTACCTCGTTTAACGCCTTCAGGTCTTTATTTCCCTTTTCTCGAGCTGAAAGCATGTCCTTTGGACATGCTCTGTCGGCGTCCGTGAAATTAACCTCAGCCTCATGTGTTTTATGTTCCGGTTTAGTCATGTTTTATACCTTTCGTCTAATATTTACAATCTGAAGTAAGGTGTCATGGAAACTCTTCTCTTAACAAATTTCAAAATATTCAGTCAGAAGTATAAAAAGCATGCCTGTTAAACGGTTATTGGTGAGTTGAATGTCAAATGAAGAACCTATACGAAGACAAGCAGTCTGAAATTGAACCCAACCAAGGTAGTCGTTATTGTTTGTGGGAGTTGGGAAGAGTGAAAACAAGGTAACAACGATAATGTAGTCATTTCGTTAAGTCAGTCCGACAGTGAGGTCGACACATATGGATAGCTCAACGCAACAACATTGCCAGCTCTAAAAGAGGGTGCAACCATTGTTCCCTTCGCAGCATAGAGCTCCTTCCTGTCGTTTTGAATACACGTTCATCAGTGTTCAACATAGTAAACAAAGCTAGGTCCAACCACACGTATATTTTTCAAGCTATAATAGCTTCTACTTAAGGAAGTAATTAATGTAGGTACTCGCTAGTGAGATCTGTTGCACATCATGGCCACTGGTGGACCCCTCTACAGGAGGATTGGAGCTTCGGCACGATCTGAAGCACTGTTGCTCAATTTTTCATTAAATGGCGACTCCAGAATTTCCTTATCTGGTTCAGTCCAACAACACTCTTGAATTTCACTACATATAGGCATCTGGTCGAATATTTAACTAGGCTAAATATACGATACTGTGACGAGGTGGCTGGGAGAGCCAGCATTGATTTTTTGATCTCCAATTGATTAACCGAGAGTGCGCCAAAGGGCGCATAAATAGCGCGTCCATCCTTTCAGAGCAACCTTCGACTCGTCGAGCCGCCGCCAACGACATCCCTCTCCCCTCCCGCGCTCGAATCCCTCCAGGGCGAAGACAGGACACTTCCCCCACCTCAGCCGCCTGATTCCGTCCGTGGCACTGCTCCAGTGCCGTATTCACTATTGCTATGCCGTTATTGTTCAGATAAACTATTATTTCATAGCTGACTCACACTCAGGGGAAACCACACAACCTTTTGACTTGGGGCCAATACAAAAAAGAAACCCGAGTTAGCTGCGAAATAGTAGTTTTCGCTCATTGACGGCTCCACTGCTGGGTATCAGTGAGTATTCTGGTCGGCTCTAAACTGGGCGGCTAGAACAATCAGCGGTACCAGTTACCCTAGTGGTGGCTGTTAATACCGTGGTGTCTTGAACTTTGCCACCTGGGCAAGGCTCCGTTGCGTGAAGAATCCGTGATAGGGCAAAGTTCAAGGCACCGCGTAAAACAATTGTATCGAGATGTCGCGTGAATCGTCCATCGTCGCAGCAAGGCTGGACGATGCTGCAGTGGCATAGAACGATCTGATGCTTGGAATTTCAGTTTACCGCGACAAGACTATGGCTGAAGAGCGTCAGCACGTGTCGTCCCCGGACCTTACTGCCTCGGAAGAAGAGTTCGATGATGTCTTGAAGGTATGTAATAGCCTGAGACTCAAGCTAAAGGACATGCGGACATTGGTAAGTGCTGAGGTAGCAAAGCACATCCGCATGGGGGACAGTAGAAGAGAGAAGATAGAAGATAACGTGGGAGGGGCACCCAAAGACCTCAAACGACTGAAAAAGTGGATTGAAAAGCATATGAAGGATAACGTCACCCACTTATGTAAGCAGTATTTTGCCTTTGATACTAGTGAGGAACTTCAAGAAAAGTGGAGTGATCTCATAGGCAGCGAAAAATGTTTGGGAAAGATAGCAAAGAGGTTGCGATGTGATAAGATGGGGACCAGGCGAGAAGTTAAAAATTTGATGCGCAGTAATGAATCGTTGCGCGAACAAATTGAATGTTTGCAGATAGAGAAAGACGATGAGATCCGAAGGCTCAAAGAGGAACTTGAACTGCAGAAGCGGAAGTTAGCGGACCTTGAGACCAGAAGAAGCCGCGCACACGTTGATGTACCAGGTGAGGAACCCTGGCTTGCATATAACAGTGTTCGACGTGGCAGAGAACGGCTGTTGTTACAGAATGGTTCGTCCAGTCCGGAAAGGAGGAGGGCATCACAACGCTCGAGCTCCAACACTACGTCGGCCACGAGATTGGAGGACGGAGGTATGTTCCCATATATGGACAATGTTGAGAGTGAGAGTGAGGGAAGGCGAGACAGAGTTGGGAGTAGTGAGCCCTACAACTCTATGTCGGAGTACCTTAAGTTTGTAGTGTTACCTGATGTGCGGCCTTACTCCGGAAAAGACGGACTGTACATTCGACAGTTTTGTTGAAGCTTTCGAACTAAAGTACACTGGACACACTGGGATGACAGAAACCGGTGCACGTTGTTTGGGTCCAAGCTTCGTGGCAATGTGAGGGCACAATTTGAGGCCTTGCCTCAGGAGAAACGAAGCAACGGGTTCGCTACGTTGGTGTCATCTATGCGAGATTTGTGTAAGACGGAGACACGCAACAAGAAGATAGTGGCACTGAGCGAACTGAGGAAGCTTCGCAAGGCAGAAACACAGCCAGTGGTGGACTTCTGCGTGGAACTTGAACGCTTGACCAGGAAGGCCTACCTTGAGCTTGACGAACAAGCCTTGTCAGTCGTACAGTCAGACCTTCTGTATGAGCAGCTCATGCAGTGGGATGAATCCTGCAAGCTGCAGGAGGTACTAGAAGGTGAAAGTGATGACATGTACGATAAGTTAAAAACAATGGCATTAAGGATGGAGAGAAGACGTCTCTCACATCAGGGAAGGTTACGATTCTCCGACCATGGCCGCGTGAAGAGGGCTGTACGCATGGGTAGGACAGAACAGCACAAAAGTGGAAACGGAAATGTAGCGCCTTCCATCCCAGCAGTAAGAGAACAAACACGCGAAGCACAAGGCTGCAGGTGCTTCAACTGTGGAGAATTGGGGCATAAAGTAAAGGAATGCCCAAAACCGAGGCGAAACAACCAGCGGAGTGAAGAGTCAAAGACAAGACGCTCGTCTCTTTCGGCAAGTGTGCGAGCTGCCGGTTGTGACGCAATCAAATCCAGCAAAGATGGTCAGGAGAGAACTGACTCAGCCTTGTTCGGCAAAAGAACGACATTAGAGGCGAAAATAATGGGAAGAAGGGTAACCGCCCTCTTCAATACAGGGTCAGAAGTTTCCATTATCCCCGTAAAATTGCTCAGCCGGGCATTGGATGACGGAATCGACATCGATAATGTTCTGAAAGAGTTGCCACTGCCAAATGCTGTGAGTATTACTGATGCGTCTGGTGCAGAGATGAAGTTTTTAGCAGCCGTCGAAGTACCCGTCGTTGATGAAAGTAGCGGGAGAGAGGTAGTCATACCGATGTTCGTGTCTACGAAGAGAAGTGGTATCGTTATTGTCGATACAAATGCGCTGCCAACATTGGGGTATCATCTCACGAAAACGATGATAACCCCAGAAACGGAGAAAACCCCAGCAGCAGTTGCGACTAACAGAGTGTATATTCCTCAAGGAAAGTCGGGAATGCTAGAACTCAAAGGATCTAGCCCACAATCAGAGCTAATCTTGGTCTCCGAGGACGAAAAAATTCCCGATAGTATATGCACTGTCCACGAAGACGGCACTGCTGTGATAGGGTTTCACAATACATCCAAACGTCCTATTATAATTCGCAAAGGCGAGGAAGTAGGAGAATAGAACGATGGTTGCAATGAGGTTACACAAGTAAGAAGCATAGCATCAGACATGTTGAGTGGTAGGAGAAATCTGCTAGAGCGGATAATGGCTCTGGTGAATTGCTTAGAGGAAAATCGTGGTAGAAAGGAGTTGTCGTTGCAATTGCGACAGATTGTAACGGATCACAGCACGGTTTTCGCAGTAGAAGACAGTGAGCTGACCCAGACATCTCTTGTGGAAGATGAGATCGATACGGGAGATGCCAAACCAATCAGGCAAAAGGCTCGCAATGTACCTTTAGGTGCTCGTGAAGAATTAAAGAAAATTTTAGATAATCTGTTAGACAGAGGGATCATTGAGCACTCAAAATCTGAATGGGCATCATCAGTAGTTTTGGTGCGGAAAAAAGATGGTTCTATTGGTCTCTGCGTTGAATGCAGGCAGTTGAACAAGTGTACAAAGCATGATGCATACCCACTACCAGGTATCGACGCCATGTTGCAAAGCCTGCGAGGGAAGCAGTTCTTTAGCACCCTAGATATGGCAGCAGGGTATTGGCAGATCCCCCACCACAATCAGCAAAAGAGAAAAGTGCTTTTACTACACTTGGCGGACTCTTCCAGTTCACAGTGCTCCCTTTCGGGTTAACGACCTCTCCTGCGGTATTTCAGAGGCTGATGGGCTCTGTGTTGCGCGACCTTAAGAATAAGGAGATATTCGTCTACATAGACGACATCCTTATTGCAACAGAGTCCGAGGAGAGACACTATGAGGTTATGAGGCTAGTGATAAATGCACTCCTGCAAGCGAATTTACGCCTTAAACCTCAAAAATGCGTATTGCCTGAAGATCATGTGGCATTCCTGGGTCACCGAATTGACAAGGATGGGATGCATGTGGATCCTGAAAAAGTGAAAAGGATCAAAGATTATTCCTTACCGGAAAATCTGGCGGACCTCAGGACCTTCTTAGGCCTGAGTTATACTCCCGCGGGAGCATCCCTCACCTGGCCAATCGCCGCGCCCTGCTCCGCTCGCCATCCGCGGTGCACCCTTCGTCCACGGAAGTTCCGCGGATGCTCCCGCGGGAGTATAACAGAGGCCTTAGGGTTATGTGGGTACTACAGAAAGTTTGTACCCAACTTTTCGAGGATATATGAGCTTACGAGTGTGAAATCTTCATGGCAGTGGGCTCCTGTTTTTGACTTGGCGTTCAGAAAGCTAAAGAAAGTGCTTATGACTACTCCCGTCTTGGCACAACCAGACATAGAAGGTGCACAATCAGGAAAGAACCCGTACGTAATCTATATGGATGCGTCGCAACGAGGCGTTGGTGATGTGTTAAGCCAAAAGGGGAAAGATGGGTATCTACACCCCATATATTTTGCCTCAAAGCGATTGTCAAAAGCGGAAAGAAGCTATCACACCACGGACCTCGAAGCACTTGCGCTAGTGTTCGCGCTTAAGAAGTTCCACTTCTTTATTTACGGAATGAGCGTGGTCGCAAAGACAGACCATTCCCCGCTTACGTCCCTGTTCCGTTGAACCAACGTGTCTGCCAGGGTACTTCGCTGGGCAATGGAGGTACAACAGTACCGATTTACCATTGAATATGTCAAAGGCAAGGCAAACCCCGTGGCTGATGTCTTGTCACGAAGGATTCCAATCTCTCAAGATGACACTCAAGGAACATGTGAGGAAGATGAGAAGGTAGTCTGCAGTGTCAATATGAGAAAGAAATCAGAATGGCTGGCTGCTCTAAGGTCAGACCCAGAGTATGCTCCAGTAATAGAGGCGTTGGAGAAATGAGATGTGGATAAAGAAATAAGGCTATCAGGAACGTCTAAATCGCTAAAAGTTGCGGACTTCGTTGTAGACGAAGGTCAATTAAAAATCCTACTTCAAGATGGCACCGCTGCGTTAGTAGTTCCAAAAGAACATAGGAAAGCAGTGTTTGAGGAACATCATCGTGGTCCCATGGCAGGACATCATTCCGCGAAGAAAATGTTCAGTCAGTTGAAAAAGGCTATTTATTGGAACGGCATGTATTTCCCTTCAGTTAGCGATTGACTTCATTAGTCGTTGGGCTGAATTATGGGAATTGCCACTTTCAACGGAAATAACTCGTCTTTTGGTGATTGGACCAGAAACCAAACTCGGATGCCGACATACAGAATTAAAGGCGAGCCACTCAACAGAGTGAACGAAGCTCGAGATTTAGGATACAATATTACAACTGATCTATGTTTATCTCAACATTGCAGAGTCTTGGTGAAAAAGGCCAATTTCGAATTTACAATCTCTTCAAGGTTTTGAAATCCAAACTCCCTGAAGTCTATATACGTGCCTATAAAACATATGTGCGACCGATCGTGGAATCAGGGACTACAGTGTTCAATCCAACGAAGAAGAAGGATGCCGACCTTTTGAAAACCGTTCAAAACAACTTCACTAGGAAACTTATGATGAGATGTTATTCGATGGACTACAACCAAATACCCCACGGCCCTCAACGATCGTTGCTTTTTGGACTTTCGTCACTGAGAAATAGAAGGAGAACCGCTGACCTTCTGAAGATGTACAAAATCCTAGCCAATAAGCTTAACATCAACGCACTGGAATTCGTTGATGGGATGCTAACGAGATCCGTAAGAGGGAAGCTCAAACTTAGAATCTCAATAGCAAGGACGCGAGTTAGGTCAGATTTTTGACGTATAGGATCCTGAAGGATTTTAATTTGCTGATTGGGAGGTACGATGATCTGGCGAGCCTGTCTGCGCGTCCCTTTAGAACGTATCATGCTGGTTAAATTTTTCGATGCTGTGGAATACGACATGCGGTGAAAACGTAGCACAAGAACAAGAATTGATATCTAACTGATTTGTTTACGTATTTGCTTTTTTCCGTTCTGTTCTTTTGTTGTTTATTTGTAACGCGAAGGCTTATGTCTACGCCTCGAATAAATAAATAAATAAATAAATAAATAAATAAATAAATAAATAAATAAATAAATAAATGTATCGAGACATATTTCGATGGGTTAAGGCATGTTCAAGGTGCCTACTTACGAACCCCCATAAACGTCGAACACCGCCGTTAAACCCCTTTATAACAGGAATGCCCTACGAAGTCGTGGCGGCTGATATACTGGAAATGGGCCTGAGTTTGAATGGAATGAAGCATATACTGGTGGTCGTGGACCTTTTTTCAAAATGGGTGGGAGCATATGCCATCCCGGATAAAAGCGCAGCCACAGTAGCCACTACCTTCTTTCATAGATGGATTTGCGAAGGCGGACGTTGGCCTAAGCAAATACTTACTGATCAAGGTACGGAATTTCTCAACTCCGTGATGGACGAGCTAATGGCAGTAGCGGGTATTAAGCATTCCATAACGAAAGGATATAATTCAAGGGAAAATGGAGTGGCTGAGCGAGCTATTGGCACGAGATGTTAAAGGATAAAGGATAAGGATAAAGGACGGCGTTACTCAATCCCTTCTGGGATGCGCCAGCGCATTCTGCTTCTACGGGATGTCGTGGAGGCGACATGAATGCGTATTTGGCCATACAATGACTTGCGGTGGCCAGCCGATGAACAAGTCAGCGCTTTATCCTTCCCCCAGACAAGTCTGGTTCCAATTCACCGACCCCGGAGGGATGGAAGGCTTGGTTGGCCTGGGCGGGAAATCCGAACCAGGAACCTGGTATCGGGTGCACGCGACAGTCGCGCCTCCTCCGACTGCGCTATACGCGCCCACTGCGCTACACGCGATGTTTAAGAAGAAACGAAATTCCCGGATAAGTGGGACATGATGTTGCCACATGTGGTGTACGCTTACAATATCACCCCTCACGAAGCTACGGGAGAAAGCCCTTTTTTCACACTTCATGGCATAGACCCTTACGTGCCGTCGACCACTGTTCCCTGTAGTGAGGTATCCAAATATGCAATCGACGTGGACGACTACAGGACTGACTTGCTAAGAGGAATGAAAGCCTTGAGGGAGCAAGTTCGAGAACATAATGAGAATTATGTGAACAAAATGAAAAGAGTATGCGACAATAGGAAAGGCGTGGACGCTTTCTGTCTTCCTTCGGTGGGGAAAAGATTGTTTTTAAAGCTGCCTCGTGAGTAAAGGGAAGCACCCTAAGCTCACTACCAATTGGGAAGGACCATACAGAATCCTGAAAACTAGTGACACCTCCGCGGTAATAACCAGGATTGGCTCAAATGAGGAACCATTGAAAGTCCATTATGATATGCTCCTTAGGTGCCCGAACGAAATCTCTGATGACACAGTGCGCGGTAGGACTGTGAGAAAGAGAGTTAAGAGAGTTCTGCAGCTGGAAGTAGTGTCGAGCACTGACGAAAACTATTTCAGCGAGTCGAGCGAATTCGAAGAGCCCGGTGACCAGCACTGTCTACATGCTCAATTCCGTTGTCGCGTACAACCGTTGCTGGCAGTGAATGGAGAGCCAGGGCTCCCACTCAGCAGCTGTCGCGTCGCTGGTTCTTTCACTGCTGGCACACCTGAACCCGGCAATTCCGCCCCTGCTAGTGCCCTCCCTATGAAATGCGCGAGGGTTTTCACTATTTGGACGGCCACTGGTTTACTCTTGTGCGGGAACCACCTCACATCCACGCGATGCGACGAAGAACTACTGGCACGACCAAAAGAATGCGATTGTGGACGTTCTCGAAAACGGTTTTGGAGTCCATCTTCGACCAGTTCAGGCTCTTAGAGAGAGCCCACGCTAACTCGAACACACGAGGATGTGGTGCCGACCATCCTCGAGACAAGTTTCCATGGCGCATTACTGAGGCCGGTTCAACAGCCCTCGCCGTTGCTGACATGGGCGCAGCGATTCTTAAGTACCGCGTAGCCGTAAGCGAGAGAACGAGGATCCAGCTTTCGAACCGAAACATCCATAATCTGCTCACTTTGGCGGCTATCGAACCAGTGGCCGTCCAAATAGTGAAAACCCTCGCGCATTTCATAGGGAGGGCACTAGCAGGGGCGGAATTGCCGGGTTCAGGTGTGCCAGCAGTGAAAGAACCAGCGACGCGACAGCTGCTGAGTGGGAGCCCTGGCTCTCCATTCACTGCCAGCCGCTCGAGATCCTCCAGGGCGAAGACAGGACATTCCCCGCCACCTCGGCCGCCTGATTCCGTCCGTGGCACTGCTCCGGTGCCCTATTCGCTATTGCTAGTGCTGTTATTGTTCAGATAGACTATTATTTCATAGCTGACTCACACTCAGGGGAAACTACACAATCTTTTGACTGTACGGTGAAATGAAAACGGCACAAAATCTATGTAATCTCATCGAATTTGATTCATGCATATAGAACTACTACATTTAGCAAATCTTGTTGCTCACGGAAAAAAATTACGCACTTTTTACTGATCGCGATTATCCTTCCTCCTCCAAGCCACGAGCGCTCATCGCACGCGCGCACCTGCCGCAATATTTTGCTAGCGAATTGACATCCGCGCGATCGTGCTCACGGATCTTTGCGACAGAGCGCGTAATCTTTCCTCCTTAGCCCTGCGCGCTCATGGGGAGTCCGCGGCTGGGTTCTACGCTCTTCGAGCGCAGAGACCAGGTTGTGGTGCATCCAAGCTGCTCGTGCGAGGACTGCTCCCGTCTCCCAGGGTTTTCCTTTAGAGGCCGTGGAAGAGCCGCGATCGGCCACCGATCGATCAACGATCCTCCTCCATATCGACTGACCGTGGTGTCGGTGGATATCGAAAATTGCCACGACGACATGATGCGACCGCACTCGGCTTGGCGGAAGAAGAAGACCCGCCACCCATTCTGCTTGCTATTAGTAAAGTGCTCCCTTCTTGTTGCAAACTGATCTCATGAACTCGGATGAGTGGTCACATTATTTTGGTACCAAACTCTTCTACGATGTAATTCCATATTCTATTCTATACGCTACTCTATAACTTTATTTAACTTCGTTCGAAAACCGGTTGGTACGAAGCGGTTCCTCTTTTTTTGCTAACCTCGTCTGTTGAATCTCGAATTTTACTTTTTTTTTACAAAGTTAATCTGCGGCTTTTCCTGCAAGGAACAGCCAAAGCGAGTGACCAGAGCGGATGAACTAAAAAAAAAACCGCAGCAGCGGGATTTCTACATAGGATACTGTTTTCGTGAACTGTTTTTAACAAAAACACTGGTGGATTCTTCGTATTGGAAGGCAACAGTTCCGTGGTTGAAGCTAAGGACACTGACTCGTAGAGTAGAGAATTAAATTTGGCTAGTCCGCATTATGCGGAACCACAAATTTTGGTCGGAATCGAGCACATAAAATACTCATTCCCATTGAGGAGAGTGTTTTATGTGCACGACTTCGACCGAAATTTGTGGTGATTTCTGTTTTCCTGAAGAACTAGCTGGAATAGTTTCTTTTTCAAGGTAGGCTCGCATACCTTTTCTTCTAACGAATCAACGTCACGATAATCGAACCATCGTCAATACTGAGTGCATTGCATCGCTGAGCAGTCAGGTTTTCGAGGAACTTTTGCCTTCGACTGCTGTGTTTCAATAGTCAATCTGAGATATTCCACGAGATACGCCCTCCTGCGTGGCTGTCACTCGGCAGGGAAAGCGACTGTAGGGTTTGAGGAGCAGTAGCAGGAGCAGTACCTCATAACTTGCATTGAATGCAAAGAGGAATACATTGGTGAGGCGGGCAGACCACTTTGGGTAAGGGTGAACGAGCATGTGGATGGCCTCAACAGGTGCGAACGCGTCACACCCTTGGAGGAACACAGGCTGCGAAGTCATAGTGGCGCCGTGATTGGAGTGGCGGTGACGATCCTAGCTCGTGAGTTCGACATCGCTGCGCGAAAGGCCCTGGAGGCGATGTGGATTGCGTTCAAGGAACGGGTGGCCGCAATCCAGGAGTTGGCTCCATTTGCCGACCTCTGTAGGCTTGTCCCTGGAGGGCGCCAGCCGGAGGACCTCTGAGGGGCTGACCCGTTGGAAGAACCTCATTCACCCACATTTGTCTCCATCCGAATGGTGACTCAACAGCCTTTCGGATGTTTGCATAAGGCCTCTCAGATCGCCTCTTTCTTCCTTTGACTTATGAGATGGCGGAAACTTGAAATAACTCTTGGAGGGTAATTTCTCTAACTTCCTTGCCCTTAACCAAGCTCTGAAGAAGGTGGTTATGCCGAAACGTAGCCCGAATAAAGGTTTGATACTAATCTTGGCGCTACGAGTGTATTCCATGCGGTCAATCTGACTTACAGACAATCCGACCTATCTAAATCATTACCGTTCGACAAAAATCTGGGAACATAAGAGGATATCGTTTACTAATGAGGCATAAGATTTCAAATTTACGGCAAAGAATTCCCTGCTCCTCAATGTAGAAGCTCAACATAAAATTTAAGAGCGAAAAACAAAAGTAGCGGTCAATCGCACCACTAGAGTTTGACCCCGTTCTCATATTATTGTTGATATACCATGTCGACTTACGAAGTCCAAACGACCGGCGCGTCAGTGTACCCTCTTAAGCGTGAGAAAAGTCAGTTTGGACATCAGATGCCGCCGGATTGCCTAGGATTTGCCGGTTTGTATCTTAGCTGTGTCAGCAACTGGATATGTATTTATGTGCACAAATTACGATTACTTCTGCGCTGGACGAGGTTGCAAGGTGGACCAGTATTTATTGAGCGGCCTAATCAACCCGTTTGTCGTCTTCGGAGGCCTAAACATGGCGGCGAGGTGTTCCCCTGCCGTCAGAAAGGGGCGGAGTAAGGGGCACGTGCCGAGCGCTCATCGTGGGAGAGATTTCCTGATCCTACGATCACGGGGTCTGAAGCGTATGTATGAATGGCGAGAGCGAGTCATATAGGGAGAATTCCCACCCCTCAATCAGTATAAAAATGTGTTTCTTTTTGCCAAGGTGTTCAATCCAAGGGGTAGGGTGTTCTTGAAGTAACAATGGAATCGGCGTCTCACGAGTTCGGAGGTCATGTACGCCCGCGATGCCTCTCCCGTCAAGCGGCTGGGAGCGCAGTGGTTAGTGACATTGCTTTGTGCGAGAGAGGTCGGGGTTCGATTCTTCTGCGCTGATGCACTTTTGCATTTGAACTGATTGGTTGAGCTTTGTAGGATTCTGACGTCTATACCATTTCTCAGACTTTTCTGCGCATTTTTCCAGCTGTGCATATGCTGTGGAGAGTAACTTTCTGCACCATTGTACTTTCAGGACTCCAGGGGACGAAGAGAGGTCGAAAAAACTTTTTGCCCAAAATCCGCTCAGGGGTTATTTGGGGTGCCGATCTATTTTTCGTATTACGCTTCTTCTTGTTTTTCCACCACTTCCAGCTGTTCATCTTCGTAAACTTCAAGTTGACGTGCTTCCAAGTCCGTGAGAATGCTGGCCATCTGTTCTGTCAGCTTGATTTCTTTCCTCAAAGGCTGCCTGTCTAAAGGTGGATCACAGTTCAGCGTGAGCAGGTGGATCACTGCTCGAGCATCGGCGACATTGTTGGTGTTAGGTTTTAGAAAAACCTCAGCTGATCTCTGATTTCCAGGTGACAGGCAAAGATGAGGAGAGAAGGTATCGATGCCGTTTAAGTCGATTTGCGGAGTCCACCTTGTTGTTTCAGATGTTTACCTTGTCTCAGATGTTAACCACCTGTGACGGCACAACCTAGTCTCTCATCAAAATCCGAGCAGGTTGGTTTTTCCGAGGTAATTGGTCCATGTAGCGCGTGTAGCGCAGTCAGGGGAGGCGCTGGCTGTTGCGTGCACCCGATACCAGTGCCGGCTGTCGCGTGCACCCGATACCAGGTTCCTGGTTCGGATTTCCCGCCCAGGCCAACCAAGCCTTCCATCCCTTCGGGGTAGGTGAATTGGTACCATACTTGTCTGGGAAGGATAGAGCGCTGACTTGGTCATCGGCTGGCCACCGCAAGTCATTGTATGGCTAAATACGCATTCAAATCGCCTCCATGACATCCCTTAGAAGCAGAATGTGTGCCGCATCCCAAATGGGATTGAGAAACGCCGTCCTTCATCCTTTTATCTTTTAATTAGTCCAAGTAGGGAAACAAGCTGTGAGAAGCCCGTAGGTTTTATACGCTGCCCGTAGTGTGAACAGCGCTGCTTCATGCACTTCGTACCTGTGTATCACTGGTGATGACATTTATACATCATCATGTCGAATACTGCAGCATGTAACTGGAAAATTATGCAAAAAAAAAGTCTGAAAACGGTATAGACGTCAGAATCCTTCAAATCTCAACCAACCAGATAAAATGGAAAAGTGCAGCAGCGCAGATGAATCGAACCATCGACCTTCCTCGCATGAAGCGTCGCCACTATCAACATCGCCGAGCTGCTTGGCGGCAGAAGCATCGGGGCGTATAAAACCCCCGAACTCGTGAGGCGCCGATTCCATAGTAATAACCTCGAGGACCCTCTACTCCTTGGGTTTAACGGGGCTGCAAAAAAGAAACACATTTTTATACTCACTGAGGAGTAGGGATTCTTCCTATATGACTCGCTCTCGCCGTTCAGGCACACGCTTCAGACCCTTCCCTTGTTAGGCCTATGGTGTACTCCCCGCGCAGCCCGACAGGAGGACACCCGCCCCTGCTGAGGAGCGTGGCGTCAGAAGGTACACCGCTGTTCTGCGTAGCGGGAACTTTTGTTTTGCGTATCAAAGGTTTTGTAAGGCAGCCGTTAGACTCTCGGTGAAGTCTAGGGGGTTGGTGGTGGGTGAGCAAGAATATGAGGGGAAGATCCCGTCAGCTGACGGCCGTTAACCGCGCTGGCCTATCGTCACGCCCCGCCACGCCCATCGTCCGCGGATCGCCAACGGACGAGGAGGGAGAGGCGGCAGCCGTCCGGGGTGCAGTGCATCGCGGGAAGCTGTCGTCCCGCGGAGTCCAGCGCTAAGAACGCGCTCCAATGTAACGCATTCCGCTCCCCTCCCCACGAAGGCCCTCCGCGGTGCGCCTTCCGTCCGCGGATGCTTCCGCGGTAGTATACCATAGGCCTACTCAGAAAATTTTGAACAAGTTACTTGTGACTCATTCCTCGCGGTTAACTAACTTGCAAGATCGCACCCAGGAATTTTAAGCTTGCACACAACTAGCTTTCTTGCTGGACTCTATTGATTCTCACCGTTAGCAGCGCTGCTCGGTGCTCACTACTTATTCTTGGTTTGTTAGGTCTCCCAGTCGTGTGCGACTCTTTTTGCGAGTGTGCGAGTGACTCAAGCCAATAAAGCATGAATATTGGAAAAAAAGTTCACAAACCATCAGAAGTGCGTGTTGATTAGGCTAATATGGGGAACATTCGAGTAGGTCGACCACTCCGACTAGTACATATTGGACCCTTTGAGCTAAATATGACCTACGGTGCGGCAATTCGCTTGAAGGATCCTTAATCTAAGTTAACATCGTCTGATGCTAGAGTGTAGGTTGCGAGTTTAGATCTAAACTAGATTTATCCTAGCAGTAGGTTACCTATGACTTACGGGCGTCTTTGTGTAACTTACATGCAACATATTGAGCTTTCTTGCAGCAGCTTACCAATTACTACTTTGATCCGCATGCAATTTGCAAGTAACTTGTTCAAAATTTTCTGAATAAGGCGTCTTCCGTGTTCTACCTCAAGTAGAGCAACATCTTAACACGTTGACGACAATATCGCTCAATGGTGTGCGACAGCCAGTCCGTCTCGTAGGACGATGTCGCTCAATGGTGCTCGACGGTATATTATTTTAACCCTTTCACGACATGCGCGATTTTCATGTGACTGTCGCATGGGACAGCGCGCACTTTTACCGCGCGCCGATTATTTGCATTATTTTGTTTGTATTATTTGTTAGTTATGAAAAACAGTAACAAAATGAGGTTTTCCAAGGACCATTTTGTCTGTAGATAATAGTGGACTCAGTGATTAATATTGTACTATTAAATGCTGCATAATTTTCCATGAACTATTTTTATAATCCCCCCATAAAGGATAAAGGACGGCATTATTTATTCCCTTTTTTGGGATGCGCCGGCGCATTTTACTTCTATGAGATGTCGTGGAGGCGAGTTGAATGCGTATCTGGCCATACAATGACTCGCGGTGGCCAGCCGATAAACAAGTCAGCGCTTTATCCTTCCCAGATAAGCCTGGTACCAATTCATCTACCCCGGAGGGATGAAGGGTTTTGTTGGCCTAGGCGGGAAATCCGAACCAAGAACCTGGTATCGAGTGCAGGCGACAGGCGGCGCCTCCTCCGACTGCGCTCCGCGCTTATGGTGTGCGCGTGTATTGAATTGTGTTGTTCCATTTTTGATGTAAATCGAACATTCACGGACCTTCTCACGAAGGCGGAAAGCCACAGACTACAAGGTAGTCCTCCTACACTAATTTATTGACTAATGCCGTCCTTTATCCGTATCCTTCTTACTTGAAAAAGCTGAACAGGAGCAAAGAGCTGAATCTTGAACATATTAGAATAAAAGCTATCTTATAAACCTTACGGCATTATATGTGTGCTGAAGGAAATATGCTCTACCCGAAGCCGGGAAGCCTGACGTGTATGGCCTCGGCGAAGCCGGCGACGGACGCTGGTAGTAGGATAGAGCGAGAAGTTAGTGACATCGACTCGCAAAGGAAGAACACGTGGCAGATAGCAAACTACGCGTGGAAGTGAGGAAAATCGCTACCTTTCGTGGCGCCTCAACCCTGGGGAATGTCCACTACTTGCGAAAGAAATGACCAAGTATCTTGTTATTCCGGTCTTCTAATTGGATTGTAAACGATTATTCAGTTCTCTTCCTAAGTTCAACTCTTTTCATCCACAATTGTGGTTTTGTTCTGTCTTCTTTCGGTTCTCTGTGGAACGTGCCTTCGAAATCGAGTTATTCGATTGTTCGATTTTCGAAGGCAGCGAAAAATCGAGTTACTCGATTGTTCGATTTTTGAAGGTAGCAAAAAATCGAGTTATTCGATTGATCGATTTTCGAAGACGGCGAGAAATCGAGTTATTCGATTGTTCGACTTTCGAAGGCAGAGAATCGATTGTTCGATGTTCGAATGCAGCGAAAAATCGAGTTATTCGATTGTTCGATTTTCGAAAAAAAGTCGAAAAGCTCAACTCCACCTTTGGCCCGCCTCCCCCCAACCCTCGAGAGTCCAGTGGCTGCTTTACGGGATAGTGGAGACACAGACAATTCCAACGCCTCTTAAAACGGGGTGGGGGGGGAGGTCGGGGGAAGAAGGCCACTCCGCGGGATCGAACCATTGAGCGAAAGAATAAAGGACAGTTCAAGCGAGCTCGAGGTTGGATAGGTAGTCTTTTGTTAGGCTCTGTGCACCGGTCCCCGGCGTTCCGCCCATAGCTTCTATGGCTTCGCGACACTGGGGTGGGAGACGATTATGGAGCGTGCGTTCCCTACACGATCCCGCCGCGCACGTGCCGCCCTGCCCGCGACCTATTTGGACGAGTTTGTGGTGCAAGACCGCGCCGTAGGTTGCGGATCCGTTAATTGGCGTGACGTCGTCCAAAAACCGAACAGCTGATACGAGATGACTGGGACACTTTGCCTCTTCGAAGTCATTTTTTAGTCGAGAAGCTTCACCCTTCTCTCTGGATTCTTCAAAATTTTGTCGCACCTAGAGACTATGTTTGATTCCGATCAGGTGTAACAGATAGATGAGTATGAGCGGACATTGGTCAAATGCGGCGGGCGCGTGAGAACGATTTGGGCAACACTACAAACTTCACCAAAGGTATCAGAGAAGCTGAAAAGCGAACTAAAGGCGATCCGTACCTTGATGTAGTGTGAATGAAATCTTTTGCCGACCACACAATTTCGGTGAATTTCAATTTACTGGGGCCGATAGATGCGTCTGGGTGATCGCAGTTCAAATTCGCCGCTGGCGCGAGAACGATCTGAGCCGCTCCTACCCCCACAGAGTGGTGGACGCCTTTTTCAGTTGAGTACTGCTGCCGTCCCGGGCTACCGTCGGCCAAGTCGAGGCCACCGCCGTCCCGTCCTGCCCTTCTTCGACCGTGCCTCCTCCTCCTGCACCAGTTGACTATCCCATCCAGCCTTTATTTCCTTGTTCTCGTTGAGTTCGTTTTTTTGTTATTGTTGAGATAAATCGTTATTCTACTTGTGTACGTGTGTTCTGACTGAAAACGTTGTGACGTTCCATACCTTAGGTACACCACTAGGCAACTTGGGGGGCAACCCATTCTGATAGTCACAACCAATCAGCAGAACCACGGAAAACGAGTAGAAAAGCTCAGTGGCAGGGTGTCGTTAGGTCAGAGTGGCCAGACACCACAGAATCGAATCGATCGACTCTTTTTGGCAAAAAAGGGTACCGTCGGAGTCCGGGTATCGAAAATTGATTTGGCCGATCAGCATCCACAGATTTTGGTAAGAGGTGTCGTCAGGTCTTGTGGCCGGGCACTACTAATTCAAAATCGATCAGCCTACCTTTGCAAAAAAGGCCACCGTCAGGGTCTGTGTGACCGTGTGCCAAAAGGACTTTGGAGAAGTGTATCGCCAGGTCTCAGTGGCCGGACACTACAAAATTAAAATCGGTCAACACTCTCGTTTCCAAAATAAAAGTTGACTACTCAAGACTCCTCCTTGGTGTGCCGATCTAAGCCGTTTCGCTCTACGTTGTGTATCGGCGGTTGCAGGTGTATCGAGGCTGAATATTTCAGAGATAGCCATGGCCGACTCAAAAGATGGCAGCCATTTTAACGAGGAGGGCTTACTCAGGTCATCTGGAAGTGATAACTCCGAAGACGAGATGGAGCATAATAGAAGAATGACAGTGGAGTGAGTGACTCGTTTTTTGTTAAAGAAATTGTCCGCATAAATAGGAAGATAGCGGAAATTGGCATTGTGTGTGATTCGGAGTTATGAAAATCCTTGCGCATAGGAGACAATACAAGGGACGCAGTAATGAAAGCGGTCACTGAACGGATGGAAGATACAAAAGCCGCAGTAGCCTCAATTCTAAAGGATGCTAGCAGTCGCGTAGGTTTCACAACTGACGTAAAATTGTTAGAGGTGCTTCACTCAGCAAAGATCTTTGAAGCTAATGATCTCACACGCTGCTTAGATGCGCACATTCGACTTAAAATGATAGTCCAAAAAGTGGCTACTACTCTGGAGTGTCCAAAAGAGGGTATTGTAAACAAGGAATAGAAAGAAAAATTGCAAAGTGCAGCTGTAAGAGAAATGAGCTTGCAGAATGAGTTGCAGCAATGCAAATTGCAATTGCAGGTAGAGAAGTTACGCAAGCAAGTCGAAACATTAGGCCAGAAGGACACTTCCCAGTCACTGCATGAACGAGAGGTTTATACAATTTTGGTAGGTGAGACGCATTACATTACAAAGATTTGCAGGACTAATGGATTCGGATAGTGAGCATGACCAAGAACAAGTATTACAGGAAAGGTCGATATCGATGCTATCAGCACGAGAGTCCTTAAGGCCTACGCCGAACAACGACTGCGCCAGGAATCAAGGAACGCCATCGCGGCAGGACATAGGAACGTCGTCGTGCACTATAAATGAAATGAACACAGCTGAGGCAATGAAAGAACGCTTAAAAGTGGATACTGCGAGCTCGAGGATTAAGGCGATGGCAGAATTGCGAACGCTCGCTATGCGCGCCGACCAATCAGTAAGTGAGTTCTGTCTGGTACTTGAAAAACTGTCCAGTCGCGCATATCCTGAGGTCCCCTTAGAAGCTGTATCTTTACAAAAGGCAGAGATTTTAACTAGACAACTAGCTAGGTGGGAAGGAAGCCATTCTCTGACTGAAGCTTTGGAGACTAGCAGTGAAGCAGAGGCCTATGAGAAAGTAAAAGAAGTAGCCCTACGCTTGGAACGAAATAGGCAAGTTGCACTAGAGATGGGTTGTACGCTGGAAAATAGTAGAATCGTGAACCATAAAACAAAGTACCAGCCACATCAAAGCGTAAGAAACAAATGGAGCAATAAACATTACAAACAAAAGATTCAACTGCCCGATATTAATAATTCGGCACAAGAACATAAAATAGATACGAAGACCGAGGGTAGTTTTAATAACACACCAACATATAAGAAGCTATAGAAAAGTACAACCGGAGAAAGTGCAACACGAGACAGTAGGAAGAATGAAATTCGCAGATGCTACAACTGCGGAAAAATAGACCACGTAGCAAGTGAGTGTAGGCTTCCTTGTCGTCAGCAGGGGAGTCGCTCTGCAATATCGGCAGATAAGGATCAAAGTAGGAGTAATCAACCTTAATCAACGCGAAGTGGCAACTCTTACCTAACGGTATTGGACGTGTTCTTCAATCGCGGAAGAAGATATTCGGCGGAGTCCGTTGTTTGGTCACCTAGTGCCATTAAGAATATTCGGAACTCAGGACACTGCCTTGTTAGATACAGGGTCAGAAATTTCCATCATTCCCGTATGCTTATTGAAGCGAGCTGGCTATTCTGGCATTGATCTCGATCAATATGTAGAACGCATTGAGGCCTCGCAACTTAACATAAGGGATACATCGGGAAATCAAATGAAGATTTTCGATACCATCAACGTGGCCATATGCTAGCAGGGCAAATGGAGTTCGTTTCGTTTTGTGTGGCAAACGGGCTTGCGACATTATAGTACTCGGTACTAACGCCCTCGATCACTTCGGATACAAATTAGTGCGCTCGCTCCCATGTGACATCCAGTCATCAGGAATGAAAAAAGACGAATCCTTGGACATAGGTGAGAGTGGTCACTCAGCCGTGATAAAAGAGCGAGTATATGTTCCTCCGGGAAAGATGTGCACTCTAACCTTGACAGGAATGCAGGGAGTGGAAGAAGCGCTACTGTGGTCTAGTCACCCCTTGATTTTGCAGTCTGCAGAGCCACCGTAGAAGGGGAAGTAAAAGTGCAAGTACTTAATAACACGAATGAACCTGTCATTTTCCACGAGAAGGACCCAGTGGGCGAATGGGGAAACCTACCCATGGGTCAGTCCGAAGCACATCGAACCAGGAAACGACATGCTTGATCTGGAGAAATCCTCAGCATGGAGGAGCAAACGACAACGTTTAGAAGAGCTCTTCAAATTGGTACAAGGAGAAACAGTGCTTTGGGAACGGACAAAGTGTTTCATAGAAGAGTGGGCAGAAGTCTTCGCAGTGAGTGATTTGGAGCTAACACAAACTGCGTTAGTAGTGCATGACATAGATACGGGAAACACTAAACCGATAAGGCAAAAAACTCGGCCAATACCAATGGGTACGAGAACTGAGTTCAAGAAGATAATCAAAGATCTTTTAGAAAGGAACATAATCGAGCCTAGTTCGTCAGAATGGGCCTCACCAGTGGTACTAGTAAAAAAAGATGGTTCCTTAAGACTATGCATAGATTATAGGCAACTCAACAAAGTAACGAAGCAGGATGCGTACCCCTGCCAACGACAGACATCGTGCTCGAGATTCTAAGCGGAAAATGTGTCTTTTCAACACTAGACGTGTCTTCGGGGTATTGGCAAATAAGCCTATCGGATGACGCAAAACAAAAATCAGCTTTCACGATGAGTGAAGGTTTGTTTCATTTCACCGTACTCCCATTCGGCCTATGCACCAGCCCAGCGGTATTTCAGAGAGTGATGGATAAAGTATTGGCAGGAACAAAGATTAAGGACGGTGAAGTATTTGTCTACATAGGTGACATCCTTGTCGCAACCAAGTCCGTCGAGAGACATTTTGAAGTGCTTCGAATAGTGATGAGTGCTTTGAAGAGAACCAACTTAAAATTAAAGCCACAGAAATGTCACTTCCTGAAAAACGAGGTATCATTTCTCGGCCATGTGACTAGCGGCCAAGGGATACACGCGGACCCAGAAAAAGTCAAGAAAGTAGTGGAATTCCCTGCGCCAAAAACGATAAGTGTGCTAAGGACGTTCCTAGGCACAACATCGTACTACAGAAAATTCATTATGGGCTTTTCAAAGATCGCAAAGTGCCTGTATAACCTAACGAGTCCTAAAACCCCGTGGAAGTGGACGGATGAGGAAACAGCTGCATTTGAAAAACTCAAGTTAGCCATGACTCGGACCCCGATATTGGCACAACCTGATCTCGATGCTGCTAAAAGTGGTGAGCGCTCATTTATTATATATACAGACGCGTCGAGAGGAGGACTCCGAGCGGTCCTCTGCCAAGAAGGTAGAGACCGAATGCTGCACCCCATATTCTTTGCCTTGAAGGGGCTCACTAAGGCACAGTGGAATTACCACATAACCGACTTGGAAGCCCTGGCCGTGGTCTTTGCCATAAGGAAATTCCACTTCTTTATTTATGGGCTTCCAACGGTAATACGAACCGACCACAAGAAGCAAACCAGCCTTTTTAAACGCACGAATATCTCCGGTAGAGTATTGCGCTGGGCGCTCGAATTACAGAGATATAACTTAAGAAAACTTTTTAAAACGAACCTTTTTAATATTTTCTATGTTACGTAATATTTATTTTATAATTAAAAAAAGAACTTTACACATTTCTTTACTTCTTCGAACCTCTATTTTTTCTTTGTTTTGTGTTAAGGATAGGGTACGTGGCAGGCAAGGCAAACGCGATAGCTGACGCGCTCTCCAGAAGCATAGTGCCCTTTGATTCTGACAGACCCCCTTGCTGGGAAGACAATGAGGCGGTAATATGTACTGTTGGGTAGAAGAGAGTGAGTGGCTTCGTGAGCTACGCACCGATAAAGACTATGCCACACTCATAGAAGACGTTGTAGCTAGACAAGAACATAACGATGTCAATTTGCCCAGGTGCCCACAGAACTTCAAAGTAGCCGACTTTTTGCTGAAGGATGGTGACTTAAAACTGGTATTGCAGGATTCAGTGGCCAAGGTAGTACCAAAGTCACACAGGAGACAGATTTTGCAGAAGCCCACCACGGCTCAATGGCTGGGCACCTCAACGGAAGAAAGTTATATCGGAAACTGAGAAAGATTGTCTTCTGGGAAGGCATGCAAAGCGACATAACAAAAGGGAGCAAAGAATGCACAAAATGTTTTTTGTCGAAAGCGCATGAAATGCATATCCCTCCGCTGAAGCTCTTCTTTTCTAGCAAGCCATACGACATCGTAGGGTTAGTCCTAGTGGAGCTTGGAATGTCCGAAAGAGGGAATAGGTATGCATTGATGGTCATTGACCAATTCACAAAATTCGTGGAAGCATATCCAATCCTGGACAAAACCGCAAGGACAGTCGCACGCGTCTTCTTCGAGAGATGGATATGCGCCGTGTGTCGTTTGCCTAAAACTGTGCATTCTGACCAGGGTCCTGAATTCATCAATGACGCTCTTTCCGAGATTTGCCTGATAACTGGCATAAATCAAACGATGATAAAGGGGTACAACCCCCGTGAAAACGAGATGACATAACAAGCATGTTAAAAAAGAAAACTGTGATACCAGCAGACTGGGACTTGCTCCTTCCAATGGTGGTCTTCGCCTACAACTCGTCGCCACACGACGCGATAGGAGAAAGTTCTACATGTTGCATGCCCTTGGCCCTAACTATTGTCAAACGTCATTCCTGGAAACACTTTAGCGCTTCACCATATGGACCTAAACGACTATAAGCACGAACTGCTAGCTGCTATTCATCTGGGTCAAGAATGCTCAAAAGAAATAAATAACGCGTACACGGCTAAGATGAAGGCAGCGTACGATAAGATAAACAAAACAGATGTGAGCAGGCTACCCAAAGTGGGAGACAGAGTTTACGTCAGACTGCCGCGGGAGAAAGCGAACAAACAGTATCCTAAACTCTGTGAGCCTTGGGGAGGCTCTTATCGAGTAATTGAAACGAGTGATAACTCAGCGTTGCTAGCGAATATCAACGAGAACGTCGACCCAATTAGAGTACAGCACGACATGCTCATTATACTACCACAAGGGATAGATAGCGCTCCACTGAAAACTAGCACCAAGAGAAGGTCTAGACGGAAGAATGCTGTCACAGTAAGTGCAAATATCTGTTTCAGGGCGACCACAGACGGAGACGGCGACACGAGCCCGCTAAGCATGTTCTACACATGTCCCGGGCGGAACCGAAGTGTCGACATCGGTTACCATTGCGACTGTTCTGTTGGAGAAATGTTGTTCCGAGACGTAGTCCCTGAAGCCGACGAGACCCTTGGAAAGTTACATTTCGACAACGTGTACTCGTTAGCAAGGTTAATTTCCATATACGAATGCGAGAGAAGCGCCGACAGGAAAAGGCTCACGAGAGACACGAGGTACGCCTTTGTAACTATCACCGGAATCGAAAAGGCGTTCACATTCTACAAGCGTTATTGTGATCATGTGTTTAGAAGTCCAGCTCTCCACGACGGATCGCCAATATTTTGGCGGCTTACTCCGAAGTCGCCGAGATCCCTATCGACCAGCTCAATGACTTGAATACACAAGGCGTCAAGTACGCAATGGCGCATGATTTGAAGGATATCGCGGTGAAAGAAGTTGTGCAAAAAGTGCTATTAGTCCTTCCTGATGGTTTTCGTGACACACAGGCGACGGATGATACGTTAGAGATAAGAACATGTAGGCGGTTCTCGGAGATATCAGACATCGTCAACCGCGTAGAGACTCGTCACATAGTGTTCGCTGGGCCGACAGTGAATAAGCCACTTCATCGGTCGTCATGGCTGAAATTGGCCACAATGTTCGCAAAAGCTACTCTTTCAGGAGCAAAGGTAGTGGAAGTAGCACCCCCAAGAAGTGAAGAGGCCTGGAAACAGTGCCGCATGGACGCACGAGAAATGGTGCGCTGCGCGGCGCGTGGTGCTTCCCAAAATTCGGGAATTGAAATCTCACTTTGCACGTATTCTTTGAGGGACTTCAGGAAATCTTTAACGACGATTTCCTGGAGTTCCTCAAAGATAGGTCTTCGAACGATGCGCGTGGGTGAAGTCCAGCAGCTTGAAATGGTTCGGCAATCGACTGCAAGAGTGGTATCATGCCAATTATATTGTTCTTCATACTCATGGCGGACATTTTTGTCACTTCTACCATTTCTCGTGCGTCCATGCGGCACTGTTTCCAGGCCTCTTCACCTCTTGCGGGTGCTACTTCCACTACCTTTGCTCCTGAAAGAGCAGCTTTTGCGAACATTGTGGCCAATTTCAGCCATGACGACCGATGAAGTGGCTTACTCACTGTCGGCCCAGCAAACACTATGTGACGAGGCTCTACGCGGTTGACGATGTCTGATATCTCCGAGAACAGCCTACATGTTCTTATCCCTAACGTATCATCCGTCGCCTGTGTGTCACGAAAAACATCAGGAAGGACTAATAGCACTTTTTGCACAACTTCTTTCACCGCGATATCCTTCCAATCATGCGCCATTGCGTACTTGACGCCTTGTGTATTCAAGTCATTGAGCTGGTCGATAGGGATCTCGGACAATGTTTCAGCGAAATCGGTGACCCAGTCTGGACCACCCTTGTTAACGGTATGGGTGGTATCTTATATGTAAACATGCTTTATAACACACTATAATACCCCTAGGTGGATTACCTATATGATAAACATGGATTTTGCAAAAGTGCAAGACAAACACAGTCTGCCGGATCCAAACCACCGACCCCTCGTCCACGAGCACGAGCTCTTCCCTATTACGCCACCTGTGCACTGCGCAGACTCGCGATACGAACCCTGATCCCGCGCGCGCCCGTCAGCTGTGGAGCACGTGAATCAACAAGGCGCCATCACGCGACTTGCGTCGCCCCCAACTCTGCGCAGAGTTGTATTGGGGTCGAGATACCTGCAGTGTTTTACTTCCCAGGGAGAGGCGGTTCTGCCCATATACAACACTTGAGCCGTTCCGACCTACCGTTGAGATAGTATCCTGGTATAAGCTTTCAAAAGTTCAGCCTTAAGAATAATCAGCCTCCACTGAGCAACTTAGATACATTGAGTCCACAACACTGCCGCAACCTGAATCGTAGCTCTCCTCAAATACTCAGAAATATTAAAAAATGGAACCAAGACAACTTTCCTCATTTTTCGCCAAAAAAAGCAGTGCAACAGAGAAGTAGGGTAGGCTAGTTAGCATAAGCCAACTGGTAGCTCAGAAGGAGAAAAAGCTGTAAATTTTTGGCCAAAAAAACGTATCCCACAGTATGGTATAGCCATAAGACACGTCGATCGAAACTGTAAAAAATGCTGAAATCCTTTAAAAAGTCTAAAAATCTCGGATATTCAGTAACGGAAGGATATTAATTGTTTTCAGTCTGCTCTTAAATATCGAGAGACTCGGATACATCAGCACATCATTGGGCAACATTTGCAACCAGCGCGCAGTCCGATAGAAAAACAAGTTATAAATTTTGAACCAACCCTTATTTTTAAGAAGTTTGTGGTCAATTACAAAAATCCTTGTCTGACCGTGAGTGGGTCTAAACATCAATACTTGTTGGTTTAGATCTTTACTTCCATGCGTAAGATGCGAAAACAAAGCACTATATCATGTTGCACTCTCCTATACAAAAGGCTTTTTAGTCCAAACACTCTCAATCTAAACGCATAGTTGGGTAAAGGGCTATGACCATTCAAGTTATGTGTTCTATACACCAGAATTCGGGTGAACGTTTGTTGAACCTTTTCGATCGGTATTTGAAGTTTTCTATTCACATGAGGGCTCCAAACCTTACAGCAGTACTCCAGTTGAGAGAGCACATAAGCCTGATAGAGTCCTAAAAAGATCCTTTCATCATTGAAGTGTACGTTTCAAAGATAAGAAATACTACTAAAGGCCTTAGGAACGATGCTATTTATATGTGACCGGAAATCAAATGGACTCTTATATTCAACGCCTAGGCCTCGTACTTTACTGCAACTCTTGACAGCAATGTCAGAGTAATCGTACAGCGGCGACTGATCACACCCTATGTGCAAAACGTATGTTTCTGACAGATTAACGGGGAGATTCCAGAATTTAGTCCACTCCATTAATGCATTATGGATTTCACTCTTATTCTCCCTTTCATAGATACCATATAACTTTATATCATCGGCATAGAGCTGAACCCTTATCGAGGTGTGGGTTTTCAGTTTGTCGGGTAGGTCGAAACAGTAGATGATAAAGAGGAGAGGTGATAGTACCCCATCCTGTGGCACAACACTCGGACAAGGATAACGCCTCGAAAAACTATTTTTACTCTCACCCACATGTGGTGATCTGTCAGATAGGAGACGAACCAGTTCAGAAGAGCACCATCAATGCCTTGATTTGACCTCATCAAAAGCTTAGAGTGATTAACTCAATCAAGAGCTTTTGATGAGGTTAAATCAAGTCAGCATCGTATCTCGTCAAGATTTAGCTGTCCTTCTCGAAAAACGGGAACGACGCCTTACTACTGAGCAATGTGACGGGACTTGAAGAAAGCCTTGGCGCTGCAGCTAAAACTCGTTCCCTCCAAGTATGGTGTACAACATTCTGATTGTTGCCTCAAAAATGAAATCTGCTGAAGATAGGGCTGCCAGGTCAAGGGAAGTGAGTAGCAACGCAATGCCTCCAAATGATGGCGAGGACCCGGAAATCTCACACAAGATGAATGCTCGGCGCGCTCCTTGCTCCGCCCCTTTCCGAGGGCGGTGTAGGGAATGCCTCTCCACCGACGCGCTAAGGTATGACTGCGAAGGCGAAGCACGGTCCAGTAAGCATATTTAAGTGATTTAGAAAACTACCACACGATATCCAAAAGTACTGTAAGGTTATGATCTGCCCTTCTTGGAAACGCAGCCAAGTAGCTGCAGGTATGGCGACCTTACCTCGCTCACAAGCTAAGACGAAGAATCCCCAAGAATGGACTGTCACATCGATGAGGACCTCCTCACCATTTCTGATTTTTCCCCACACCGAACATCATCTTTATTTTTTTCTCATACGCACAAAATGAAAGAGGAAGGAGATTATGAGAGTGGGAAAGACTGATACACACAGGGAAAAATAAAAAAAGATGAATGATGTCGCTCCAGCGCGGCCCCGCCTGGCCGATGTCGATTTCAGCTGTAGACTCCGACTGAAAAGGCGGCTTCTGAAGACGATCCCAAGACGCACACACTCCTCCCGTTGACCTGCTTTTTTATACTAGTGGGCCTTATATGGGGGTTTCTTTTCCCTTTAACAACCTTAAGTCACGACCCAATTGTAGCGCCCGATTAACTTTCGAAACGTGTTGCTGCTTGAACATCCTACCTCTGTGGGAAGTTTCGCCCTGGTACTGCCTATTTAAGAGTCGATTGGTGCTTGAAAGTTCGACTGCTACCGTAGCCTTCGGTCAGCTTTCGTCGGCAGATTGTGCAGCGCAGTTGTAGGTGGCGTGTATCTGCAAGGCACGGTCACCCTGCTTTTCTTTTTTTCTTTTCTATAAAGGGGTTCACCTTTAAAACGTTTCACTAACACAAAAAAGAAGAAACGAGAAGAAGCGAGACAAACTGATGGTAATGAGAATAATCAAACAGTGCCATAATTGTGTTCTATGCTCTTCTCCGCGTCTGTCGAAGAAAGCGCAGAGCACAACTACAGTATTACTTGTTTTTTTGCACAGAATTGGGCAGGAGATTGGGCTAAGGGATGTTCCTCGACTAACGCAGCCATGATAAAATTGCCTACATCCTGGAGTTCCTTCTCTCTTGTAGAAACAGAAGCAGGCGGATCGGCGCAAATTGGCTTGAGAGGTCACCAGGTAAAGCAGCCCTGAACTTCATTTTGTGCGGCGCGAAATGTGAAATGTTATTGAACGCCACTCTGTCCTACCCCTCCGGTGGACTGCGTTAGTCCACTTCTGATGGGATACAACATTCATGTGCCTTTTCACGAGGCCTCGAAGTAGACGGTAAATGAGACACCTTGACCATCTTTTTTTTTCTTTAAAGACATTCTTATTTTCATTACAGTAAAAACTGGTATCACTCTATAGAATAGGATCCTACTATATATAAGCGAGAACGGTCGTTTGTCTGTGGGTGAGTGCGTTTGTTTGTGGGTGTGTTTGTTTGCACAGAAGTGCTGAAGGAGTGTGTTGGGAGGAAGTATAGGGAAGGGGAGAGGGGGGGGGGGGAGAAGGGGTTGTAGTTGTCACCAGTTGTCAACTGTTGTAGTTGTCGACAGGCGTCCATGTTCAGATGACATGTCACCAATGTCGTCGCGCAAAGAAAGTTAAGGTTGAGAAGAGGTGTCACCGATGTCCCGCAAGGGGTGTTCGGATTCAGACGACGTGTGACTGATGTCGCGCAAATCAGGCCCGACTTGAGAAGACATGTCACCGACGTCGTTCATCAGGTACCTGGATTCAGAAGAGGTGTCACGAATGTCGCGAAAGGCCTTCCAGATTCAGACGACGTGTCACCAATGTCGCGCCAGGGTTCCGGATTCTCACAACCTGTTAACGATGTCACGCAAAGCACGTTCAGGTTGAGAACGCATGTCACCGACGTTGTTCAACAGGCGTCCGGGTTCAGAAGAGGTGGTACCGATGTCGCGCGAGGGTTCCGGATTTAGACGACGTGTTACCAGTGAAGGTGGGACCAGTAATGGGGGACCGGTGAAGGATGGGGTTCCAGTAAGGGTGACCGATAAAGGGTTGACCAATAAAGGAAGGACCAGTGAAGGTGGGACCAGCAATGGGGACCTTGAGTTGAGTGGGGGGGGGGTCCAATGAAGGGGAACCGATGAAGGAGAGGAGAGGGGTCCAGTGAAGGGGGGACCGATAGAAGGTTAACCAGTGAAAGAGGGAACCAGGTGAAGGGGGACCGGTGAGGAAGGTACCAGTAATGGGAACCGGTGAATGGGTTGAGGAATAAAAGGGGGACGAGTGAGGGTGGGACCAGTGATGGGGATCGGTGAAGGATAGGATGATCAGCAAAGAGGGGACCAGTAAGGGGAGGTCCAGTGAAGGTGGGAGCAGTAGTAGGGACCGACGAAGGGGGGGGGGGGGCAGTGAAGGGTGAACCGGAAAAGGGCTGACAATAAACGGGAACCAGTAATAAGGGATCAGTTAAGGGTGGTCCAGTGAAGATGATGGACCTGTTTTGCTCCATTCCGCTACACCATTCTATATAGCAAAACCAGTTTTTAAAACCAAAAAAACCAAACCAGCAGCAACCTTAAACCAGCAACTGTAATGAATGAGAGAAGGTCTAAAGAGGAGAAGAAGACGTTCGGAGTGTTCTATTCTCCGGATTTGGGGCGAAGCCCCAACCAGACGTTTGGCGACCGGCAGGCCGTTGAACGTCTGCTAGTGGGATATGACAGAACACAGTCTCGAAACAGTTCCTATGAAGTCGACCACTCTTTGTCGCATATATGCGATTAATACTTCGACGTGCCCGTTCTCTACTTGGCCAGAAGCAGATAATGATATTCCGAATTCAAACTGCTTAATTTGCAGAGGCATAAAAATCAATCAGTATTGATCAGGAATATGCGCTGACCTGCTGCCGGTAAATTTTTTACCGCATATTTTTAACGTTGAAATTCGCCGGTAAATTCCGGTAAATTCGTTAAATCCGTTAATTTTTTTAAAACCTTAACATTTCCTCAAAAACAACTAGTTTTTAGGGGCTTTGTTGTAAAAAAAGCGAAAAGCATACAATTACGTTCGGTAAATCATATAAACTTTATTTCGACACGTATGTCATTCTACAACAAATAACGCCCTAAAAGCAACGAACTTCCCACAACAAACAAAGCAAGCAGAAGCGCAACAACGCACAAGTATAACGATCTATATTGCGAATGCTTTAGATAAAGATAAAAGCTTAGTTGAAGCTCTACAAAAACATTTCTGGAACATCTGACATTTGATCGAATATTGATACATTTCTTTTGGATTAACAATCTAGCTGCTTTTTGGAATTATCACAATTGTCATCTTGACCATCGATGATAGAATGACTACACCTTCAACTACTACTTTTTGAGCAATTTAGTTGTGCTTTGGAGCACAGCCAGACACTCCAGAAAAACAACGGAACGTGACATGATAGCAAACTTCTTTCGTTTTCTTATACAGGAAAATATCTTAGGAGTCCATCAGAAGATCAGGTAGACCAGTAGAGCATAATCTGGTGCCTCACATATTGGACTAAATTATGGGAACAAGACGAGAATGTATCTTTAACTCATTCCTCGTCTAATCTGACAGCTCCTGTATCTCGTGAAAATTGTGTGGGGAACCTCAGCGCAAGGTACTATCGCAGAGGAGAGCGTTTTTAACACTGGAGCGCACCATCTGCGCCTCGTTATGTAGTCATGGATGTTTTAATAGGTTGAGGGCCACGGACGCTAACAGCAAGTTATTGGAGAAGATATCAGCAATCACTCCTAAACTAATGGTAAGATTGGTAGTACCTTTTCTTCTTCATTCGATAGGTAGAAACATTTGCATGATCAAAACCGTTAACTTTTCCGGTAAATTTGAGAATTTACCGCAAAGTTTCGTGAAGAGAATTTATCGCGAAAATGCTGGTAAATCCGGTAAAACGGTAAATCGTTAACCGTTAAACGCACACCCCTGGTAGATTACGGGGCAGCTCGGCCCCGAGCATGATGAGTCATCGCGGCGGGGCAGATTCCAGACGCAAGAGTGCCGGCGCCTGCGCCGACCCTACATCTCTAGCCGCACCTGCAATTCATGCGACTGCTTTCCCGCGATGGAGAGACTTCACATGAGATCCAAAAGAAAGAAGATGTGACGGGATTTGGAAGTACCATTGTTGCGAAATGGCGTCGTTCGAACCGGTTCAAGCGATGATTGCTCCCTCAAAGCAAAGGGGTAGAGATATAGCGATATATATCCTACCTCGAGATCGTCAGCTGTGCTATGAGTGGGCGTATAGGAAGACACTATCAGACGGAGAGACCAGCACCTTTGTGTGCTGTGGATACCGATCGCTTAGGGATCGAGAACGCGAGGTGCACCATCAGCCTCTGCCTTTATGCGAAGTCAGAAGTGGACACTTCATAACGGATCCTGAAAATCCGGTCCGCCCCACTTCTGTGAGCCAAGAAACGCCCCTCGCTCTATTATGCGCCGTAGGACGATAGAGAGGTGCAAAGAATTGAGGGCACAACCCTATACGGGAACTCCAACCAGCGTTATCCAAGGCTTAGTAGCTGATTTGGCACAGCCGCGCTTCGGTAAGGTGGCACATGAGAACAAATATTGTTTAGAGAACGATAGTTATGGTTTCAGGCGATAGTTTCACAGCCCCAGAGCGGATGGCAATGGTGGAACAGCTAAGTGTTCCCTCACGGAATGGGCAGGATAACCTGCGAACTTCGTTGAGGGGTTTCACAGTAAACTTCTAAGGGCGTTTCCTACTGGCATCCCCGCTATGGCAGCTCTATTACAGTTTTTGGCCTCACAGTTAACTATGGCCAAATCTCAGATCCTGCCTATAGCAAATGGGGAAATGGCGACAAGATATATCCGAAGTCGAGAAGCCTGCAGGCAAAATGAAATACACGATGAAATGAGACGCTTCAGACAGTTCCTCCAGGCGGCTGGTCGTCCACCTACCACAAGAGAGTGTTAGGACCACCTTGATACCTTAGCCAGCAACCTTGCCCACTAGTTAGCTCTCAATGTGCCCCGTCCCCTCCTTGTACTCCTCTGAAGAACCCTACTCATGTTATCCTGCCCATTCCCTGAGGAAACTGTTAGCACACTTGCCTTTGCATTCAGGTATATGCTTGCTCACAAATGAAATCTCATGCTTCACACGATTCAGTTTTTTTATTTGTGTTTTCATTTGTACTTTAAACGCTTTGGTAAAGAGTGTTCTGAAATATTTACCTCAAACAAGAGACAAGTCTCAAACATGTTCCTAAACATCCTGCAGAAACTGAGTGACCGTTGTGGTTGGATTAGTGTATTTCCTCAGTGATATCACAAACAGTACGATTCGTGTGGAAATATATCACGCTGTGATGAGACCGGTCGTGCAAGTCGCCCAAGAAACAGCATTCTCCCACGCGAGATGGTAGATGCGCGCGAATAAGCGGAGGCAGCGAGAGGTGGCACGCTTGCTGAGTCCCGACGCACATGTCACGGCATAGACGCAATGTATTTCGCGCATCTCCCGAATTCTGGCGCTCTGCACTTGATCCCCATCCATACACTGTTGGGTGACTTGCCGTTAATGATATAAGCTGCCAGCAATCGACTAAACTCAGGGAAAGACCGGCTGGCATATACGCCGCCCTGTCGAGGACATTCCTTAGCCTTGGTCACTCTCCCCGTCACTGACAACGTTGCCCAAGCATTAACTGAAAGAATAAATAACAAATACCACTTAATACCCGCTCCAACCAACCAATTCGCTCAGCGGATCTGTATTCGAAACGACAAGACAAGAATACATTAGTAATAAGAAAGTGATGTGTTTCACCTCTACAACTTTCTCACCTTCGCGGTTGAGTGGTCCCAACGCGAAAAGCTTGAATAGCGTAAGATTCAGGTAATGTGTCATGTGTGTTGCCCTCTAGAGTTTACGCATTGCTTTCCAAGCGATGGCAACCAGCAATGTGCGGCAATGTTTTGCAAGCGAAACAGAACGTAGAGAACCGGAGGAAGTGCTGTAAAATGGGGAAGTAGAAAACACTGAAACGGAAGCAAAGAGAAATTTTTGAATTCTTTTCAATGCATTCCAACTAGTTGCCCTGAACAGAACTTGGGAACTCTTCACTCAAATGTTGGGTGATAAAGCGTGTTTATGGAGAATTGAACTTTGCTGATATCCGAATAAAATTATTCGATCAAATAGAGTTTAATTATTATATTATATTTATATTTTCGAATAATATTCGAATATGGCTTCCTTCGATGGTAGAATTCAAGTGAATATTTGACTTTTAAAAACCATCGATATTCGAATTTGAACAATATTCGAAAATTAGGAAATGTCGAATATTCGAACAAATTATTCGAATAATTAATCGAATATATTCGTTCGAGCACAACTATAGTGCACAGCGTGTCTCATTCGTAAATGCTGGTCAACTTACGCAGGAAAATCAGCCCTTGCGACGGACCCAACGGGTGGGATCGTTTCTTCTGTTTGTTGTGATCGCTGATGCAGGTAGAAAATACTAGGGCAGTTGAGGCCCGCAGTGAAGAACGACGCAATAAAAACCTATGCATCACGTTCAGGCCACTGAAGACGAATTCGAACAAATATTCGAAAATTAGGAAATGTCGAATATTCAAACAATTTATTCGAATAATTAATCGAACATCATTCATTCGACAATCATTCGAACAAATATTCGAAACGGCGCAATAAAAACCTATGCATCACGTTCAGGCCACTGAAGACGACGTGAAGTTGAAACGTCTGTCCCTGCTAAATAAATATCCACCTGAAAACTTCGTGTGCCACAATAACTACTGATTGACAACAACTTATAATTCAGAATTTTAGAGCAGAGAAAAGCTAGAGACTACAAAAGTTTATTTATTTGCTTCCCTTTTCCATGCCGTCTATTTTCGTTTTCTATCATTTGTTTTTATTTAAAAAAATGAAAAAATCCAAAAACCAAAAACTGTGCCGCATTTCCAGGTCACGCGTCCTTGTGTATTTTTTCTCATTAGGATTTTTTTACCTGGATCTCCATGAGCGCCCGCTGAGGCTCGCACATGGGTTTTCGTAGGATTCTATGTGGACGAAAGTCGTTTGCCCGACTTCGTATATTCCAGCGTTAGTTCACTTGTTTCTGCTGCAAGGATTTCTTTTACTTCTTTCCAGATCCTTTGCAGTGAATTGATCCACGATGTCGCCTTCTTTATAATACGTCTTCTATGGCATTTGCAAGGCCAGATGAAATATATTGTTCGGGTCTTTTCCCTAAATTAGGAAGTGAAGAGAGAATTTAGTGATGCTATTTTCTGAAGTGTTGTAGGCGTAGGGAATGAAGGTCATGACGTTATCCCAGGTATTATTATGTTGTTGGCTAGTGATCATAATAAATTCCTGTAATGTGCGATCAGCTCTTTTCATTTGGTCATTACTTTAGTGATGACACGAAGTGCTCGTTCTTTGACAGATCCTAATTTGTCGTGAAAAATTGCGGAAAACTTTGCGGTTGTAATAAGCGTTAACTGCGTGCGACTTGCAGTCGCTATTGATCAAAGAACGCTGGTCGCAGAAAGAGGTCTATTGATTACATTTTCGACGTTTATTTCGTTTCATTGATTGATTATCAACTGTAAAAGATGCAGACCCGTTTTGATCGTACTGCTAAGGAGGCAGTCGTCACGGAATCGACTGATATCACGACCGAATCTGGGATGCAGTTGTGTGAACTCGTGTCGGCAATGGACGAAGTAGCTCATTCCTCTGCTGTTCCTTGTTGTATCGAGAGGGCTCTGTTCTTCCTGTCGCGCCAACTCAGCCTTCTACCGGAAGAAAAAGACAAACGGATCAGGGAGCTTGAAAATCAGAGTTCGAGGCGAAAGATCAATGTTCTTGAGTGCAGTATGGAAACTGTGGACTCGTCCCTGAGTTGAGAGGTCCCTCCATGTCAAAGAGGCAATTCCCACCAATTAGGGAAGGTCCCATCGTTTCGAGTTCTCAGTTCGTGAACGAGGTGCACCCCAGTGTCACCTCGCCGCCCCCTTCGGACTAGCGGATTTGTCACGCTTTCATGAGAATAATTGCTCTGGTACGAAGAATGCACCTCATGTCATGACAACTTTGATGTGTTTTTATTCCAATGTTCGTTCAAGAACTCTTTACATATCGATTTTATTTTAGCCATGGTTTTTCCTAGATCTAATTTTCACGGAAACGTGGCTGAAAGTATGTCACACTATTTCGTCGTTGTTGAGTGGCATCAATGCTGATTATCAAGTATTATGTTGTGATATGCCGAAATGCGCTGGTGGGGAGTAGCAATCTTTCTGAGGAAGGCCTTAGGTTTCTGTGAAGTCTCCTCTGAGCCTGCTCCAAATTTTTATGAAATGTTGTCATCGGATGTGATCCTGGAGGGCCATAGAATTAGAATTATTGCGGTATATCTTGCTCCTTCGTGTTCCATCTTAAACATTCATCATTTGTCCAAGTCCGTGAGTGATCTTTTAGTGTGTGGTTATTGATATTGATTATTGATTATCCGTCAATCGTGATAGGTGACTAAATATCCACACATTCACTGGATAAAATTGGAGAAGCGTTTGCCCTAAAGTAGTGGTAATTATTTAGATATGGGAGATCTCAAACTTTGTGCAGTAGAAAGACTCACTAGAAGACGGCATATTCTTAACATAAGGATAAGGATAAAGGACGGCGTTACTCAATCCCTTCTGGGATGCGCCAGCGCATTCTACTTCTACGGGATGTCGTGGAGGCGACATGAATGCGTATTTGGCCATACAATGACTTGCGGTGGCCAGCCGATGAACAAGTCAGCGCTCTATCCTTCCCAGACAAGTCTGGTACCAATTCACCGACCCCGGAGGGATGGAAGGCTTGGTTGGCCTGGGCGGGAAATCCGAACCAGGAACCTGGTATCGGGTGCACGCGACAGTCGCGCCTCCTCCGACTGCGCTACACGCATTCTTAACATGTTGCTTAAAAATTATAGTAGCCTCGTAGCAAATGATTCTGTCGAAACCCTGATTGGAATGAGTGAGCATAACAGTTTTCCCTTTTCGTTTACTGCCCTATGTTGAGCATTGCTATACATAGTGTCGATATCTTGGCAAGTGCAATTATGGGAAAATTTGTGATTATTCACCTTCTGTGGCATGGAGACAATAGCTTGATTCGGTATCTAGGAGTAATGATAAGTATGAATTTTATTTCCATCGTACCTTGGTGTGGAGCTGAACCAGTGTATGCATATTTGCCTGCATACCTTCAAAATATGATGAATCATATTGTTCGCTGTTCCTGTTGGCATTAATGACACAGACGGAACATGACTGGATGAAGTTCCATGAATTTTCTGTTAAATTTCGTAAGCGATTACAAAAGTATAGTAGCAATATTGGGAAGAAAACTATAGGCGGGGAACCTGGAAAAATTCTATAAGTTTCTGCGTAAGGAGCTGAGAGACAGGACTGTTATAAGTAGTTTGAAATCGGGAGATTCTTTAGTGGTGAGAAATGAGGTTAAAGCTGGCATTTTGGCGGATAAGTTCTGTGGAGTTTTTATTGACGGTGATTGAATCACGAGGCTGTTAAGTGGAAGCTTTATTGGTCTAACGTTTCGATCGTCTCTTCGTCTTTCGGAGGCACGTTTGTCCATCGCCTTGACTGGAGCAACTCGCTACCACTCGGCGTGAGTAGGACCAATGAATTGGTACTCGTCATGCTTACGCTGAGTAGTAGCGAGTCGGTGCACTCAAGAGGTGAAGCATGGTGCCTCTGAAGACGACGAGGCGGTTAAAACGTCAAGCTAACAATAAAGCTTTCACCTAGCAACCTCGTGGAAAAGAAGTATTCTGAATATTTCATGATGAAAGGAAATGGAGTTTGTTAGATAATGGGATCTTTACCGACTATAGCCCTGTGATTCACGAGTCGATGTCAAGCTTATTTGCTTTGATTCTGTCAACTTGTACATGTTTATTCAAGGTTGGTCGAATCTTTCACTCCTGACTTATTGCCTACTAGGTTTGTAAGGAAAATTTGCTCCAGCTGTGGCGCAACCGCTTTCCTACATATATAGTCAATCCCTTATGTGAGGGGAGGTTCCAAAAAAGTGGAAGCACTACTCGTTTGTGACACCACTGCTGAAGAAAAGCCGGCTAGTGATGCGGGAAGCTATGGCTCCAGGCGCGCGCTAGCCGAATGCGACGTCGCGCCTCTGGAACGCGGACTGCGCTTGTTGACGCGTGGTTAGCCGCGGAGCACGAAATTTTGCCAGCATTTGAGCTTCTCGACTAGTTTATTACCATTTTACCACAGGGCCCCAAATGAAGTAGAGGAGCTCTCTTGATAGAGGCGGTTGGAAGAAAAACGAAGCTGTAAAATGCCTCTGCCTCTGCTTGCTTGGAGATATAAGGAGATCCTTAGCGTTTGCTAAGGAGGTGCTTGCCAATGGCATTACACGTGGACTATGACGAGTGAGTTGGTGACGCTCAAGTGTAGCGTGAAGTTAGAATTGAAGGAAAAGCTATGGATTAGTGCGCTCATCCCGTCCGCACCCTATAGAAACTTACAAACGCTTGCTTCCGAAAATTCTAGTTAGTAATCCGTCCCAGTTCTTGTTTCGAATATCCCTCACCAAATCCTTGAGCATTTCTCTTCCCTAATTTGAAATAGATTGAGTCTGATTCCACCCCAGCTTTGTTAACAGTCCCTCCCACTTCCCTACCATGAGACATCAGACTTATCTCATCCTCATCTCATGTCTCTTTCCTTCTTCGACGTCGCCGGCGCACACTTTCGCACTCTAGCGCGAGTCACTGGCCGCCGTGTCGAAAGCAGTCGGACCGCGACAACTCGTACAATTTCGTCGCGCACCGTGCGCGACGCCAGGGGAGTTCGCGCGGTGTTGGAGTTATGTCTGCCCCTGGGAAGCTATAGGCCTGTGAGCATCACCTCATTTTTCTGTCATATTATTAGAAAAGTTCTGAAGGACCATATCATGTGTCATCTGCTGCGAAATAGTGCCATCCTGTGAGGTCAACATGGTTTTATGCCTGCCGTTCAAATATGTTGGAAAACATAAATGACTGGACTGAGATCGTGAATAAAAAGAAAGCTTGTGATTTGATGTACTATGATTTTTCAAAGGTATTCGATAGAGTAAGCCATGCTTAATTGGTGTACATGGTAACAAAACTCGTTCTGTCATCGTCTTGTACATTCTGTCATTTGTAGGTGGCTTAAGAGTTTTCATTGATGAAGAACGTTTTAAGTGAGAATTTGTGAAAATTTTCAACCAGCCGAGTAGCTAGTAACTAGAAATGGAGCTTCGCCGCGTGGGTTGCCGTCGCCCCTTCTCTTATAATTTATACATCGGATATCCTGGTCTTCTTCTTAAGCACTAGGGTGTAGTCAAACAATTTGCTGACGATTTAAAGTTGTTTAAAGAGGTAGTTACACAGCAAGATCCTGAAACCTTGCAGTTCGGATCAGGTCTCCTGTCCAATTGGTCCCTGCAATGGCAATTGTTACTAGCAACGGAGAAAACTGTGTGAGGTTAAGAAAGTCTGATGTCCCATGTGAATATGTAGTAGGTGAACAATGTATATCCAAGTGTAAGAGATTTAGGTTTCCACTATAATGATGAATTGGATATTGCTAAACCTACTAGTTCAATTATTAAGTGTGCCCTAGGAAAAACATCAAGTTTTTAAGGCTTTGAGCAGGAGAAACAAAGATGTGCTGCTGAACGAATGTAAGATCTAGGTTAGGCCAGTAGTTGCAAGTGTTTGCTACGTATAGGAAGAAACATATTGCGCAAAATGAGAAGGCGCAGAATAACTTCACTAGAAACTTTTCTTCGTACAGGTAGTTTTCATGTTTTAAAGTACTTAAAGCACAAATAAGAGATAAGTGTCTATGTTTGAGTAGTTGTGTTCAAAATGATCGCTGGGATCATAAACATTGACATTTCAAAATTGTTTTCTTTGGTTCCATCGAAAATCACAGGCAGTTCGGAGAAAATTTCGTACGGAAAACCTAGGACCAACCTTAGACTGAACTACTTTAGGTGAAGAGAGTTGTCTTGTTATATCACACTTGAGCATGCCGCCCTGCATACTCCTAGCACTTTTGGGTTACTTAAACGTTTTGCTGAAATCAGGCTTCTTGAGCACTAAAATGTTGTGTTGAAGGTTGTGTTGAATTGATGTTTTATCCTTCTTGAAACCTAGAATGTTGTGTTGAATTGTCGTTTTGTCTATGGTCGTCTTTTCGAACGATGTCTTAAAGCGCGTAATAAACTTTAACTTAAACTATGAATATAAGTTCCTCCTTGGATTGTGACTTAAGTCTCTAATAGCCCGTATCGACCTACAAAGTGATTGGTAAATGTATCTGTAATCGTAAATGTCTTTTAGTTCGGTAAAGGTTCTGCTACGTTGAATTTGGAGAATGCGTTTCCAAATAAAATGATAATCTTTGAAACGTCAATATAAATAAAGGTCCAATCAATGCAATCGGAATGCATTCTTTAGTTGTCGGAGTTTCAAAATCCTGCTGCGGTTCTCTTTTCCTAGGTAGTGCGTGCAAAAGGAAAACTAGGTCATGACTACCCTTTCGCATGTTGATCCATACGACAAGTTCCTCAAAAAGAGCAAGTTTTCGTTATTTCTTGATGAGAGGTTGACGTTAGAGAATCGTGAACAATATGATTAGTCGTATTTTCAACTGAGTATTTTACGGTATTACTAATGCTGGTTGTTGGTGGAGTCGGGTAGAAATCTTGTACAACATATCGTCTCAAGGAATCTAGTCAGATGTAGAGTCGTCCTTTTTATTCAACCGAACTGTACCTTTCAGTTGAGATGTCCATGGGCGGTTGTCTTGCTCCTCTCGTAGAGTTGCAAAATGTAAGACCACTGTAGTGAGAAGGAATACAGAGTTGAACAATAGGTAGCGACACAGAGTATGAAAGTCAATATTTTTCCACGGCCAGTAAATAATGTTAATATCGAATTCTTGTAACAAACCTGGTAACTGACTAATGTTTCCTTAAGATCTTTCCTGTGCTTTGAGATGAGCGTCATCAGCTATAATGGTGATCCTAGCACCGCCGATGTATAATGAAATTGTCATACGGCAAGTACCAGCCCTACGGTCTCTAACTGGATTACAGGGTAGCAGCTCTCATGTTTATTAAGTGTCCTCCTTGGATAGGTGGTGATTTGTTCTTGACGACCTTGTCCTTGCTTCAGTGCTGCGGCGGTTTCCTCGGTTTTCTTTCCTGAATCACCGGTTTCTATTGTAAAAGCTAGCCTAAACCTGGTACACTAAAAAGTAAGGTTGGTTAGTGCCACCCTTACGCACCTTTAAACGCGTAGGCGTTACATGAAGCAACGTAGACCCGTTTCATCCGGTCGACATCCATTTCCTCGATGTCGGCATTCAGGTCGTTCCCAATCTGCAGCGTATCCACAAGCATTTGCAGAGGTATGATGTTTACCTGCGAGCCAGTGTCCAAAAGGGAGGTTCGCGTTATCCCCCAAAAACTGGATCTGCGCAGTGGTTTGCGCGCACATCAGATCTTCTTGGAGACCATCCGCTTTGATGGGTGCAGACTCCACCTACTGAGTGAGGCCGTGAAGACCTTCTTCTCACATTGCGGTTAAGCCAACACTTTGGGATTATTGTCAGTGCGTACGGCTTTCTGCTCTGCTCAGTCTTTACTCCGGTGCCCAACCTTGTAACAGCTGGACCATTTCCTTTTCCCAAGTTAGTATTTGGGCTAGCTGGGTATCCACGCTACTTCGCCGCGTGTCTCCTGTATCATTTCCTGATCGACTCACTGTGACAACGTAATTCCTTCTTGTTGAGGAAACTTCAGCTGACGTTGAGTGGAGTTCGCAAAGCCTCCTGTTACTTAATGGTATAAGAAAGGGGTATTAAAAATGAAAGTCTTAAAGTTATCTCCTTCCAAGGCACTTAGTAGATGCAGTTGTTGTTTAAAACTATGAACTTCGTGCTGCATATATGGGCATGGTACTTCTGCAAGGTAAGGAATAAGATCGATAGAGTTCGGAAGAGAGAGAACCAAAATCGTTCATTTATATAGATCGGAAGTTGTTTAAAGCAAGTTTCATTCACAGCGTGAATAGGGTAGATTTGAGTTGCTTTTACGAATCTACACTGAGTCAGTAAGAGCGCTCCACTCGCGTCGGAGGCTGATATATCAGGTCGATAAAGCAGCAAACCGTTTGCCTACGTTGAATCTATTACGCTTGTAAAGTGGATCTTTTTGCGTTTAGGTACTGCCTGTTAAATACAATGTTAAAGATGTGACACCTGTGATGCCTCGAACTTCATCTTGTCGTGGATAGAGTGAAAAGTTGTGGAGGTCCTTAGTTGTGATGTTCAAATGTAGAACAGTTCCCTGAAGTTACGAACTGACCGAATTAGGAGGCATTGTTGTAGGTGCCTCTACATATGGGTGTGTGGTTATCGACGGATTTGCAATCTTCTGCTACGCTGATATAGTTGTCACATGGAAAGGCGATGTATACGCCGGAAGGCTAGTTTCTAATGCTGCTCGATATACAGAGGAGGTCTGACATATTGTGAAGTGCCATGAACAAAAAACTGAGTGGCTGCTGTTAATTTGTGAGCAGTGAATGAGTAAACCAAACGAAATATGGGACCTCTGATCCCTGTTCCTAAAGTGCGACGCTGAAGAGCTGAAGACCTAACTTGCCAAATTTTTTTCAAATATGCTTTAATATATCCGTGACCCCTTCGATTAAGTCTCTACATATTGCGGAATCTGCATATTTCAAGTTTTTTAGAGTGGAGGAATTGAAGACGAATTAATTGACAAAACCAGTATTCAGCGAACCTTATTGTTCTTAAGAGGCTTACTTTATGGTTTTTTCCCCAGTATTTACTACGACTGGAAGCATTGTTGGTTACGTTCCATCCTAGGATTTCGTTTAAGAGATCTGTGCGCTTAAACAGGCGGCGTTCAAAAAGAGGCAGGTCTGCTAGGGAAGAATTTAAAATGAAAGAGTGGATGAAAGGAGGAAATTGAATCGAAACTCTCCGCAGCATGACTGCTTATTTTGTGACTTTGCTACGTAGTGCTCATAAGTTTCCTATCATATAATATTGTAACATTATGTTAAATGGTATGCTTATAAACACTAGGACAACACTATGGATGGATATGGGCTGACATGGTGAGATATGCGTGTGCCAGCTTGCAGTATTTTAGCGGCTTGAGCTGGAGCAGAAGATCGTCACTTAACTGAAAGGTCAGCTCAAGCCGCTAAAATACTACGGCGCGCATGGTAAACAGAGCGTCATATGTATATCAGTTTATGTTTATCAGCTTGAATTGTCATGTGGGTAGGGTCTGGTATTGGTTCCCCATATGGCAGAAGATCAAATCTAAAGAATGCAATTAGTTATGGCTCACAATGAATCAGACAAGATGACACCCTCTACCCTAACCCTCTTCTATAGGATAGATGCTTCTTATATAAAAAGCTTTACCATATAGTGGGAGAGAATTCTCCAGATCATCTATTTCCGAAGTCATATATAACCCAGGTGAGGTCTAAGAGAGGAAGTGCGCATATATAATCCTACTTTTCTGTGCTTGCTTACATTCACTACTCGAAACGTCAGTACATTGTCGGCTTAGGCCTATGTTATACTACCGCGCGAGCATCCGCGGACGGGCGGGAATCGCGCCGGGATCCCTGAGCTGGCCAATCGCCGCGCCCCGCCACGCCCGCCGTCCGCGGATCGACAGACGACGAGAGAGCTGTTATACTTTCCCGCCCGCGGGACGGTACCCGTCAGCGGTGCACTGCACCGCGGACTGCTGTCGTCCCGCGGAATTCAGCGCCAAAAACGCGCTCAAATACGACGCTAGTCGCCCGGGACGACGACGACCGTCCGCAGTGCACCTTCCGTCCGCGGACTTCCCACGGATGCTCCCGCGGGAGTAGGCAAGTAACACAGGCCTTATTATTGTGCGTGTGGTACGGATGTAGAGGAAGTTATTAGCCTCTATGTCGATTTGAAGTTCAAGGTAGGAATTGTGTGCCGTCATACGTACATGATTGTTATGCTGTACATACATGGAGTTCGGCAGCGGATTTTAGCGTAGGCTTCTTCATTTCGGTGGAGCACTCAAAGGCGATAAAACAAGGGTATTGGAGAAAGGTGTTGTGCCACACAGCTGACCGTCTCTTATAGGTAGTAGTGATATGAGGGCTAGTCCCAAGAAGAATGAAGAGGAATGCTGGGTTCGACATAACAGCTGGAAATCTGGGGTCGGATTCATCAACGCCTTATCGCTCACCATATCGCTTGATAAGCCGCGCTATCAGGGATTTCGGCAGTAGTTTTCTGCATTAAATTGCTGTAAGTCGTTGATGAATCCGGCAAAAGGTAGCTGATGAAGCAGATTTGAAAACTGAGAAGGCAGTTGATAGTATGGTTGATAGTATGATGTAAGCGGTTGATGTACGTAGGTATATAATTTTGTCTGAAAGCTGGTCGAAAATAACGTCTTGGACTTTAAACGCCAAGAGATTATACACTGCAGCTGCAGATTTATGCGCAGAAACCTATGTCGATTTCCAGGAACAATTTCATTGATATTTAAATAAGACGTATATTTTTCATGAACGTTTAAAAAAATCTAAATAAGAATGAATTGATGCTAATAGGCTTATAGCTAGCAACAGAATTATCCGATCCTTTTTGAGTAGCGGTATTAAAAACACAGATAGTGTGTATTTCCACTTTAGTGGAATCTTTGACCAAATCACTGACTGGTTACAGCAATATGCTAATTGTTCAGCAATGATATAAGCTATCTCTTGTAGAAGTCTGGCAGAAATATAACCTGCTTATTGAGTACGAGTACAGCAACTCATTGAGAAGTTTATGTACCGTTTCACTACCACACTATGGAAACTAAGAATAACAGATTTAATACGGCGTTGAAGGCCGAAGTGTTCCCATCTGCAAGTTGACTTCTGACTTCGTCCTTATTCGAAGGGGCACTAGGGTATCCTTTTTGTCACTAGAAACACAATATGCTATTTTCAATAATTTGTTTATAAATCTTAAGACACCTCTCTTATGATTGGAATAGATTATCCTTTTTCAGTACCGTTGTTGTACTTCTTCAGACGCGACTTAAATCGCACTTAAAATAGAAACTATGAAACTCTTCTCAATCTTCAGTCATTTGAGTTAGACAAGCCATCTTAAATAAGCAGCATCTGTTCTCGACCATATTCTGGAGGTATTTCGGCAGGATGGACTTAGAACCCGGGACTTTCCTTCCACGGCCCCAACATTTTAATAGAATGATGTAAGATAGCAATAAGCATTTGGTATTTATCATTTTCCGAAGCGGCCGTTGGTGGCGAGGTTCCTTAACGTGGTGCCACTGAAAACTGGTTGCTCTGCGAGCTAAGCTGAACACGGACACTCGACGGACGACAGGTCCTTGTGAAACATCGGCCTATGAAGATCCATGTCACTCACGTGGTGCATGACAGTACAAATTTTTCGAAATAGTGCTAGGCGTCCGCGGGAGCCGATGCGCACTCGCAAAACCCGACAAGTGTGGGAAGTAGGGTCCATAATGCGAGGACGGCATGGGGGGGGGGGCTAACTGAGACAGTTCGAAAGTCCTGTTGCGTAAGCAGGACCCGCGTAGCAACGTTGAATGTGTGTACGTTGATGGGCCGCTCGTGCGAGTTGGTTGAAGCACTGGAGCATAAAAGTGTTGATTTCTGTGCGGTGCAGGAGACGAGGTGGTCCTGTAGCAAGTCAAGAGATACAGGACGTGGCTTCAAAGCCGTTCTATGTGAAAGTCCCAGGACCACCAGCGGTGTCGGAATAATCGTCTCCGAACGATTTTGTGACTCGATTGTAAGTGTCGAGCGCTTTAACGATCGGTTGATTAAGATCGTAATCGCTGCAGAACGACGTTAGTATTATCTTTTCTCTGCTGTCACAGACGCGAAAGTCGTGCCGTGTGAGACGGTCACCCCACAGCACCGACCGTTGATCTGCACCTTCAATATCACCAGGCCGAGGCTGCAGTAGGTTGAGCGATGCAAGAATCAAGTTGTGGCGAATGAGAGAGAAGCAAGCAGCTCTTATTTCTCGCCTACGGTTACCGACAATCTCGACTGTCGATGAAACTTGGAAAAGGGCAACCGACGCGATACGCCAAGCTGCGAGGTTCGAACTCGGCCCTACGAAGCCTGGACGACGCAAGGTCGACAAGCAGGCATGGCTATGGACAGATAACGTAAAAGCAATAGTTCGAGAGAAGAAGTCGCTCTTTCATGTGTTTTTCGGCGAAAAGACAGTCGATAACTGGCGGAAGTACCAAGAAGCGAGCAAAGAATACCGAGGCTGTTGCAAACGCCACTCATGGAAATGTTAACGAGAGGCTCGAGTCACGCGATATCGAGTGGTATCCGTACCGACTTGCTAAGAATCGCCAGCGGCAGACCGAGGACATCGAGAAGTTTCGGCTTCGATGATGAGGAATGGTCATCATTCTATGGACCGCAAGAAGGCATTGAAGCGACGGCGCGGTTACTTTGAGGAAATTTCTACAGCAGAATTTCCTCATCCAGTCATCCGTTTAACGGCTCCAACCCACGGTTTTGTCCAGAAAATCACCGGGGAGGAGATCGAAGCGGTTTTGAAGAGGATGAAGCCAGGCAAAGCGACTGGGCCCGTCAAAGTGGCGCTGATTTGTGCAGGTAAAGCGTTGATACCCTGTGGTCGGCGAAATTTTAATCAGGTTGTACCGGAGAAAAAAGTGCTTGAGTGCTGGCGCCAAAGTAGGACGATTTCGATTTGGAAGAAGAATCCTGCGGACTGTTCCAGTAACCGTCCGATTTGCTTGCTTTCGCACAGCATGAAGATCTTTGAACGAATTGTCGATGGATGAATTCGTGACATCGTCTAACTTACAACAATTAGAATGGCTTACAGCAATCGTAACTGGCTGGCGGCACTGATGCCATACACACTGTCCGCCCCTGTTAGAGAAGCACCGCGAGAAACAAAGCTAGTGCATATCGCATTCTTCAACCTTGAAAAGGCCTTTGATCGCATGCCACATAAAGTGGGGTGGTACGCCTTGTGACACCATGGAGCTCCTGAAGAGCTCATACAGTGGGTTTGAAACCTCTACTCTTGACCAAAGAGTCGAGTTCGAGATGCAACTGGAACCTCGATGGAGTTCCTTATCTCTTTACCAGGGTACACCAAGGAACTGCACTTTCCCACTTCCTCTTTTTTGTCGCAATGGACGCCATTACACGGGATTATCAGAAGCTCGTCTCTCGGACGTTGCTTTATGCTGTTAACGTAATGCTCACATGCGAAGATAGAGATGAACTCGAACGAGAGGTGCAAGCTTGGTGTTATTTATTTATTTATGGGCATAGACGATTGTCTAGCGTAAAGATATGAACAAAAGGCACACTTAGAGAACATATGCGTAGTAACCACAAATCCTTGGTAAAACGGCAAAAAACACACAGTGGAACGATCATTATCGCTTGGAGCGTTTTGGACTCAGATTGAACGTGAAGAAGACCGAGTACCTAACGACTGATGTTACCGTGTCCAGCTCCATCAGGGTTAACGACATCGAGCTTTCATGCACTTCGGTCTTCAAGAACCTGGGATCAGCCACGGCGTCTGATGGCAATCTAATGATTGAATTGAATGCACGCGTGAGTGCAGCTTGGTCCAAGTGGCGCTCGTTGACTGGCGTGCTCTGCGACAAGAAGATACCAGAGCGCTTTAAGTCAAAGATCTACAGAGCAGTCATCCGGCCAGTAGCGGTGTACGGCGCTGAGTGTTGGCCTGCGACCAAGGAAGTTGAAGCGCGCCTCAGCGTCATGGAGAGGAAGATGCTGCGCTGGACAGCAGGGGTCACGCGCATGGACCGCATCCGAAACGATGCTATTCGGCAGAAGTTCGGGGTCGCGCCGATAGCTGACAAGATGCGCGAAACTCGCTTACGATGGCACGGCCACGTTCTGCGTGGAGAAGAAGACAGCGTCCGCAAGATAGGCCTTAATTTCGAGGTAATAGGAAAGCGGCCTAGAGGGCGCCCGAAGCAGCGCTGCGCTGATACGTTACATACGGACTTGAAAGCTGCTGCTGTCCTCCTTGATTTAGCGCTTGATCTGGAAAGGCGGCTCTAGGACACTAGAATAGCGGACCCCGCTTCAAAACGGGATATCCAAAGCGCCTGTTCAAAAATGAACTTCTACCACACAAATATTCACTCAGCCTAGTGTATTCATAAGTGTGAGGAAATGCCTAAAGTACGCGAACCTCGGTTACTCGAAGATGCAATACAATTCGAATACTACACTACTATTATCACTAGATTCCAGAAGAGGCTCAAACTTAGCCCTCTCAATTAAGGTTTCATCGTTTGATAATATGAGGTCAATCGTTTTATTACCTCTTGGGGAAAATCTAGCATACTGCTTTATGCAATGTGTAGTTAGCAAACTAGTTAATGCCGAAGAGGCAGAAGAGGTCGGTTTATTTTGACCGTTATAATCATGTCCGAATAGTTAAAATCACCTGTAATAAAGGGGTGTTTACATAAAACGACGTCACTTAAACCACTTATCCGTTTGTAGCAGTTGGACAAGAGGGAGCTCTATAAAATGCTATAAGCCTTACTTTGTAGCAATTAAAAAGAATATATCACGCTAGCGTTTCCTAAGAATCACGGACATTCTCAGAGTAAACCCCAGTGTAACCAGAACTATTTCTTATGACTATAATTACTCCACCTTTCTCCTTCCTGACTCGGTCACTGCGTAACTGATGAAAACCCCTTCATGGGCAGCACAATCAATTAGCCAACACATGAGAAGAAGTAAGCCATGTTTTACAAAAAATAAAGCCCGTAGCGTGACAAAGAATCTATATGGCTCGCGTTTTTGACCACTGACCCAACGTTACTATGAAAACATTTAAGAATGTGAGACGAAATAAGTACCACATTCAGTTTGAAGTAACACCCTGCGAAGACAAATAAACAAGCAGTAGGAGTTCAGCAGTAGGAGGGACATCTGCATTCATGTTACCCTCTCGCGTCACAGGAGCTGGAGGAGAAATTGTCCCACCATCTCTCATTCCTTCATTAAATTGACACTCTTTCTTTCGCTTCTCTCCGCATATGTTAATGATTCTCTTAAAAGAGACTCTATCAGTCGCTTGTGGTTGCAGTTGACCTGGTTCAAAATTATTCACTGTGTTGTTGAAACTAAAGCATTGGTTTAATGCTCTCTTAAGGAGAATCAGCACTTCTTCCTCCAGCTGCCGATTCCTTGCAACCAGATAGTCTATTTGCTCTTTATATCGTTGTAGGTATGGCAGTAAACCTTTGACGTGGCTTGCAATGTTCTCGTCGTTCTTGAAGAGATCAATTGCATCAGGGATCTCCTTTTTCATGACGATTTTCAGGACCACATAAACAGGTGTTTAAAAAAGATCCGAATGAGTCAATTGAGTACACCTCTAATGTGTTATTATCTGTATCTCACTCTTCATGAAAAAATGATATTTAATAATATTAAGAAATATTTACTATACCAGAGTAAAACATCATACTTTTTCATTACGGGAACGCTTTGTTGTATAGTGGTAGAAGTTACAAAGGTGACAATATTCAGCGAGCCCCTGAAATAACGAACGTTAAATGTTTAACAACTTTGATTGATGTGATGTGATTATTCGAAGCTCGAAGTCCATGTTTTTTGACGATTACGTTTTGGGCATAAAACTTTTTTTCCGGTCTGAAACAATAATGCTTCTTATCACATACACATTGTAAAACGTCAAGAAATACGAACCTGGGATCCACGACGGAAGGGGGGAGGCCCAAAGTCTTCTTCGACGTTGGTCGTCTGCAATGAAGTGCAGAGGTGCTCGGTCGGTCGAATCGAGACTGATCATTTATATGTACCGGTGGTCTTCAGCGGTCACGACGCTAGCCACTGAAGAGTGATAAGACTCATTGCATACTTTATTTCCTCTCTATTGTTAATCGGTGGCTCCCAGTGTTTTATTTCTAGCGCTTCCTTGATCTATTTTTTGCTGGGTCTGTCAGATATTTGTGGAGGGTGGAACCTCTCCTCTCCCTTAGTAATATCTCACTGGCGAGATTCTCAGGTGGTTTCGAAAATGAATTGTCCGGGTAGCTTTAAGGTTATGGTTATGCAGAGCTCTCAGGTACTCATTCAATCTCTTCCAGAGTGGTCTCGCTGTTTCACCTATATAAAATTCTTCACAGGACATACGGACCACTTTGTAGACCACACATAGGCGTTGTTGTCTCCTTCGCAGATCATGTAATTCCTCCTTTCACCTTGATTCTTGTACGGACGTGACGTTTTTAGTAGGCATCGTAAAGATGATGGTGGTCGCTAGACGATACAGTTGACGCCCAATGCGAATGAATCCAAAATGAAAGGCATCTTCAGAGGATATCCACAGAAAGATCCGTGGGATTTTTGGCGACGACATCCTTTTGAGTGGTAGCCGTTCTGCCGCAACATTTCGTTGATTTCGTCGCCCACTTCTTTATAATTCGTCGAGGTCATTGTATGTCAGTGTTGAACAATTTGCTTATAATTTAGTTTCGTTACCAACATATTCTTTCTTCATTCGTAGCTAACAGTTTACAGAAGGCCATTCCAATTTGAATAGTTGTAGTAAGAATGCCGATAGCTCAGTTGAGAGATACCTGTGCAAAAATATTATTTCAATTTGTATAAATTCGACTTGGAAAGTTGCGTTAGACAGTGGCGAAACGAACCTTTTTATCTCTTATAATATTTAAAATTATTGTAATTATTTGTACTTTAAAAATTTTAACATAACACCTTTCTTTACTTCCTTGAATTTCTACCTTTCTTATGTTTTATATTGTTAAGCGCCAATGGAACAGATCTAGTTACCCTTGCCGCAAGGGAAGAGCGAGATCATCGATAGCTTTGAAAACGGCTAGAACAACGGACTGTAGATGAAGATTTGAACAACCCACTTGTAAATTACGGTAGTCAAGCAGTAGGAGGAATACAAAAATACCAAAACTATTATCAGACCGCTCGAGGCAACCAACCACTTGCGAGCAACGCAGGCGGTGGAAAGATCACTACCGAGATTCTCGTGTTTGAAACAAGATTGCCCTGAATGCATCCCCAGTCTCGTGTCAACCCCTGAACCCAGGTACTTGTAACCTGAGAAGCAATGTTTGCACTTGTAGTGGTGACGTGACCGACAGAGGCATCTGTTGTCCTGGGCTACGCGGAAGAGCACCAGCTGGCTGTACATGCTGTCTTCTGTTTTCGAGCTCCTGTTTTCTTTCGAACAGTGCTTTTATTCCTGTGCACTTTTCTGTGGCTCAGCTAGAATGTCTTCCCATTAGTTATGTTTACAAAGGATAGCTCTGTCTATTCTTTATATCAGTCCCGTTCAGTTTGCTTTTTCCCGCACTAAATCCTCGGAACTGCTCCTCGAAGTTTACTCGCGCTAGCTTGAGTGCTTCAAGTGTTTTTTTCAGGTTTGTAATCATTGTGCTGATGTTAATCTGCCCTTCACATGGCCTATTGTATTTTCTTCGGACCCGAGATTTGGGATGTTAAAGCCGACAAAGGATCTTGGCGATTCAACTAGGGCTTCTAGGGACTTGGCCGTTTTTGTTATGCGCATTTTCGGGTTCGTACGTTACGCCGCTCCCTGGGTTACGGTAGCGGGCCGCCCCGCGCGCCACCGCCCCCGATCACGGTAGCGTGGCGTGTTGTTGAGCCCGCCTCGGACGGACGGGTGCTGCCGACAGGGACGGCTAGTGACGTCATACGCGGGCGGTCGCCGAGTTTGCTGGGCGCGCTAGGGCGCGAAAAGGTGTGCCGACTGCTTTCGACTGCGTTCCTTCTACTAGCGCAGAAGAAGGGAAACAGTTAAATGCTACTACACAATGTTAATGAAACATTTGACGTCTTTCGGTAGACTGAGGAAGTGGGAGCGTTTGTTAACTACGTTCGAATAGAATGAGATCTGCTTCATATGACTGAGGAGAAATGGCAAGCCACGTTGTCAGGAGAATTCGAAAAAGGATTGTGGTGTTTATTATTTAGAAGTTTCAGAACCAATTGCAAACTGCAAACTGCAAACTAACAACAACAAAACATGCACACTTTTATCGGGGCAGGGGATACAATGGAGTAGACGCTTGAGCTTATTCCCGATTCTCTGGATTAATATAATGGATTATCTCAGCAAGAAAGAAAAACCGGGGGCATATGTAAACCGTTTGGAAATGGTATAAAACTCGAACTATAGCATGAACAGAGGAAAAGCTGGAAGGTGTAAGGAGTAGATATTTTGATAAAGTAGCTGGGTAATAATACTTCAGAAAATGGGGTGAGATAACCACCCAAGAGAATATCTAATGTTACGGCGTCTTTTCCACAGATTCTCTATCGTGTCACTGTTCTTGAAGACCACTGCTTTCTGCTCTAATATATTGTCCGTTGTGATAGGAAAATCAGACACTTCCTGTTGCCAGACACTTTAATGAACTTTCACAGGTGTTTGGGAGACGGTTCCCGAAATTCTCTATACATTCTCCAAGTTCTCTCTTCGTAAAACCTCGGTATTTTCTTAGTATGTCAATATTGCTGTGCCGAACGAGGTTGTAAGGTGGATATTTATTGAGCTGCTCAATACACCACACGCATACACCATATCACCTTACAACCTCGTTCGGCATAACAATATTAACATTCCTACACATTTTTCTTTGAATACTCGGCCTTGGGAAATTTTTGAGGGATTGCTGAGACATGGGACCTTTGCTGGGCTTCAAAAACTGTTCATTGGAGCATTAATCCGTAACTTTCCTCTTGATTGTAATTTCGCTCGTCACTTCCTCGTTACACTTCTCCAACTCGCGTGTGATAGTTTAAGTGTCATGTCGTTCGCAGGCACCCTTTTAGCAAACACTCAGAAACCTTCGTATTTCTCCAACATACAAGCTGAAGCGGAGGTATTTCACTGTCTCCTTATTCTACCAAGCCGAACGAGCGTAGCCAACAGTCGGTGGTGCATAACTTCGTGCTCTAGCGCGCCCATTGATTAGACGCGTATGACATCACTAGCCGTCCCTGTCGGCAGCAGTCGGACCCGTCCGTTCGAGGCGGGCTCAACATTTTCCACGCACGAAGCGGTGCTATGTGCGTATGTGAACTGTGTTCCTCGTTGTTTCCTGAGCTCTGTGAAAGGGAGTATGTAGTTTACAGCTTAAGGTGTGAATGAGGTATCTTGAATATTGCTTCTTTCACTTTGCCGTGGTCGAACAAGTATGATGAGTCTTGTGTTGTGAAGAGCAAACTAGGTGGTTTGTGTAGTACTTGTGAGGGAAATTAGTGGTCATACTTTAGCTACTATCTAGCCATTTCATCGATAACGTGGGACTGAGTAGTATTGGATGATATTGACGCCCTGAAGTGATAAGTGTACCCCTAACTTGTATGCTGTGCATTGCCTTGACCTTGACTAGTGTCCTATTTGCATTTGAATTACCTTGACTAGTGTTCTATTTGCTTCACTAGTAGGGGTTGGCTGTGTTTAAGGTCGAAAATGATTCCCTGAAGTGCGTAAGTATTGCCTACACTCTGCGTCATGTGGTTTACTAAAGTTTACCTCCGTTACTGTGCTAAACGCTTCATCGGACTCGAAGTCTGCTTCGTTGTTGTGTAAGCCTCCTCGTAGGTGTACCCTAGTGAGGTTGTTCCTGAATTGTATCTGTTGCTGGTGCGTTGATAGTGTGCTTGCCTCTGTGTACTGTGTTGTTTGTGTTGATGTGTTAATTGTCTTTGCGACACAATAAGAAGGTAGGAGCTAGTTAAAAGAAAGGAAAGCTTCCCTTCTTTTTTCTTGGCCCAGACATTTTCTTCTTTTTAAACGGAATAAGCCTAAACACCAAGTTTCGTGATGTGTTGGACGATGGAAAAGAAACGACCTGAATAAAAATCGGCCGATGCACAACTTTTTATGTGTTGGTTATCTGTCCGCCTGCTGTGGGAGGCCCGGGTAATGTAGGCAGGAGGATGCGGGAGGGGTGTTGCTTCATTGTTTTTTCTTTAGTGGAGAAAGGCGTGTTCGCCGACTTTCGATCTCTGACTTGACATCGATATCAACACACAAAACATCCATTCATTTCTAGCGACACCGGGGGTGCTGGGACGTCCACCGACTTCGTTTTGGACCGATCTCTGAGAATCACTACAGTGGGCTATGACCGTTTGTATTGATGGAACACCTCAAACTGAATGATTGCAAACGAACAAGAGCAAATGTCCTGTAATGCAAAAGGATTGAGGGGAGGGGGCGCTGCTGGCGACGACTGGTTGGCGTACTTTTATCCCCCTGGTGCCAGATTCATCAACGGCTTGCCAGCCGGTGGCGGTGAAATGGCAATTCATCAACATGCGGTAAGGTAAAGTTAGGGTGAAACTCTCTGTATTCGTTACAACGTTGGAGCCTCCATTAATCGCTACAGGGGTGCAGCGGTAGCGCTCTACGGCTAAGTGCAGAACCAGAGGCAACGAGTTGGGCTCGTTGCCAAGAGTACGGGAGGGATCGATACATCGAGCTATAGAGATTGGTTTTGCATTTCCCTAAAGAATTTATTTTTAGAGTTGTATTATTGACCAGATTTTTCAGGTTGCTCGCTTCGCCACTCTGTGCCACTCTTGCTGCAGTTCTGTAAAGTACAATCGCAGATTTTGTCAGATCTTTTACCTTGCCCTCAATTGATTGCACTCAGAATGCTTCTGTTTCAAATTCTTGTTGTTCTATCTACAATAGAACCTTTGCATACTTCTTTAGAGGTAAGCCGATATCGGTTGCAGAGCTGGAGTTCCCTCAGAAGGCGAGCCAGCTCGACATCTATGGTCTTGATCCTTATACTGGCAATGGGTGTTACCTGGTAAGCCTTAAAGCCTTCCTTGCTGACGTGGGTGGCTAAGGTGGGAAAGTTGTCTCAAATAAGGTCATAAAGTCAATGCTTTAGGAGCAGTAACCCTTTGAAACTTAGGTAAATTTATGATTACGTTGTTGGTTCGTGCTACAAATAACGATAACTTGAGTTTCATTATTCTGTAAACGTGTGTTTGTCTAGTTTATGGTAATCAGGGCAATGGGGAGATTTTCTGCTTGCACCACAGGAATGTATAATATCTTCGAACTCCCGCCGAATTATTTTAGTGTAGCGGTGGGGAGGACATTAGCTGTAGGTACATCATTAGTTTGTGACTACAGAACAAAACTCGAGAAGTCTTACATACTTTTATTAACAATTATACATTACATTAAAGCCAGGAGGAGGGAAACATTCACCAGCCTGGCGAGTCGGACCAACACCAACTACCAACTACTCTCGCAAGTCCGGAGGCGTGACCTCAACTTAACAGCTGTTGGTGCAGTAGGCCTCCATCTGCTTACGGTTTCGAATTAGGAGACGCTTGGCCAGCAGGGGGGCCAGCTGTTATACGGCGGTCCGAAAGGGCTGTGCGAAGTGGATTAGATGCAGTCCCAGCTGTCCTACGGCCACCTGTCTCCCATCTAGGATCTACAGTAGCCCTGTCCCCAAATCCACTACAAATAGCTGCAATTGGTGCAGTATTGTGCGCCCCTTGAAGTATTTGAGAAGAATTGCAAAGTTGGCAAATGGACACCAAGGATGAGCGGATAACAACATTTTCAAATCCGGATAACGGATAATGGATAATTTTGCCCAAAAATTTCCGGATATGGAAAAACGAATAACGAATAAACAACAAAAGATAAAACTGGCGCTAAGTTGCTTTAATTTCAAAAGCAAGTTAGGAATTCAAGCACAGTTAATTTGAAAGTCATTTCATTATAACAACGTTCTTGATTCGTAGTGGACTTACTGCAATAACGAGGACCTTTGGGATTCTCTGGGCCCCCAGCAAGAATAATCGCTTATTCTGTGCACTACGACCCGAACTTGGGTTCATCTTGCACTCAGACTAACCAAAACCCAAGCTGATAGGGGAGCAGCATTAGCATGACCGACAATCTTTGGAACCAATACTATTTTGCAATGCACACCTTTTGCAATTCTACTAGGCTGGTGCTGAATAGCTACCTTCTTTAGTTGCAGGAGTTCACAGTAGAGAATAGAGTGATAGGAACTGAAGGCAGTGAAGTGCGGTGGGCTAACAGTCGGAGGAACGTCGGTTTCTCTGCTTTATTGCGACCAGTGCGCAGCCGCGCCGCAACCCCGGCAAAAAGCCGCGCCACCCGGTCGCCGAGATACAATGCCCTTCCAAGATATGCCTACGGCGGTGCGGCGTATGCCAGCCGGGCTCTCCTTGAGCTTAACCGCGGGCCTCTGCTGGCGAACTTATAACCTCTACGCCGAATCACCCAAGTTTAAGATATGTGCAGCCGACAACGCGTCAGGACAGGAACGGGGATCAAGTACAGAGCGTAACGATTCAGAAGAGGTGCGCCAGACGTCGTTCAACGTAGTAGGGATTCACAAGACGTGCTGAAGACTCCGTTCAACGTACGCATAGATTCAGAAGACGTGCCGCAGACGTCCAATTTGCACAGGGGTTCCGAGTGAGGAGCGCCAGTAGGAGGGGATCAGCAAAAAGGGGTCACTAGAGGTGTGGGAGAATAAGGAGGACCAGTACTTTCCCTCAATATCGGTATTGGAAAAATGTGCGTTGGGTTTCTGAAGACGGTCACAGAAGTCGTGGCAGATAGGAAGAGCGAATGTAGGAAGAGTGACTATGGAATTCGGAGGAGTATTATTGCCGTCGGATCGACCTGTTTTCCAAGCACTTCGGGTAGGGACTCTCATGATCTGTCTCTCGCCATGTAGAGAACGGGCACTTCGGAGAATAAATCGAGTACATGCGATAGAGGGTGGATGGGCTTCGTAGGAGCAGTGATAGTTCTGTCCTACTATATCTCACTGCACTAATCTATATAGTAACACCGGCTTTTTCTGTGATAAAAGTAAGGAGGCCTAAAGAAGGAAGGAGGAAGATTGGCGTTGTTCTATAATATTCACGGGGTTTGGGAGCGAAGCCCCCAACCAGTCGTTTGGCGGCCGTTAAGCCGCTGAACGTTTGGTATATAATAACTGACGCATCTTTAGAAGGGAATTTATCTCTTAAACAGAGAAGCTTTGCTAGAAAACTCACAAGTCAGTATGAATCTGCATGTTCATTCATGTTCAGTGTATTCTAGTCAATTATTCTTTTCACATCTTCGTGACATTCTTACCCCTCCTATCATACAATCACCTGCTTTACCTTGCAATCTCTGTGCAAACACGTTACGGCAATAAAACTTTTATTAAGCGGCTGCCTAAAACACATACAGCGACGACATGCACTATGTGGTACAGGGAAGGATTCCAAACAAAAAACGAAGACGATCGCGGAACTAAAACGTGAGTGTGAAATGGAACCACTACAGCAAAAACTGACTTTGATCGTTTATTGACTCGGCGATGTGATACAGTGTCGGCACCAGAACCTTAAGGACATCTGACGTTTTTAGCACATAGAGATGAATTTCTGCAAAACGAGCCATTAGTGAATGTCAAAAAGGCGAAGAGAATCTCCTTACACGCCTCTTTGCCGATTTCGGAAGGATGTCGATTTCAGAGGGTTGCTAAGCAGCCTCGTTATATAATGAAACATTTCTCGTTCAGTGCAGCCAGTCGACGCATATCGACTTTAGAGTACGCTCACCTTCAACATGATCTCGAAGTCTTATTCACAATTAATTCGCTCCAAATAATGCATAAAGTAATTGCCAGAGTATTCGGTATGTGTAGCTGACAGTCCTTATCGAGGCATGCGGCGACCACCTAGGCAGAAGAGAAGGATAACATGGTGAGAACCCTAATGATCAAGTGCAAGCAAAAGACAAACCTTACAGCTTTAATTAGAGGTACTCTGGAGTCATTGAAGAGCAAGCAGTTGTAGCTCATCCCTACGGGATTGTAGGCACAAACCACGTTCAGAAACGACGTGAAAAACGGCATCACATATTTATCTATTTTCCGCAGAGGTGAACCTACCCACCCAACGTACTTTGAATGCTGTAGTTTCCCCAAGATTTTATAGCATAATGAGGCAAGGTTTTTCGGCGAATCTTTTCCAGAACAAGCGTTTGAGTTTTCTCATAGTAAATAAATATGAGACAGTGATTATTTTTAAAATGTATGGTATGCATCCAAAGACACAGGTAAAAATGGTGACCGTCATCCTGTAGCAAAGGGCTAAATTAAATTTTTTACTTAGTTAATGAAAGCGAAAACGAGAACAAGCAAATAAAGAATAATTGCACACAGTCAACGATCAAAGGAAAATGATTGGAAAAGACGATTTAACTCTGAGATTAACTCGACCAAACACCATGTGATGTGACATGGGTCTTTGTAGGCCGGCCTGTCACAACGGCCTGTCGCCTGGAATCTAGGATCGTGTTAATCTCACAAACCGAGCAGCTTCCAGTGGCACCACGTGGAGGAACGGACATCGCCACCACTCGTGCGAGTTGGTTGAAGCACTAGAGCATGAAAGCGTTGATTTCTGCGCGGTGCAGGAGACGAGGTGGTCCTGCAGCAAGTCAAGGGACATAGGACATGGCTTCAAGGCTGTTCTATGGAAATCCCAGAACCACAGTGGTGTCGGAGTAATCGTTTCCGAACGATTTCGTGGCTCGATTGTCGAACGCTTTGAAGATCGTTGTCGCCGCTGAGGAGCGACTCTATCACTTCTTCTCTGCGGCAGCATCGACCGCTGGTCTGCACTTTTAAGATCACCCCTCCGAGGGTGCAGCAGGTTGAGCGATGCGGTGCTGCAAGAATCAAGTGGTGGCGAATGATGAGAAGGAAGCAGCTGTGATTCGCGTGCGGTTACCGACAGTCACGACTGCCGATGAAGCTTGGAAGAGGGCAACCGACGCGCTACGCCAAGCTGCAAGATTAAAACTCGTCATAAGCCTGGACGACGCAAAGTCGTCCAGGCTTACGACGAGTGCAAGGCGACAGGGCCGGATGATCTGGCAGCCGATATTTGGAAGTCGAAGCTCTGGTATCCTGCTGAGTCGTTGGCCGAAATCTTCAACCAGGTAGTGGAGGAAAGTACCGCAGTGTTGGCACAACAGTGCGACGATTCCTATTTGGAATAAGAAGAACAGTGCTGCACAGTGCTTCAATTATCGTCCAATTCGCTTGCTTTCGCACAGCATTAAGATCTTCGAGCGAATCCTCGACAGGCGAGTTCATGAAATCTCAAGCTCTCCGACAATCAGTGCGGCTTTGTGTCTGGTTGTGGGTCCATTGATGGCATACATGCCGCCCCTCCTGGTGGAGAAGCGTCGCGAGAAACAGAAGGCGGTGCTTATAGCCTTTCTCGACTTGGAGAAGGTTTTCGACCGCGTATCTCGTGAGGTTATATGATGTCTTGCGACAACACAACGTAACTGAAAAACTCATAGAGTGGGTGCGGATGCTCCATTCCTGCCCAAGGAGTAGAGTTCAAGCTGCAGCTGAAACCTCAATTCAGTTTTCCATCTCTGTTGGGGAGCACCAGGGTTCTGCGCTTTCCCCATTCCTCTTTGTTGCCGTCATAGATGCCATCACATGAGATCTTCAGATGCCCGTCCCCTGGACGCTGCTTTATGCCGATGACGTGATGGTCACAAGCGAAGATAAAGGTGAACTCAAGCGAGAGCTGCAAGCTTGGTGTGATCGCTTGGAGCGGTTTTTACTCAAACTGAATGTGAAGAAGACCGAATATCTAACGACGGATGTTACTGAGTCCAGCTCCATCAAGGTTAACGGCACCGAGCTTCCACGCACTGCGGTCTTTAAGTACTGGGATCAGCAGTCGAGTCTGACGGCAAACTGATGGTTGAACTGAATTCACGCGTGAGTGCACTTGGTCCAAGTGACGCTCGTTGGCTGGCATGCTCTGCGACAAGAAGATACGAGAGCGCTTTAAATCGATGATCTATAGAGCAGTCATCCGGCCCGTAGCAATGTACGGCGCTGAGTGTTGGCCAGCGACCAAGAAGGTTGACTGTGGACTTTTGCGGCATGAAGCCTCGCACTATCATTCAACAAGTTGGTAGAGGATGTGTCAACTCTAGTTGGATTTAAATTTGGGACAGGGTTTGGAGTAGGATTTGGAGCATACAAGTTTACTGCAGGCTCCGGCTTCGATCTTGTCCGAACAGCTTCAACGGCGATCATTGAAAGGTCGCTATCCAAGACACGCGCCTGTCTCCCATGCTCTTCGTCTTCAAGACTTTCTTCGCCGGCGGCAAGACGTTGAACCCACCGCTCGCATTGTATTTTGAAAACGATATCTTCGCTAAATGCAGCCACCCATGACCGATGAGATTCTGCAGCGGTTTTTTCCATTTGAACTCGTAGAACAGGCACGCCCGCGCAATCATTTTCTGGTCCATTGTAGTCTGAAGACTATAATTTCTGAAACCAATGAGCGAATAATGTAAGAAAAATAGGTAATGTAGACGATGAAACGCAGCGAAAGACTAGCCCTAACTGAGCTCATAACCGACGCGAATAACTGTGAAAAGAAGGCCACAATATACGCGACATTCCGTGTGGGACAACCTAATATATACATATATACATATATATTAGTTTGGTGTATAAGTTCTCGGACATTTGATCCCTCCTGAATTGAAAGTGCACTTTCCCGCCAAATTTCTTACATGTATCAACGCGTAAATGATCGATCGATAGAGAAAGGAAAGTGCTACAAAACTGTTCCTAACATTTACTTCTGCATTGTTAACGTCAGCTATTATGGCTAAGCAATTCATCCCAACTGAGACGCATATTCGGCACGTCTTGTTATTCCTGCATCAATCTGGCCTCAATGCCAACGAATCGTATCGTCGCCTGAAGGACGTTTACAACGGGAGTGCTCCTGCTCGAAGTACTGTGTACCAGTGGTTCTCGAAGTTTGCAGTTGGTGAATTCTCTGTTGAAGGTAATGAACGAGAAGGGCGCCCGATGACACTGGATTTGGATGGCCTCCGAAGTAGAGTGGAAGCGGACCCATACCAAACCACTCGCGAACTATCAAGCACTCTTGGTGATAGTCACTCAACCGTCGTTCGAGGATTGAAGTCGATTGGCGAGGTGCAAAAATTGGGTCGCATGGTACCTCCCGACTTGACACAACATGGCATGGATCGCAGAGCCGATGTCGCTCTGTCTCTCCTTACCCTCAAACGTACCCACGGATGGCTGGACAACCTTGTCACCGGGGATGAGAAGAGGATACTCTACTCTAATTAGCACCGGCGTGCACAGTTGGTTGACGCAACTGGAGGGGCAGAGGACGTTCCGAAACCCGACCTTCACGTGAAGAAGGTGATGCTATGCATTTGGTAGAGCGTTCTTGGCGTAGAGTACTGGGAGCTGCTGGACGAAGGGATAACAGTGAGGGCAGAGGTTTACGTCAACCAATTGAGGAAGTTGAGGTCCCAACTTCAAACCACGAGGAGAGCAAGTGAAGGTGTATTATCAACACGACAACGCTAGACCGCATATTGCTAGAGCGACGGCGGCTGAGTTGGCGGACTACGGATGGACCGGATCTATCCTAGTCCGGGGGGGCCACATATCTAAAAAGTAGGCAACAAAATGAATTGAAACTTACCAAGCGGCTCCTAGAGAACGAGCTGGAACCTAAAAGAAACCGAAAACGGGAGAACGAACGAAAAAATAAAAAATCGCCGCGGTTTACAACCGTCTCGACGGACAAAGAGAGACGGAATTGAGGCATGCCGCGTACTGGCCGCCAGCTGACATGTTATAACCAGGATCTAACATGGTGGAGAGGGCGCATGAAGCCGCATGTCCAGTGCTCACCGCCGTCTGACATGTTATAACAGGATCCAACATGCTGAGGAGGGCACACAACTTTGCCTGCTTACAACCGCAACAAATTTAATTTCTCGTTTTTTTTCTTCATGACTTTTCTGTTTAGGTCTCATGTTGTTTTGTAGGAGCCGCTCGGTAAGCCTTAAGTGGATTTGTTACGTATAACACCTTTTAGTTATGTGCCCCCCCCCCGGACTAGGATAGATCCGATGGACCTTTCTTCCACATCCACCTTACTCACCAGATCTCGCTCCTTCTAATTATCATTTGCTTTCAAGCCTTCAACGCTATTTGGACGGCCAGCAATTTAGGAACTGAGAGGATGTCAAGGAGGCACTGCTCACATTTTTCGAATCACAACCGGCCACGTTTTGGAGAAAAGGCATCCATGACTTACCAGCACGTTGGCGAAAGACAATTGATGTAAAGGGTGGTTACTTCAAATGATTTGATATTGTTGTTCGTATGTTGTGATAATAAATATTTTATGCCCCAAATGTCCGAGAACTTATGCACCAAGTTATAACGCGATCCGGGCTCAGTTCCGGTCACACGCGGAAAATGGAGAGGAGCAAGATGCTGAGAGCGTATGCTACCAGACCTACCTTCTATTACCTCGTTCGTAGCCGCGACGTGCGACAATGAAGTAGATGCGTATAGGCATTTTTCATGCCCATAGAAGTGTTCACACTCAGCAATTTGTCGAGCACAGTGAAGGACTCCATGTGGTTCTTAGAAGCTGCCTTGAATTGGAGGGTTTTCTCTACCAGAAACGGCAAAGGTGTGGATTAAGACTCAATTTATTCAGAACAATATCCAACACATTTCTTTTAAGCCTAGAGCAGCTGGTGTATAGGCTACATATTACCAGTTATGTGCTGGTGTATAGGCTACATATTACCAATTATGTGTTGCGATAAGAACTAACACACCATGTAAGACTTCTACCTGCACCTTCTGCTTTCTGGACAAAATTACCTCAATAGCGCACACCAACATCCCGATACCGTGGGAGAGTGTTGTGAGGCCACTGCAGCGAGGATATGACGGATGAGGCGCTCGATTTAACTGCGCTGATAGCATAATGGGCTAACAGTCTGCTTGGAAGGTGGAGAGTGCGGGTCCATATCCCGCCTGGTGCGAGAGTTTTGATGGCGGCAAAAGATACTGCAGCATCAGGTTACACAGTTTTGTGGCTGATCCCTTCTAGCCTCCCTCTGGTAGTCGTTATTCCCTACACATATCTGTCATACTTATGCAGGTAGCAGGAAGTATCTCTGAGGACTGGACTTCGTTAATAATCTAAAGTTGTTCCTTGCCTTCACACTCTCCTCATGGTCACGTATTTCATTTGTATAACCATATTTAATCATTGTATGCGATTTTTGATAAATGATAAATCCGAGCGTAAAAGAGTCTAAAAAAAGTCAGCTCTGATTAGAACGCTACTCTCGTTTTTCTCTGGTTCCTTCAACCCCGTTTACTTTTTCTCAAAAAATTCCAGCGTGGGAAAAAAGGCTATCCAACGAAATTAAGAACTATTTCGCACAGGGCGCGTGTAGCGCAGTCGGAGGAGGCGCGACTGTCGCGTGCACCCGATACCAGGTTCCTGGTTCGGATTTCCCGCCCAGGCCAACCAAGCCTTCCATCCCTCCGGGATCGGTGAATTGATACCAGACTTGTCTGGGAAGGATAAAGCGCTGACTTGTTCATCGGCTGGCCACCGCAAGTCATTGTATGACCAAATACGCATTCATGTCGCCTCCACCACATCCCGTAAAAGTAGAATGCGCTGGCGCATCCCAGAAGGGATTGAGTAACGCCGTCCTTTATCCTTTTATCCTTTATTTCGCACCATTCTATTATAACTATTAGAAAATTATAGCCGATTTTTTGGGGAAAAAACATTAGAACTCCTGTGGATGTATACCAGTGGTTTGAGGGTCGGCTCCTCTTGCAGGATTCTTGTGCAGCCATATATCCACATATATCCAGCTCGTACCTACATATATATGTGCATACGCATATAAGTATATATTATGTATACATATGTATGTTGTTCGGCCCCTTGAGAGCGAATGTCCGAGTAGGTACAAAGTGTGTGAAACAGCGCTGGTCACAATACGGGCAGCGTATAAGAGCTACATGCTCCTCACAGTTTGTTTCCTTACGTCGACCAATGACCTCGGGAAAACCCATCCTGCTCGGATTTTCAAAAAAGACCAGGACGTGAGGTCGGAGGTGGTCAGAAACGAGGTCTGTGGATCCCGTAAATTAATCTAAACGCCATCGATACACTATTTCCCTCATCTTTGCCTGTCACCTGGAAATCAGATGTCTGCTGAAGGCTTTTCCAAAGCCTAACCCCAACAGTATCCGCCGATGCTTGAGTGGTGATGCACGCGCTCACGCTGAAATGTGGCCCATCTTTAGACAAGGAGCATTCGTGGGAAGAAATCAAGCTGACCGAACGGATGGCCAGCATACTAAAGGACTTCGAAGCATGTCAACTTGAAGTTTACAAAAACGAACAGCAGGAAGTCATGGAAGAACAAGAAGAAGTCACAAGAAAGGTACTCTCAACATCATCACCTGTATCACCTGTCGTCCCGTTGATCATTGACTTGCTCGAGCGGGCGCCAGCAGCGTCTCCATTCGTCCCTGTCGCGTGCCAGAGTGGTCCAATAGATCCTCCTCGCTCGAGGGACACGAAGAGCGTCATATCGGCCGTTCAGGGCTTTCACGAAGAAGTCCGACCAACGCGTTGGTGGGCGTCCCGGTGTTCTCTTGACATCCCGCGGAATCCAGTCGGTAACGGCTCTCGTCCAGAGGGTGTCTGCGAAGCGCATTACGTGGCCGGCCCACCTAATTTTCGACAACTTGGCCCACGCGACAGCGTCTCTGACCTTCGAACGTCGGCGAAGCTCGGAACTCCGGAGGCCTTCTCTCACTTGCGTGAGTCGTGTCACTCCGAACATCGTCCTCTCGATTCCACGCTGCCCGACGCTGATCGCGTGTTCATCCTGCTTTCGCATAGCCCAGGTCTCTGACGCGTATGTTAGGGCGGGAAGAACGGTAGAGTCGAATAGGTGGGCACGGAGTCGGACGTTCTTCGTCTTCTTCGCAACTTCTTCGACGTTCTTAAAAGCTCCCCAAGCCGCTCGTTTCCTCCTGCTCAGCTCCGGCGCTAGGTCGTTGGCCATATTGACTTCGCGACACAGATACACGTAGCTGGAGCATTCGGAGATGTTCGTTCCGTTGAGCGAGAATGGGGCATCAGAAACTTGTCCGTTCCTCATGAACATCGTCTTCGTAAGATTCAGCTGCAGTCCAACGTTCCCACATACACGATCGAAGTCGGCCAGCATTCGCTCCGCCTGGCTGATGTTCGGTGTTATGAGCACGATGTCGTCAGCGAAACGAAGATGGTGCAGCTGCTGGCTGTCGACCTTCACTCCCATGTCTTCCCATTCTAGTTCGCGCATGACGTTTTCGAGGGTGGCGCTGAAGAGCTTCGGGATATGGTATCCCCTTGCCGAACCCCTCTCCTTACGTCGATGACGACGTCGTTGTAGAATGGAGAGATCTTGGTCGTGAATCCACTGTACAGCTCTCGAAGGACTCTGATGTACTGAGTAGGAACGCCCTGAGTGAGCAGGGCTTCGTGGACCGCTTCAGTCTCGACGGAGTCGAATGCCTTCTTCAGGTCGATGAACGTAAGGCACAGCGGCAGCTTATACTCTCGCGACACTTCGATGAGCTTCGAAATGGTGTGTATGTGGTCGATCGTGCTGAATCCTCTCCGAAATCCTGCTTGTTCGCGTGGCTGTCCTTCATCCAGCGTTCTGCTGACCCTATTCAGGATGACTCGAATGAACAGCTTGTAGACTACGGACAGCAGGCAGATCGGGCGATAGTTGCCAATGTCGTGCACGTCTCCCTTCTTGTACAGCAAGACGGTCTTGCTGGTATTCCACGGAGATGGAACCTTGCACTCCGACAGGTATCGTGTGAAGAGCCGCGCCAGGGTATTGATGAGCGTTGGTGGGAGGTTCTTCAGATGTTCGGGTCTGATCCTGGCGGGACCGGGTGCAGTACGCTTCTTCACCGACGAGATGGCATGTCGGATCTCGGAAGGGAGAACAGAGGGAACGACGTATCCATCCTGCGGAAGATGGCATGGGGCAGGTGGACGTGTCTATCGAAGAGATCGGAGTAGAAGTCGTGGATGATCTTCTCCATGGTCCTTCTGGAAGAGGTGACGGTTCCGTCAGGACGTCGGAGAGCGGTCATCTTGGTCTTGAAGTTGGCGAAGTTTCGGCGGGCATTGCGGATGCTCAACCCTGCCTCTGCTGCTTCAGCCAACACTTCCGCCCTTCTCTCCTTGAGATCTTCCTTTATCGCCGCTCTGCATAGCTTCGCAAGCTCGGACGTCAGCTAGTAGTGTCCTGACTCTCGTGCTGCTCCACGCTGGCGTATAAGCTCGAGAGTTTCCGGAGACAGGCGTCTCTTGGTGGTCTTCAAGCTCTCGGCTCCCTTAGCACTATCGTGGAGATGGTGCACGAAGCGGTCGTATTCCTCGTCGATGTTGTCCATGACGGCATATTTCCAAAGGCCGGCAAGAGAGGTGTAAAGGTTCCAGTTGTGGCCGTTCTGGGATTCCTCTTCTTGAACTTCGCGGCCTTCTCTCCTTGACGCGAAAAGCGAAACCTCGCGCGAAGGAGGCGGTGGTCCGATCCCGTGTAGAACTTGGGGATAACGGAGACGTCGGTCAGGCAATACTTGCGATTGAAAATGTTGTGGTCGATCTCGTTGTGGAACTGGCCACCGGGAGATTCCCAAGTCCATCGTAGGGAGGTAGGCTTCTGGAACTGCGAGTTTCCAAGGATGGTCTTGGTCGACATGATAAACTCAGACAGCCTTTCACCTTGCTCGTTCCACTCCAAACCGTGGGTTCCGATGTGAAGTTCTTCCGGCGACCTTCGCGGTTTGATCTTGGCGTTGAAGTCGCCGATGATCACCTTGTAGAAGGTGTGATCTTCCTTATAGAACTTCTCCAGCTCCACGTAGAAGGCTTTGACCTCTTCGTCGTCGTAGTCGGATGTTGGGGCATACGCGACGAATACGGTCAAAGCTGGCACGGAACCACATCGCTTCAGTCGCAGACGTCCGATTCGGGTTGTCAGAGGCTGGTACGAATCGATGTTCATGGCCAAGTGCGTGTTGACGAGGACACCAACGCCGCCTACTCCCCTGCTGTCGCATGTTCCGAGGAACAGTTCTTCTCCGGAGTCGTAGGCGGCGTGTAGGGGGTGGCGTCTTCTCGTCTCGGTCAGTCCGATGACGTCGTACTTGATCTTCCTGGCTTGCATCATCAGGTCCTCGACGGATGCTTCCGACGCAAGCGTGCGGGCGTTGTAAGTACAGATCGTCATCCTAGTCCTTCTCAGTTTGCGCAGCCTGGTTAGGCCCTGAGATTTTAGCAGCCTCTCCGTACTCGTCCTTCCCATCGCTGCAGAAATGGGGGCTCTTGCGGGGTCAGGGGAATGAGGCCCTTTAGTGCTGCTGTGTTTGACTTCCATACAACACGGGTAGCTAGTCAGGCTCTGTCGTGCGGGCGAAGAACTCCGGGCAGCCAGCCAGACTGCCCGAAGGGACGGGGCGAGACTTTTGAGGCGGCCTCGAGTCGCCTTACGATGTACTCCCAGTCTACCGAGTGCAAGCTTTTGGCCGAGCCGACACAGTTACAATCCGCGCAGTCACGGATACATCCACGCACACTGTGCACGAACATGCCGCTCCCACGCACAAGGAACGCGTCGACCCGACACAGCAGGAGCAAGGAGTCCATCCCCTGCATCCCACCTGCGTTTCTGGGCAGTACACGGTCGCATTTGGTTCGCGTTTAATTCCCCTATCCACCACCCGCGGGACGCGCCACGTGGCCCTGCGACAAGCGGCCCGAGATCCCTCTTAAAAAGAGAGCCCGAAGGCTCTCTATCGAGGGAGATCCGTGGACTCTCAACATCATGCAACTGGAAAATTATGCAAAAAAGTCTAAAAATGATATAGACGTCGGAATCCTCCAAATTTCAACCAGGCAGTTGAAATGCGAAAATGCAACTGCGCAGAAAAACCGAACTCCTCACCTTCCTCGCATGAAGCGTCGTTACTATCCACTGCGCTCCCAGCCGCTTGCCAGCAGGGGCATCGCGGGCGTACAAGACCCAAGAACTCGTCATGCCCCGTATTCCATTGTAATTTCAAGGACCCCCACTTCTTGTGTTGAATGACTTGGCAGAAAAGAAACAAATTTTTATACCAATTGAGGGGTGGGGATTCTCCATACGTGGCTCGCTCCTCCCGTTCAGACATACGCTTCAGTCCCTTCCCTTGTAAGACCACCATGGGGGAGGGAATGAGGATTGTTGTAAGTCTTATCACTCTATGTGGTAAACGGAATCCCATAAGGGTGATTGCGAAATAAATTGGCCAATGTAAGTCCCTTTCCCTCCATCTCCGACCTGAACCACCCCTTTTAATGTCAAAGCCAGTTTGGTCATTGTGTTCTATGGGATAGTGGCAATAATGTGCTATAGACCTGAAGAACGGCTCATGGCCCGAAACATCGTCAACAAATTTTGACACCAAGCTTTCGTGCAGACACAGAGAAATTGGACGACCAGTTATGAAGCCCAGGAAACCAACAGTTTTAAGGAAGTTTTAAGGAAGAATGAAAACACGACAGATCAATTTATGGAAGAGAGCATCTTCATCCGGCAACACCGAAGATTGGGCTAATTATCACACCTTCAACAAAAAATTGGACAGAGCCCTTAACCGTTACAACCTTTGCCTAGAAAAGAAAAGTATTTTCTCCAGAGATAAATCCGCTTTCTATAGATACATCAGAGCCCGCTCTGAAAATAATAGTTACATTCCAAGCCTTAGAAACGAGAATGATTTATGCATTTCATCAACAAATGATAAAGCAAATCTTCTTGCAAGAGAATTTTACAAGGTTTTCAATAACTCTTCGGACTCTTTCGCTGACCTATCACTTTCTGAGGAGAACACCTTACCTTGTTTCCCACAAATAAGTCCTACTCTTTGGTTTAGTAAAGAAGAAATCTTTGAAATCCTAAGCAAATGGCCAAGACCTTATTCTACTTCTCCGGATTTCATACCATTACTATTTATAAAAAATGTAGCAGATTGTATTGCCTATCCTTTGAAACTGATTTTTAATCTAAGTTACATGAGAGCAGAAGTGCCTCGTAGATGGAAGCATGCATTTATCACTCCGATTCCGAAAAAGGCCCCTTTCAGTGACCCAAAAATTTATCGGCCAATAAGTATAACGTCAATCTTCGCGACAGCATTTGAAAAGATTGTTAAGAAGCACATTCTAACCTATATTGAAGACCATAATATCATTTCAAAGGACCAATTTGGTTTTATGAAACGGCGTTCGGTAGAAACCAGTTCTTAGCTCTCTAAACGACTGGTCAACAGCCATGGATAAGAGAAAGCGGACGGATGTAATCTTTTTTTGACTTTTCCAAAGCGTTCGACAAAGTTCCGATTAATAAGTTGCCATACAAGATGGAAAGAATTGGTATCCATCCAATGATAGTGTCCTGGACTAATTGTTTTCTTTCCGGAAGAACATACCAAGTTAGGTTAGAGACAGTGTTCTCCGCGTTTTTTTCTTCTCCCAGTGGTGTTCCACAGGGGAGTGTCTTGTCACCTTTACTATTTCTCCTGTATACCTACGAGCTTCCTGAAGCTATCACCAGCCTAGGGGTCAGCTGCAAAATGTATGCTGACGATGTGAAAGTTTATACTGCAGTGGAATGAGATCCAAGCCGCAATTAATTTTATTGAGAAATGGGCTACAACTTGGGAACTTCCTTTGGCCGCAGAAAAATCGCATTGTCTTGTCATTCAGTCAAAGCATTAGCACAATTCACCAACTTATAAGCTCAAGGACACAAATTTAAGGCACGTAGAAAACACCCGTGATTTGGGTTTCCATATATCTAGTGATCTAAGCTTTGATTCCCCTTATAAGGCAATTGTTGAAAAGGCGAATTATCGTATATACAACTTGTTCAAACAGCTCAAAACCAATGATTCTCTTGCACTTCGAGGATATCTTACTATATATAATTCGCTTAATCCGTCGGTCACGTTGTCAGTCACGGGGAGGGGGGACTGAAGCCAAGATATGCCCAGGACATTGCGGCGTATGCCAGCCGGGGTTTCTTTCAGCTTAACAATGGGCGATTGCCAGCGAACTGAAACCCCGGCGGCGGATCACCCAAGTTTACGATGTATTCAGCGAACAACGCGTCAGGGTAAGAATGGGGATCAAGTGCAGAGCTTAGGAATTCAGAAGACGTGCCGAAGACGTCGTTCAACGTGCGTCGGGATTCAGAAGACGTGCCGAAGACGTCGTCCAACGTGCGTCGGGATTCAGAAGACGTGCCGAAGACGTCGTCCAACGTGCGTCGGGATTCAGAAGACGTGCCGAAGACGTCGTCAACCGTGCCTGGCGAGCCGTAGACGTGCCTAACACGTCCGCAACCGTGCATGGCGAGCCGCAGACGTGCCGAACACGTCGGCAACCGTGCATGGCGAGCCGAAGACGTGCCGAACATGTCCGCAACCGTGCATGGCGAGCCGCAGACGTGCCGAACACGTCGGCAGCCATACATGGCGAGCCGCAGACGTGCCGAACACGTCGGCAACCGTGCATGGCGAGCCGTAGACGTGCCGAACACGTCGGCAGCCATACATGGCGAGCCGTAGACGTGCCGAACACGTCGGCAACCGTGCATGGCGAGCCGTAGACGTGCCGAACGCGTCGGCAACCGTGCATGGCGAGCCGTAGACGTGCCGAACACGTCGGCAACCGTGCCTGGCGAGCCGTAGACGTGCCGAACACGTCGGCAACCGTGCATGACGAGCCGTGGACGTGCCGAACACGTCGGCAACCGTGCATGGCGAGCCGCAGACGTGCCGAACACGTCGGCAACCGTGCATGGCGAGCCGTAGACGTGCCGAACACGTCCGCAACCGTGCATGGCGAGCCGCAGACGTGCCGAACACGTCGGCAACCGTGCATGGCGAGCCGTAGACGTGCCGAACGCGTCGGCAACCGTGCATGGCGAGCCGTAGACGTGCCGAACACGTCGGCAACCGTGCCTGGCGAGCCGTAGACGTGCCGAACACGTCAGCAACCGTGCATGACGAGCCGTAGACGTGCCGAACACGTCGGCAACCGTGCATGGCGAGCCGCAGACGTGCCGAACACGTCGGCAACCGTGCCTGGCGAGCCGTAGACGTGCCGAACACGTCGGCAACCGTGCATGACGAGCCGTAGACGTGCCGAACACGTCGGCAACCGTGCATGGCGAGCCGCAGACGTGCCGAACACGTCGGCAACCGTGCATGGCGAGCCGTAGACGTGCCGAACACGTCCGCAACCGTGCATGGCGAGCCGCAGACGTGCCGAACACGTCGGCAACCGTGCATGGCGAGCCGTAGACGTGCCGAACACGTCCGCAACCGTGCATGGCGAGCCGTAGACGTGCCGAACACGTCGGCAACCGTGCATGGCGAGCCGCAGACGTGCCGAACACGTCGGCAACCGTGCATGACGAGCCGTAGACGTGCCGAACACGTCGGCAACCGTGCATGGCGAGCCGCAGACGTGCCGAACACGTCGGCAACCGTGCATGGCGAGCCGTAGACGTGCCGAACACGTCCGCAACCGTGCATGGCGAGCCGCAGACGTGCCGAACACGTCGGCAACCGTGCATGGCGAGCCGCAGACGTGCCGAACACGTCGGCAACCGTGCATGGCGAGCCGTAGACGTGCCGAACACGTCCGCAACCGTGCATGGCGAGCCGCAGACGTGCCGAACACGTCGGCAACCGTGCATGGCGAGCCGTAGACGTGCCGAACACGTCCGCAACCGTGCATGACGAGCCGTAGACGTGCCGAACACGTCGGGAACCGTGCATGGCGAGCCGCAGACGTGCCGAACACGTCGGCAACCGTGCATGGCGAGCCGTAGACGTGCCGAACACGTCCGCAACCGTGCATGGCGAGCCGCAGACGTGCCGAACACGTCGGCAACCGTGCATGGCGAGCCGTAGACGTGCCGAACACGTCCGCAACCGTGCATGGCGAGCCGTAGACGTGCCGAACACGTCGGCAACCGTGCATGGCGAGCCGTAGACGTGCCGAACACGTCGGCAACCGTGCATGGCGAGCCGTAGACGTGCCGAACACGTCGGCAACCGTGCATGGCGAGCCGTAGACGTGCCGAACACGTCGGCAACCGTGCATGGCGAGCCGCAGACGTGCCGAACACGTCGGCAACCGTGCATGGCGAGCCGTAGACGTGCCGAACACGTCCGCAACCGTGCATGGCGAGCCGCAGACGTGCCGAACACGTCGGCAACCGTGCATGGCGAGCCGCAGACGTGCCGAACACGTCGGCAACCGTGCATGGCGAGCCGTAGACGTGCCGAACACGTCCGCAACCGTGCATGGCGAGCCGCAGACGTGCCGAACACGTCGGCAACCGTGCATGGCGAGCCGTAGACGTGCCGAACACGTCCGCAACCGTGCATGACGAGCCGTAGACGTGCCGAACACGTCGGCAACCGTGCATGGCGAGCCGCAGACGTGCCGAACACGTCGGCAACCGTGCATGGCGAGCCGTAGACGTGCCGAACACGTCCGCAACCGTGCATGGCGAGCCGCAGACGTGCCGAACACGTCGGCAACCGTGCATGGCGAGCCGTAGACGTGCCGAACACGTCCGCAACCGTGCATGGCGAGCCGTAGACGTGCCGAACACGTCGGCAACCGTGCATGGCGAGCCGTAGACGTGCCGAACACGTCGGCAACCGTGCATGGCGAGCCGTAGACGTGCCGAACACGTCGGCAACCGTGCATGGCGAGCCGTAGACGTGCCGAACACGTCGGCAACCGTGCATGGCGAGCCGCAGACGTGCCGAACACGTCGGCAACCGTGCATGGCGAGCCGTAGACGTGCCGAACACGTCCGCAACCGTGCATGGCGAGCCGTAGACGTGCCGAACACGTCGGCAACCGTGCATGGCGAGCCGTAGACGTGCAGGACACGTCGGCAACCGTGCATGGCGAGCCGCAGACGTGCCGAACACGTCGGCAACCGTGCAAGGCGAGCCGTAGACGTGCCGAACACGTCCGCAACCGTGCATGGCGAGCCGTAGACGTGCCGAACACGTCGGCAACCGTGCATGGCGAGCCGTAGACGTGCCGAACACGTCGGCAACCGTGCATGGCGAGCCGTAGACGTGCCGAACACGTCGGCAACCGTGCATGGCGAGCCGTAGACGTGCCGAACACGTCGGCAACCGTGCATGGCGAGCCGTAGACGTGCCGAACACGTCGGCAACCGTGCATGGCGAGCCGTAGACGTGCCGAACACGTCGGCAACCGTGCATGGCGAGCCGTAGACGTGCCGAACACGTCGGCAACCGTGCATGGCGAGTCGTAACCGTGCCGAACGCGTCGGCAACCGTGCCTGGCGAGCCGTAGACGTGCCGAACACGTCGGCAACCGTGCATGGCGAGCCGTAGACGTGCAGGACACGTCGGCAACCGTGCATGGCGAGCCGCAGACGTGCCGAACACGTCGGCAACCGTGCAAGGCGAGCCGTAGACGTGCCGAACGCGTCCGCAACCGTGCATGGCGAGCCGTAGACGTGCCGAACACGTCGGCAACCGTGCATGGCGAGCCGTAGACGTGCCGAACACGTCGGCAACCGTGCATGGCGAGTCGTAACCGTGCCGAACACGTCGGCAACCGTGCATGGCGAGCCGCAGACGTGCCGAACACGTCGGCAACCGTGCATGGCGAGCCGTAGACGTGCCGAACACGTCCGCAACCGTGCATGGCGAGCCGTAGACGTGCCGAACACGTCGGCAACCGTGCATGGCGAGCCGTAGACGTGCAGGACACGTCGGCAACCGTGCATGGCGAGCCGCAGACGTGCCGAACACGTCGGCAACCGTGCAAGGCGAGCCGTAGACGTGCCGAACACGTCCGCAACCGTGCATGGCGAGCCGTAGACGTGCCGAACACGTCGGCAACCGTGCATGGCGAGCCGTAGACGTGCCGAACACGTCGGCAACCGTGCATGGCGAGCCGTAGACGTGCCGAACACGTCGGCAACCGTGCATGGCGAGCCGTAGACGTGCCGAACACGTCGGCAACCGTGCATGGCGAGCCGTAGACGTGCCGAACACGTCGGCAACCGTGCATGGCGAGCCGTAGACGTGCCGAACACGTCGGCAACCGTGCATGGCGAGTCGTAACCGTGCCGAACGCGTCGGCAACCGTGCCTGGCGAGCCGTAGACGTGCCGAACACGTCGGCAACCGTGCATGGCGAGCCGTAGACGTGCAGGACACGTCGGCAACCGTGCATGGCGAGCCGCAGACGTGCCGAACACGTCGGCAACCGTGCAAGGCGAGCCGTAGACGTGCCGAACACGTCCGCAACCGTGCATGGCGAGCCGTAGACGTGCCGAACACGTCGGCAACCGTGCATGGCGAGCCGTAGACGTGCCGAACACGTCGGCAACCGTGCATGGCGAGCCGTAGACGTGCCGAACACGTCGGCAACCGTGCATGGCGAGCCGTAGACGTGCCGAACACGTCGGCAACCGTGCATGGCGAGCCGTAGACGTGCCGAACACGTCGGCAACCGTGCATGGCGAGCCGTAGACGTGCCGAACACGTCGGCAACCGTGCATGGCGAGCCGTAGACGTGCCGAACACGTCGGCAACCGTGCATGGCGAGCCGTAGACGTGCCGAACACGTCGGCAACCGTGCATGGCGAGTCGTAACCGTGCCGAACGCGTCGGCAACCGTGCCTGGCGAGCCGTAGACGTGCCGAACACGTCGGCAACCGTGCATGGCGAGTCGTAACCGTGCCGAACGCGTCGGCAGTACAAACTTCAGGCCTGGGGTAATCGAGGTCGCTGAACACGAATTTGAAGTCGACCAATCGATATCGATCGATATTATCGATTTTTTGAGGATGGCGTTCAAGTGGCGCGAAACTTCGACCTTGGGGGTAATCGAGGTCGCTGAACACGAATCTGAAGTCGACCAATCGATACCGATCGATATTATCGATGTTTTGAGGATGGCGTTCAAGTGACGCGAAACTTCGGCCTTGGGGGTAGTCGAGGTCGCTAAACACGAATCTGAAGTCGACCAATCGATATCGATCGATATTATCGATTTTTTGAGCATCACGTTGAGGAAGATCAGCCGATCCATCTCGATTAACATAATGGTCAGAAGGCCTAGGGAAGAATAGGAAACCCGTAGCGGCCATGGCGTCCTATTCTCGGGGTTTGGGGGCGAAGCCCCCAACCAGTCGTAGGCGGCCGCTAGGCCGCCGAACGACTGGTAAGACGTATATTAGACCTGTTTTAGAAAGTGGTACTTCAGTGTTCAGTCCATTCAAAAAGAAAGACATTGCTCTTCTGGAAAGCGTCCAGAACAACTTCACCCGAAAATTATTTTTGGGGTGTTTTGGAACTAACTATGACAACATACCTGGAGGTCCAGACAGAGCCAAACAGCTTAAGTTACCTTGCCTCCGCAGTCGAAGGAAGATGATTGACATGACCATGATGTTTAAGATTCTTACAAATAAAATTTCAACAGATCACACGATATTTTTTGGTGCACCTTTGACTACGAATAGGAGAAAGAACCTAAGGCTTTACCTTCCTGTTCCAAAGTCGCAGGCGAGATCAAACTTCCTCACTTACAGAAATCTTAGGGACTTGAACTTATTATTAGGTGAGGATGAGAGTATCATAAACATGTCTGTGAGTTCGTTCAAGTCCTTAATGGTACGTAAAAAGTTATGTTAAACGTGCTGTGTTTAATTTATGTTTGTTGTAGTTTGTGTGACCTAGTATTTGTTTTTCTGTCATTACTTATGTAATGCATGACTATGTTCATGTCTGATAAATAAATAAATAAATAAGTGCTTTCACATTTTCCACGTTAGACACCCCTTCGACACCATGGGGTTGATTATGGCTGGTAAATCTTTGCATTTTCTTTCTTTACTCCTTGCAACCACGTTGTCCGCCAGATAGAATTTTACGTTCGGAATCAGTATTCGCCTCTCCGATTCCATACTTATTCAGTAAAAAAAACTATTGTGTATTCGAAGTTAATGACCATTCATGGCTTTACGTGTTATTTTATTTTGTCGTAAAACTTTCGCAACAAATTCAGTCAAGGATGCTTGTTGGTCGGAAATTTGTTTGGTTACCCATGGTCGCACCTACACCATCTCTCTATTATTGGTTGTAAGGAAAGTTCTGTCAGTTTGCGCTCACTCGTGATATAAACGCGTACTAAATTTTGATCCCTATCCAGACATTTAATAATCTGCACTTTTTGGAAAGCACAGAACCTGCTCTTTGCAACTGTATGCGTTTCCGAAGAATTCCTGATATCTCTGGACTACTAAAACATCTTCTTTCGAAGCATACGTACTACTGCTTTTCGTACATCCTATCTTTTTGAGCTCTTACTTGGTCGAAAGTCAAGGGGTTCAAATGCTACTGTAGCAACTGAAAGAAGAAGGATCGCTGAGAGGAAAAAAACTTCTTACTGCCAGATTCCAGCAATTTTTGGAGTATTAGGCTGGTTATGAAACAAATGTGAGAGAGCCTGAGAGACCCACGTTAGTTGAGCATAACTATGGAAGGAGAGCAGACGTGAGCGATGAACCACAGTCGATAGATAGCTAATGATGTAGGCTTTCATAACATCGGTATTGCTAACAATTTGAAGAGACCTGAAATTGAACAAAATGCGCATCAGTTGAGTGTCGTCGCAGCCGCCACGGGCGAACGGTAGTGGTGCATCTCTCGGAACGAATCGTGTGAGAGTACTCTTTCATTAATTCGCTGTTTTATGCAGAGAAGAGACATTTTGGACAGGGTAGTACCGTTCTGATAAGTGCCTACATAGCCCACCTATTTATGAGCCTCTACGGGGTGGGGAAGCCTGTTTTGCCCAACTGAAGTCATCCGAAGCGGCCTGGAGATGCACAGTCCGACAGGTCCGTTGTTTCGTTATTAAATCAACTCAAGCTACTACCAGTCGACCCCCCAGGACATCTAGAGAAAACTTGTGCTAAACTGAAGCTGTTAAGTCTGAAGCCTATGGATGGCACTTATTTAATGCTTCCTGCATGACGACCCGTCTGCACAGGATCGTTATGTAAAAGTTAAACAAACCCTAGATCAAGAATCACCGTCATACATTATTACCCCCCCCCCCCCCACCAAACCTGGCCCTAACCGAGCGTTTTTTGTGGGACATCCGGATGCCTTCATCAGAGATGTAATGCTTGTGGAACAACATTATGTCGAATTCACCTTCGCTAGTTTCATCAGCTTTTTAAGAAAATGTGAACACTTGATATTTATCAGAATGGCAGGGAAGAGGCGCATATAAGTGTTTTAGTTTAAGAGAAAAGCTGATATTTGGCCGAGTTACGACTTTTTGAATAATGGCCTCAAAAACTGACAGAACTTTCCCTACAACCTAATAAGAAACGTGTTCATCGAGGTCATGAAGCTCATCTGAAACCAACAACTCTTTCAAGTTTGGTTTTCTTAGAACTTGCTTTTTTTAGAGTCTGCTTTTATTCTGTTTTTTTTTGTATGGTTTGAATTTTTGTGGTTAATGTTATAGGTCAAGTTATCTATGCAGTGCTGTCTTCTGTTTTTAACCATTTCCCAGAATGCGGAAAAAATTTCTAAAATGGGCAGAAGATCAGAGAACAAAAATTCCGTCTATCCCCGGTATACATACCTGAAAGGTAAATGAAGCGTTTGCCTCTACCTCTTCGTGAGGCTCTACGATGGCTTGATATGTAGAGCTGCCGCGCAGCCGAAAAAGTGTGGCGCAATGATCGCGTGAGAACCATGGCCTTTTCTCTGAAAGTTTGGTCGTTATTCGCTTGAAATGTAACACAATTTCAGCGTTTCCAGTGATTTCCTTTCCGAAACCTGAAGGCTCCCTCCTTTCGATGGTCTTCAGGGACAGCAGTGAATGCCTTCCATAATCATTGCGAAAGAGGGAAACCCAGTGCGACTGACTTGAATATGCGAGTTCCTATGAGACTGTGTTCCTCGAGAATCGAGATGCTACGAGGAGCAAATCACTCGGCTGTTTGCACTCTCAGCTTCAGAGACTGTCAGTCATTTGCTTGTGTGCACTCAGATTGACCAGCTCAAAAATCCTAACTGTACGCCTCTAGATAAAGGTACCTCCAGATCACGGAGGTCGGGAGAGCTCACGTTATGGTTGGACCTCTGAAAATCAATACCTGCTGGTGAAATGTGGAGAGCGGCTACGGCTAATAGTGCAGAGAGGTTAAAGGCTTGATTAGGCAAGCACAAGCACATTCGTAGCTTCAGTCTCTGCAGCGCCAAGACCGGGTCAAACCAGAGGAGTCGTCGCTTGTGGGATGATAACGGTAGCTGTCAGCGTGGATGTCAGTATGGGTCCTTTTCGCTGTGAGTGATGCCTTGTCTCCGCCACTCATCGCATCGGCCACATAGTTATTCGGCTGATAAGCGCCGATAACTCTATGAACCCCCTGTCTGCCAAAGCCCTAGCCGCCGCTGTTACTTATTTTCAGTGGAATAGTCCACGAGTCTTACCAGATTTCGTGCTGTTTTGCCATTCAACTGTCTTTCCAAGAAGCTCTGCTTTATGTTCGGTTGTACATCGTTGGAGCGCAAAAGACAGATATTGCAGTTCCAGCCCTTTGCCGCTCTTCACGGAGGTCTCTGGGAAGACAATTCAGTCCTCCCATTATGGAAAGAAAGTCATTCATCGGGGTGAATACTGGCCTTCTTCAGCGAAGAAACACGTCATTCTAGTTTAGAACAAACATATAAATACATATATACAGTTGCATTTGCCTGCAAGCTTTGGCAGCTGAACGAATTTCTCGTGGAGTACTGCACTATGTGCCGAACAGTGAGGTTCTGCAGCTGTCCACTTGCCGCCAAAGGAAGGAATTATAATCACAGTAAAAAAAAAACAAGTACAACTAACAGAAACAAGAAACCGAGAATGTTACTGTTACCTGCGGCTGCTCCTACCTCTCAAGAAATGCTAATTTTAAGTGATCCCTGCGTAAAAACTTTCAATTGAGCGCGATACCTTCCCTTGAAGCAATGCTGTATTTCAATCTATTTTTATTACTTTTCTCGGCTATACGAGTGATTGCGATATGAAGTGTCCACTAGCCAGCTGAGCCAGAATAGCCGCGATCTAGCATTGCTGATGTTGCGCGAATATGACACGATCCTCTAGGAGTTTACCAGCTCAGAGTTTTCTGATTCTTCTCTGTGTTGTTGCAAGCAACAATAATTTCTCGCTTTAGTTCCAACGAACCACTCTCATGAATGAAAGACTTTAATCCGAAAGTTTCTTTTCTTTTTGTTAACATCTTTCAAGGTTTGAAACCTTCACAAAGGTCCTGTTTACTTCATGCCAGCTCTGCCGCCCACTCGTTTCATGATGCCTTTTAGTATTCGCATTCACTTGGCTTGCGTATTCGTCTTATCTCTTAATAAGAAAACAGAGATGAGTGAGCAAATGGAAAATGAATGGCGCAGTTTTCAGAATGAAGATCGCAAAATTTCGTGGATGGGAATGGTGCACCGTAGTTGTAGCGCTGATCTGTTTAGTTGTCTCTATTGTCACCTGGAGTGTATTCCCGATCATATATCCAAACGAGGTCGTTAAGGTGAGTCTTCGATAAAACAGGAGAACTTGCAGTCTCATTTGATCAGGAGTTGCAAGGGCGATAGCCCGCTTGTCCTTCACTGCTAATGTTTTCCTTTAAAATGTCAAAAAAGTTGTTCACGCGTTTATATTGCGTCGACGTACGCACAACGACTGGCATAAGAATAGCACATGAATCAGAAACTAGAGCAGATTAGACCGAAGGAGCAAATTGATATAGCGACTGAAGAAGGCAGAGGTGAAGTACACATAGCTCTTATTACTAGAGATGTAGATTGTAGTTCGAATGAGCTAACACAAGAACAGGGGTTTTTCACAGGAAAACCCAATCGGTTTTGTTAACCAGGTGGGTGAATAGTATTAAGGAACCGCTATTTCTACGGGCGCCGGGTACGTCGTATTGGATCTAGCAGTAGTTTTTCGGATTGTCAGGTGTTTCCTGTCCCCCTAAGGACCGAACCCAAAACCCACCAAGAATGAGCACATTCTGCAGAAGTTTTTTTGACAAATTGGTCGGCTGTTTTGGGGATAAAAGTGCTTTAAGCCGTAGAAGACCCCTCCGGTGGAAGCGGAGAGGTCTTCTACGGCAACAACGGTTATCATTGGATTCTTTAGCACTCATCGTCAGATGCTATGAATACAGAGTGGATGAATGCGAACTGAAGAAGAAGGACTCGCTCTGGTTGCAGGGCATTCGCTGATGTATAAGGTTATAAATAGTCAAAGCTACACAGCGAATCGCCTGCCCGCAGTTCGGTCCACACAGTTGCGAACACATGCGTTTCTGGGCCCATCTCGTCGGAAGTTTGACCGAGTCAAACGAACTCCCGACATCTTATGAAATTTTAAAAGGCAGTAATTCTACATGGACATTATTTTGTTTTTGTTGTTTTTACTTTTTTCACGTTTTGCTTGAACTTCCTGGAAATTTCAAGCCTCTTTTGGGAGTTCTTATTTATATTTCTCCTCTACAGAGCACACCATATTGACAACCTTCAAAACTACTAAAGCACAAGCAGTAATGAACACAACGATCCTATTATAAAAATATCATTAACAACATATTGGCATCTGCTCTAGCTGCTGCTTTGCATCTTTTGGGAATTGACTCTGGAAGAATGCTGGGGTGCCGAAGCAGTTCACTTCACTTTTGCTTAGATAGACACTTTCTGTCATATTTCGAAGTGTTTAACTAGCTGCGCAGATAGCTGCAAAGCTGCTCTAATAGACTGAAGTGTGAAAACTACGATTTCTACAAGTTTTAATGGTAATCTAGGGTAGGGTAGGATGACAGCACTAATATTTATTCACTTGAAGTGGCACATACGGCGTCGACGTTCAGACAGAATGGTCCAACCCCCTGTCCACTGGTATAGGCCCACACCTCACCCAACCACAGTTTTATTGTGCGTAGTTGGGTCTTACAAAAGCAGCTGGGCTTTTCGTGGCGTCCTCTCTTCTGACTGTTCTAAATACTCGCGCTCATCGGTGCTGCTACCCTTTCTAGACATTATAAGAAGCAATGAGACTCTTTCCATGCAAGTTCTTCTTCTTGTTTTATTATTATTTCGTTTTTTGGTGCTTTTTTTACCTAAGAAACTCAAATAATGTACCAAATTTTTCGCAAGCATCTACTTGCTGGAACATTATCTTCCCATCCCACTAGAGTTGTAGGTTTATGAGCTGGAAAGCCAAAGAATGCCGCTTTTCTTCTCCACTTGATTGGTGCTGTTGTTGTGTTGCGTTTGTTTCATTTTTTGTTTGGGCATGGTTTGTTTCAGTGTTTGCTCTTTGACTCTAATTGTAAAGCGTCTTTTTCGACGCATAAATAAATAAATAAATAAATAAATACACGAACATGCTCATATGTGTTACAACAACAACTTCTATGCCGAAAACCAATTAGAAATGCTGAATAGGGATGAGCGATATTGTTAATATTGGAAGAGAGCACCAACACAAACGACAACGGAAAAACATCAACTCTTCCTGCCTCCTGCTTTCAGAGGCATGTTTTGCGCGCCTCTTCTGCCAGCCGAGCTGGTTATAGGCAACCTTTTGTCGTAAGTGTTGTGCTGCACGAAACGCTGGAATTTTTCATTTTCGAGCGGCTCTGGTTACTTCTCGTCATTTCGATTTTTGAACGACGTTCGGTCGTTCAGTGTTCAGTCGACGTTTTCCTCATGCTGGAGCATCGTCAGCGGCTGTGCTTTCGCATTTTCTGAGATTCGTTGCGATAGAAGCATGTCCGAGGGCTAAAAGGGTCCCATGTGGTGGAATGGAAAACAATTTCAGACTGTTATTCTTACGGTAGCTGAACGTTCTATCTTTTTTGGATATTGGCGATGAAATTGCTAGTAAGAACAGTTGTCAATATTTTTTGCTTGTGTCGCTCGAGGTTGTTACGGTGGATCTTTATTTGCCAGGCCTAACGTTTCGACGTTCCCATCTTCTTCAGAGGCCTGAACGTGGTGCAACTATTAGATAAGCGATTTACCCCTGGGGAGGCCTCTGAAGAAGACGGGAGCGTCGAAACGTTAGGCCTGGCAAATAAAGATCCACCGTAACAACCTGAGCGGCACAAGCAAAAATATTGGCAACTATTCTCTACAATGCCGAGGTTTTACGACGAGAGAAGCTGGAGACTTGCTAGCAAGAAGATTATTATAAGATTTAGTGAAATTGCTTATCTAGTAGTAGATTAATAGAATGAATTTTTACAACTCGCCCTCAGCTCCCTTCTGTTTAAATCAGTAACGAGCTCATCCTCTTTTAAAACTTGGGTAGACATTTGCATCGATATCGATATTGTGAGCGATCGCTGCATATTCAAAATAGGGGGACCGATTTGGTCTCGTTTCCAGCGATATGCTCATCGAAAAACACAAGTGCTCACAGTCGTACATTTAGGACGCAACTGTGTAGACGCTAAGGGGCCTCTGGGCGAAGCTGATGTTGAGTGCGAACGCTTTTTCCCATAGCGTCAACTTTAGCATATTTTGTAAGAAAAGTACGGAGAGGTGAGCAAATCAGACTGAGAGAATATGACGGCACCGTCCTCTCTTCATTTGTTCGATTGAAGCTTGCAGATGTAGCAGGGAGAATTTCTTGGCAATCTATGTGTGTTGTTTGAAGAGACATTCAAGAAAATATCGACATAGCAGATTTTGATTAGAGAAGGCAGAAACGGAAGGCAAAATGTTCTTAGCAAGAAAGCCATCTATGCTGGTTGTGACGGATTTTTTGAAAGGAGAACAACGATCCCTTTTTCAGAACCTTCAATTCAGTCAGCACCGCGATCAAAGTCTCAGCTATTCGGCGTTTATGATGTCGAATCCGCCGATGACAAACGTGATGCGCTTCTTTTTCTTCAACGTTACTAATCCGGACGAGATCATCTACAACGGAGAGAAGCCGCGCCTCATCGAGACGGGAGCCTATGCCGTTATGTGAGGATCTAGCCTATGACATTAGAGATTTAATAAGAAGGAATAATACGGACAGAGATCACGTTTGAATCCGTGGCAACACTGAAGAGGTGTGGTTCGGTTCAGGTACGTAATAAATGAAAGCCCCTGAAAGGTGATTCTCCTTCGTAACGTGTTACGGTACCTCCGTAAGTTTCTGCAACACACTATAACGTTTCCAGGCCACTGTTTTCAATTTGCTAAACGCACTTTGCCGTGAGTATCAGCAATGTCTCGAGCGTCCTCAAAGCTTAACCGATCCCTCGGAAATTGGCGACAGTGCACGGCTGTAAACAAGGGCTGCAGGTAGAGAATGTTCACATCCCTGGGCACCGCACAGCTTTCTCGACATGGACACCACACCAACTGTGACCCCAACGAGGCACGGCACTTCCCAAAGGTGGGACGGTTCAGATGCAGGGCGTTCTGTTCATTCACTGTGTTCTGTAATCATAGTACCTTCCGACTTCTACGACACTTCCCATGTGCGCTGGCCAGCACATTCGAAGTAGAGTTGGTCGATCGACATCAGGTGATTGTAGAGGTCTTCCTTTCTTCTACAACCTTAGCTTTTCTGGCGAGGAGGAAGCAAAAGCTTCCTAGGAGATGGGAAAGATCTTGTACCTGACCAGAGATAAACTTGTAGTAAAATTAAGACAACTCGAAATTTCTTGTTATTGTTGCAGGTAAGGATGCATGAGGCACAATCGTAGGAGACGCCGACTCTTTATTGCTCCCCTTGAATCATTGACGTTTCGAGTCCCGTGTAGAAAGGCTAACATCCACTCCGTATCCGCTGGGTCGGCAAAATGGCTTGTCTTGAAGCGGTGGACCACTGGCTTGCTCATCGCCTCCTGACCAGTGGAAGTCAATGTGTAGTCCAAATACGATATTTATATTTCTCACTCACCGTTTCAGTGATTATCACTCAAGCTGATGGTTGCTTACATAATAAGAGTGCAAAAACATCAATTTTAATTCCAAGAAGTTTTGTTTTCCATAGTGACGACATTTTATGGTCGGTTACCAGCTTTGTGGCGCAAGCAAAACTGAAGCGTTCCTTCGCGTGTCATCACCTGCATAGTTAAGCGTCGATAGCTTATCAGAAGCTGCCTGCCTATGCGTGCGCTTCGGGAAATTATTGTCGAACGACGGCATTGCTGTTGGACAGCGAAAATATGACCGCTGAGCATTTCGCGAAGGGGCACATTTGAATGCTTAGATATTCAAGCGGTACAGTGGTCAATCTGTGAGGCCGTTCCACAGCTGCACAACTCGCCACACTCCTTCAAGTCAACGTTATAGTCACTTCAAAGCACCGCTGAAGTGAGTAGAAGAGTTGGCAGAGCAAGGTCCAGCTGAGTATGCACTTCAACAAGCACCTTACCTTGCTGTGTCGGAGGTTTACGTACGAGAGGAGAAGGCCTATATTCGTTGTTTGGTGTTCAAGATGTGCGTATGGGCTCTGATCTTAAGACTGGTCTTTTTTGCAAGGGCTATCCAAAAACCACGACTGGTGGCATGGACAAGGACGCATAGATTGCTTATCGCTGGAATACTTTGCTATGCGCTGATAAGCGGACTACCTTCACAGCTATCGCTCCATAAAGAGAAAGTGCACAGGAACTTCTCGCGGTTTCACTTCAACTCATTCCATTATCAACTAACTTTCTTTAATCTACAGTGCGCACTTCTAGGACTAACGGTAATATTTATAAAACATCGTCAAACCTAATGAGGATAGTGAGTTTACCTCTGTGGGCAGAGGGCCTACATTTCTTGCCTGGATCTTGAAGAGGTGCGAACAAAAATGGCGTACGAACAAAGTAACATGTGCCGGTAGAACACCATTTTTGAACCAGAAAGTGCAAAGCACAAGACGCCAAAAATCATAGAAATTGTTACGACTCTGAGAAGCGAAAGTCGTAACCGTCGGCTGTGCCACAACTGCAGCCCTTCAGTGAGCGCTTTCCTTTTCATGAGGCAATTTTCGGTGTGCTATTCTTCTCCTAGCGTTTTCTGTACAGGACTGAAGTGTATCTTCAAGTTTGATAGAGGCATAATACGGCTAAATGCATACTTTCCCGCCCGAACCTACACTCACCAGGATTGGAAGGAGAAACCGTTTTTAATGTCGTTCATTCGGCTCCCTCGCTCTGTGGTGTTTTGTGATCAGCGTTTTTAGAGAAACGGAACAGAAACGTTACTTGCGGTGGAGCGACGACGGAGCGCAAGTTTACTATCAGAACTACAGGACGTATGTGATCAGCGATGAGCACACGTGTCAAAAGTGCTCCTGGGACGACACTATGACGATACCGAATCCGACTGGCATTGTAAGTTCCCACGTGTACATGCGTGTACTGCGGTTTCACACCGCAATCCCTATTCGGTGGGCTTCAGCCTAGTATTTCATTAATTCCTTTAATATTTAGTTCAAAGCGTTTAAAGTTGTGTTTGTTTTCATAGATTTCGAAACTCTGCACACTTTGGTTATGTTCTCTTTCTGCCTACTTTTTCTCATGTTAAGTTATGAGTTTGCACTGCCTAAGAACATTCCCCGATTGCAATTTCATTTTTCAATTAAAATTTTTTATCTTTTAAATTTTTGAAGATTTGCGTACTCCGTGTTGACCTATGTATTTCAACATAGTGGCCGCCTTCTTTACCACCGCCTGGGTTGCGTGTCAGTTCAAGGACGCCTTTGAGATACAGGGCCCACCCCGATATCATGTGCTTAGAAGGTCCTAGAACTAGCGCGTTTTATAGATCACAGACAATAAACTTCAGAACAGGATTTTTTTGCAAACTTGTGGTCCATTTACGTTTTCTAAAGGCTTTACAGATTATTTCCTTTCATTGTAGCAAACAAAGACTGGGCTGCTCCTTTCAAATACAAGTCCTCGTCCCCAACTTCCCTCTTACTGGAAACTCGGCATGGTTAGTTAATGTTTCCTTGCTAATACTGTGCTAACACGGGGTTTTTAAGCTGGGTCTTTATTCGGCCTAAAGTTTCGACTGAATTGTCGTCTTCAAAGGTCTGAATGTGGCGATGCAATTTACGCCATCGAGTGCTCTTTCTGCTCCAGCGGTCTAGCGTAATCTATGACCAGTCGTAAAAAACCTAAAAGTGAGAGATAAACTAACGCATAATATACCACCACCAGAGCGTGATCGCCCCACATTAGAAGACTAGTCAGTAGGAACGAATGAAGCACACTGTGCAGGCATCGTAGAACTAGACATTCCTAGACATGCACATTGGTTGACTGGTCATTCTACAGTACGCAGTGTGAAACAAAGGGCAGAGGAGTTCACTTGTAACAGATATGCAGTCATAGCGGCTGTTCGTTGCTGGATTTCTTCCCAAAATCCAGAACACTGAAAAATCCAGAATCAGAATCGGTTCGGCTAGCTTCGGCTACAGCTACCTCAAACTTATTTACTTATTAGCCATCCGATATTGTGGCGTCAAAGAATAAAGAATAAAGGACGGCGTTACTCAATCCCTTCTGGGATGCGCCAGCGCATTCTACTTCTACGGGATGTCGTGGAGGCGACATGAATGCGTATGTGGCCATACAATGACTTGCGGTGGCCGGCCGATGAACAAGTCAGCGCTTTATCCTTCCCAGACAAGTCTGGTGCCAATTCACCGACCCCGGAGGGATGGAAGTCTTGGTTCGCCTGGGCGGGAAATCCGAACCAGGAACCTGGTACCGGGTGCACGCGACAGTCGCGCCTCCTCCGACTGCGCTACACACGCCCCGTCGAAGCATACTTCACACTAATTCCTGTAGAAGAATGCGCCAAAGAAGAGCACCTCTTGTCTTTCCCCTCATCTCCAAGAAGGTTACTACTGCATTCCAAAAAACCATCGAACCCGCATAGTTGAAGTCTCGTTCCAATCGTTCTTACTGGTCTTCTAACGTGGTGCGATCACGCTCTGGTGGTGGTAGATTTATGCGTTAGTCTATATCTCACTTCTACCCTTTTTACGATTGGTCATAGATTTACGCTAAAACGTTAGAGCAGACTGAACAGTCGATGGTGTAAATTGCATATCAAAAACCTTGCAGCACATCCCGGCCGTTGAAGACGACGATTCAGTCGAAACGTTAGGCAGAATAAAGACCCAGCTTAAAAACCTCGCGTTGGCACAGTCTTATCAAGAAAACAAGTCTCTCTCAGTGTATTTGAGATTTTTAGACTTCATTTCATGGCCAATCATATCTATCTTGATTACTTTGTGGGCTTAGTGGTTATTGGCTTAGGTGCTATCATTGAGAAGTAAACATACAATACTCCTCAAGTGATAGCTCTCTAGATGGCAAAGTATCGTAGCAGGAATATATAGCACTACGTACAATAAGAACCTTTGACTGAATTATGCAAAACCGGAGGGAAGCATTTACACTTTGTCAAGCGTTGTTTGGTATCACAGCTGCTGCTTCCAGCCTGCAACTCACGCAGTACGCAGATCTGCAAACGGATAGAGATTTGTTGATGTCCTCTTCGCATGCCTCTGCTTCGCGATCCAACGCCTTAGGTTTTTCGAACCTAAGGCATTGAATCGCGAAGCAGAAGCATTTTTTGCTGGAAATGTAGGACCACTCCATACTGAGATGCTTCCGAATGGAAGCCACAAGCAATTTTGACAGATAAAGATAACTTTTCTGGGGAAGAACAACCGCCATTTTGCAGGGTGCAGCAGCGGACATCAACGACCCTCAGTTCAACCTCACCAAAGTTGCGCAAAAACTTCTCGGCTTCGGACTGCTGCTACTCGGCGAATACCCTTTCGTGTACGTGCGCTGTGCCTTCTCGGCGATAAATCTCCTTCAGATTCTGCCTCGTCGAGGTTGTGCCTCAACTGACCAGTATCCTTTAGTTCGCACACAGTCAAAGAGATCTTATTTGACGGCTATAGCGATGCGTTGCTGAACGTCGGTCATTCACAGGTAACAACTAATTGTTTCTTTTTTGCTCATCGTGTATGATATTCGTCAAGATCCCTTCCCGAAAACGCTTCCTTCCTGGTTTAAGCCGCTACATTTTTGTTGATTTGTATTTTTTGTCTGTCACTTTTCATTCCGTTTTCACGTCTCCGCATTCCCATTTCTCTCTAACGTTCCATTTTCTGAGCGCCGAGTGTACCTGACTCTCATTATTTCAATGTGATATGCCTGCCTTCGTATCTGCAAGGATGTGTGTATCACTATCTCCGCTTCTACTCATGTAAATTCCTATCACACCAAATGGTATGAATCCTTCCACGATCACTTTGCTCTGCCTTTCCTCATTTGTACCTACCCGCGTAGTGGAGCGTCCTTGTTCTTCTGTCTACTCCCGTCTTTTTCTCACTCTCAATGAGCAATTTTTCATGCCATATAACTATTTTCTCTCTATTCGTTTCACAGATCTCCCTTCCTCATCCACATCCAACTCTTTTGTTATTCTGTTTCGCTGTCTCTCTACGCCTAATTTTCCTAATGTTTCTTGCCTCTTTCTCTGTCTTCTCAAATTAACTGGGTCTCTACCTACTCTCTCTCTGTCGCATCCCGCTTTTAATATCTGGAAGTATCGTAACACATTTGCGACATGATTTCGTTATCGGCGTTGTGGTGCTGCAGCAGTGCTGCCAAGAGCCAACAGTTTCAGATTATCTATTTCCTCAGTGGCGTCCTGAATGGCGGCAAGAGTATCATCCCGATACCAATTCCAGATATGCCGCTGCTCGGCTTTTTTCAGGGGGTACGACATCCTTTCAGATCGTGACTCATTTATGATAGACAGCCCACTCAACCAATGTTTGTAGTACAACAACAGTCGTGACGAGGACTACTGGATTCAGTCCGGCAAGGCTGGTATCAACCATCTCGGTGAGATCGTCACATGGGCGAATCAGACGAGCTTGCCGGATTCGTGGTGGCCTACTGCGTATTCGCGAAGTATTCGAGGCTCAGGTGATTAACGCTGCTATCACTCCATCGCCGGCTTGGCATTGGGTATACCTATCGAGCTTACCAAGCTTCCTCCGTGTCCGCTCTCTGTGGAGAGGAATGCAGAGCGCTCATATGTAGCATCATCTTACATCTTTTGTCTTTTTCGTTTGATAACAAGTTCTCCATGAGGAGCAGCGCCGTTTTACAGACTCCGGGAGCTTCTGCAAGATGCATTTGGAAAAGAGCGATCAGCTGCCGTTCTTCCAGTCCTTTATGTGTCGATCCTTTACGAAGACCTTCCTCGAGGAGACCACCGTGCACAACATCCCATCGCTCACGTAAGTCGACCTCTCTCTAACATCATTTCACTCATTAGGCGTTCGGATCAGCGCTTGAATGCTACCACCGAGAAACGAATATCGCATGAATTAACAGACCTGGCTTTTAAATTCAATCATCTTGTATTCAGTGCAGGTTAGACTCTGCAGGCAAAGCTCAGGAATGACAGAGGACAGAGTAGAATACAGCTCGTGATGCATCGAAGAACTTTTGTGAGCTATTGGATCAAACCATGTGATCTTTTAGAATTTCTGCATGAATCGATCATGATTGGATTGAACAATTGAATAGGATGAGGTCGATTCTAGAAAAGAATGCATTCTTTTGTAGAATAGGTCTTTAAGAGTGTCCAGGTACTCCTGATAAGTTTTCATAGTTATTTAATACACACAGTATTTGATGATCCGATTTAGTGCTCATAGTGCTTCTATGTTTATGATCTCTGTTTTTTTTAAAGTTCATCCGTCTTCTGCAAGATGCTGTTTTGAAGGTTTTTCGTCCCATACGAAGACTACGACACAACAGCAGATGTGAATGTTGGATTTCGCTATAGAAACGTTGAAAAGGTCAACTACTATCCAGACTGGCCGTCATGTCCAGAGTGAGTTGACACGTTCGTTTAATCTGCTGTGTTTTAGCATCGCGCGTTTTCAATGTCATCATTTGGTAACCAGACTGCGGATAGAAACGATACAATTGCGTAGCAGCCCGCGTAACACTGTCGCCGACGTCTTCGACAACAGCGTCGCCGAAATATAACATAGGCCATAGTAATGCTTGCGCCCCCGGCCGCACCATGGTCGGCAACCCAAATCGTTCCAGAACAAGGACCTTGTTTTTCGGGCTGGATTCGAATTTGTTAACCTCAATCTAATGCTGTGTAAATAAAATCAAGGTTCCCTCAAGATTTAGAATCTCAAAGAAACGTGTCTGCCACTTTTGCACTGATAGCGTAATTGGTCTCACTTTAGAGTGGTTCATTCTCAACTCCTTGGTATTTCAGTCTTACTCGGTCAGTTGAATAAAGCTAAGACGAGCAAAATGCTCACCAGAGCCTCGGAAATCTTTCGTGGAGGTGCGCGTAGACACTGGATCCAACGTCGGTTCCGATAATTCGGATCCGTCATTCTTTTCAAACCCGAGTAGCGGGGTTATGTGAATAATGGTATCTTGGAAAACTATCGGATTCTGCGATGGTCGGGGAAGAGTAGCTTTAATAAGAACGAATTTTTAGGTAATCCGTATAACTGATTTCTCTTCAGGTCTCTTATCGGATATGCCAATCGGATTGGACACCAGGGGCCGAATTCTTTAACGACTTACTAATAACGGAGAATTGTAAGAGAAAAGCTCAGACAACGCGGCTTATCGTTCACCATATCGCTCGATAGGCAGCGCTATCAGGGATTTCGGCTGTAATTTTCTCTGTTAAACTGCTGTAAGTCGTTGATGAATCCGACCCCTGATTTCTGTCCAAAATCAGTTGTCTAAATTATCCCAAAATCCGGTCTTGTGAAAATCAGCCTCAATTCTGGCAATTATTGTAAGCCTCCTTGGTATTAGAGCAGCTTAGTGAGATGCTCTCACCATTTGGGCTCCCTTACTAAATGGTCGCAGAAGCCTGTTGTAATTTGCAGACACACGATTACGTTGGGCCTAATCCGTAGTTCACGAGCCCAGAACAATTGAGGCATTCGAGAACTATTCATTGCTGTGACAATTCCCCATTCATCTGCTGGGGCTATTGTGGCCCCAATTTTAGAAAGATATCATTGAAGTTGAATCAAAAACTGAAATGTATACTTAGACGGTGAAGTCTTACGTAGGAAATGGTATGTCTAGTTTTTGACGAGCCTAATGGTTGTGGCAATTCGATTTCGCGTGGAAGTTGGATGCGTGGCGCGCATTAGAGATTACAACCACCATAAAGAGATGATGATGAGAAGATTTTCATGAACCACGAATAAGAAGTTTCTCAGAAAAAAGCAAATTTAATAAAGGGAGAAGAAGGCCTCTAATCCAACCACTGTTTGGTGAGCGCCACGCTTTCCACCTCCACGGAGTTTGGAAGGGTGAATAATGCGATGTGACGCCGGATTGGTGAAGGCTCTGGTTAGGCAAATTGCGGCGTCCTCAGATGGTGCGAAGGCAGGCGAACAGAATCGACTAAACACTAATTTGCGACTTACTGGACATCTGAACACGTTGATTCCCGATAAAAATTGAAATAGCTGAAACTGCAAACTCGGGTTAGATTTCGGTTCAGAAATAATTGGTAAATTTATTTGTAGTCGGTAATTGTGGTGATTTGGAAGAATTTCAAGATGACGCTCAGCTCGGTTTTGCAGCGAGTTTGATGCATATTTTAGCGGCCGAGGTTTCATGAGCGCAGCAGTAGTGGGCACTGTTTGACTTCAAAATGTTCAATATGCTTTTTGCCAGGAGATAGGTCCGTGATCATCTGGACTGAGGGAAAAATCACTTTCGCACTTTCGCAGCGTGTGTTGAAGACTTCCAACGTAAAAATTCCCTTCGCAGAGCGACTAAATCTACTGCGTTTAGCCAAGACGACTATCGATGAGCATTCAAAAACCTGCTATTCCAAGGTTAGAGCCCTCCAAAGTCGTAAAACTCTCTGTAATTAATGGCATTAACGGAGCATAAAAAACAGCAGTGGAAAGACCGTTCTTTGCGCTTTTTTCGACCAAATAATTAAAAGATACGGCTGGTATTGTTTTTACAGCACAGATGCCCTCACGCTTTGAAGCGACTCAGTTTAGAATTACTACTGGCATTCGTTTAATTGTCTTCAATTTTAGAGAACTGCTCAGAAAACGGTTCAAGGTTCATGACAAAATGTAGCTGAGTGCGGGTGCATTCTACCTGAAAGAATGCTATACTGTGATTCGACCTTTTTACCGAGAACATACTCTGCACTAGAATAATGGTTATGCGTTCTAATAGCTAATTGCAGTAGAGATCCAAGCAAATGCGTCGATTCGCACACCGTGGACTGTAGCCTGCAGAGGAATCTCTGCGACAACTGTTGTAACGGTAGCTTCGTCGGCGGTACCTATTTGGTCCCACCAGGCATCTTCCCGCTCGTTTGCTATCCAGGTAAGCACCTCTTAGACATAATAGTGCATTAGAGAGAAGCGTCAACTGCATAGAAACCGAATTTCGAGGGTTAGTCCCGTCTGTGATAAAATGCGAGCAGCAAGAACACGTTGGTCCCATGCGTTTAGTATGTCCTAGACTTATGAATGTCTTAAGGAGGGTAGAGATGACAAAGACGTTATCCCACCTTCTAACGACGTCTAAATTCGTCGTTTACAGCAACAGTGTTGATCTCCTCCAAAAAAGAACATTCCTTATATTTGCATTGGACAAGTACGCTTATGTGGAAATCGAAAGAGCAGCTTAGCTACGTGTTACAAGCGTTGCATCCTTGAGTGGCTTCTCAGAACCTGGTTTTCTTCAGCATCGTCATTGACGACTAGGGCTTCCAAACGGATCTGTCAATAATGTGATCATTGAAGGTCGGCTTCAGCCGACTCCGTTTGCTGTGATGTACTCACCACCACACTTCCTTTACTCTCCACCACAGATGATCAACTCTGTCATCGGTCTGAATCCGAACAACGAAACGCATCGACCAATGGTCTACAGTCATGAGCCGGTGAGTGCTCCTCACACTTTCTATGTACAAAAACTGCAATTTGAATAGGTTTGAGATCAGAGTGGATAGAGTGTTCGTAGTTTGTCTTGTTGTGAAGAAGTAGCTTCAGGAATACCATAGAAGCCAAACAGTGAAAAGGGTTGATAGCTACAAGTGAGGAATGATCATCACTGAAAATATTTTGAAAAATTGTGTAAGGGTACGGCCTTAAGCGGACTGTTAGGTGAGTTATAGTTTTTTCAGTATTCTGGGGCCGTCACAGAAGTGTTCTATCGACTACAGGTCTCGATGCCCGTGATGAGGAGCAAAGGCGTTTTGTAAGTAATTTACGCGTTATATTGAAGAATAGAAAAAGTAAAATATTGCTTTTCCACTGCCTGGCCGCAGCAGTTCATTATGTTCATCCATTGATTGTTTGTTCATTACATCTCTTTCGCCGCCACCGCACAAACATGTATCTGCTTGTTTCCTTTGAGATAAGTTCAGCGTTCTGGTTTTGACTTCTTTCATGTTTCTAAGGTCGTCCAAAATCCTGCTGGTCTTCGAGATCAGAATGAGGAACATGCACTCTAATGATTTGAAGTTTTCCTCACCTTCACTACTGTTATCAGCTCATGAAGCGGTCATTATGTGAGAAGTATCTGCACTGTCGGCCAAAATGACGATTGGAAATGGGAACCTGTTTGATGCTTCACAGAGACTTCTGGTGTAAAACCTGGCCTGTCCTGATTTTAACTCTCAACTACTAGCCATTTTTGTTTCTGATATGCCGGCTATTTCAAACCTCGATGACTACAGCCTGCAAGTCAACCAGTCGCTCCGCAATTGCTTCGGCCACACGTCGAATGTACATATGCATTCAGTCGTGAGTACGGTGCCTTTTTCGTTGTGGACAAACGCCAATCACGTCGGATGGGTCGGAGTCGTTCTAGCATGAACTGAAAGTAGAGACCTACAGACACAATGTGGAAGCGAAGGCTTAGGAAGCACGACCGCTCACGGTGTGTGCTGATTTAAGAATCGTTATGTTTCTTCTTCTTCTTCTTCTTCTTCTTCTTCTTCTTCTTCTTCGTGTCGTGGGACCAAATCGTGGGATCTATTGAAATTTTATTTGTAAGAGTCTTAAACATCGTGGTCATGTCGACCATCTTCTTTCGACTGCGGAGGCAAGGTAACTTAAGCCGTTTGGCCCTGTCTGGACCACAAGTTCTAAATACGATAATTCGCCTTTTTAACAATTGACTGATAATGGGAATTAAAGCTTAGATCACTAGATATATGGAAACACAAACCACGGGCGTTTTCTACGTGTATTAAATCTGTGTCCTTGAGCTTATAAGTTGGTGAATTGTGCTGATGTTTTGTCTGAGTGACAAGACAATGCGGTTTTTCTGCGGCCCAAGGAAGCTCCCAAGTTGTAGCCCATTTCTCAATAAAATTAATTGCGGCTTGAATTTCATGAAAAGGCTCTTCTCCGTCCACTTCAGTATAAACTTTCACAGCGTGATGAAGTGCTTCCACCTTTTCCTTGTGGCTCCTCTCGGACGCTTTCCGGGTGCTTCGAAATCTAGGAAAAAAATAATCGAAAATCTCCTCGGATAGGTCACTTCCGAGGTAGCGGAATTCTTTCATCTCCTTGATCGCTTCCCCTTGGCCGTATAGGATCGATCCAGCGCACTTCTCAGAGCTGATGAACTTCGCCTTCTTCACGTTCAGCCGTAGGCCGTTGTCTGCGAGGGCTCTCTGCCACAGCTGCACCTTCTCCTCTAGCTCCTCCTCCTTGTCGGCTACTAGAGCAACGTCGTCCGCGTAGAGTATTCTCCTGAGGGGGCCTTCCTCAAGGTGGTTCACCATAGAGTCAAGCGTCAGCAGGAAGAGGAACGGATCCAGAGCCGACCCTTGGAGTACCCCCACTGTGATGTCCACTTTCCTAGTCACCCAATGTGGAGTTCGTATCGCCGCTTTCGAGCCTTCGTACATGTCCTTAATGACCGTGGTCAGACGTTCCGGGACAACCCTCCCTCGGAAGGCTTTCCAGAGTAGGGTCCGGGGGAGCCTGTCGCAGGCCTTCTCCAGGTCCAGAAATGCCAGGCAGAAGGCAGAAAATGCCCTCAGCCTCGAGTCGACCAGTCGTTTGTAGATCTTCATCGTGTGTGAGATCAATTTGATCCTTCGGTAGTTTGAGCATTCGGAAGCATTTCCCTTCTGCTTGAAGATGGGGAATATGGTGCTGTTCCTCCACTCATCCGGCTCGTACCTTCTTTCGTGATTCTATTAAGGAACTGCGTCAGCCAGTTGATTCCGCGGGTGGGATGGGTCCTTCCGCTGCTTGTTCTTCCTGGGCCTCCCGACGAGGGAATTCCTCGTTCAAGAATCGTTATGTTTCTTCTTCTTCTTCTTCTTCTTCTTCTTCTTCTTCTTCTTCTTCTTCTTCTTCAGCGTTTGTCCCGCTTCGTCGGGGGGTCCGCTCTTCTGGTGTCACGACGCCACCCTTCCCGATCTTGCGCTTGATCAGGGTAGACGCCAGTTACTTTCATGTCCGTGTGTATCGGACCAACGCTGCTTCGGGCGTCCTCTAGGCCGCTTTCCAGATACTTCCAACTCAAGGCCTATCTTGCGGACGCTGTCTTCCTTTCCACGCAGAACGTGGCCGTAATTGTAAGCGAGCTTCGCGCATCTTGTCCGCTATCGGCACGACACCGAACTTCTGCCCAATAGCATCATTTCTGATGCGGTCCATGCGGGTGACTCCAGCCGTCCAGCGCAGCATCTTCTTCTCTATGACGCTCAGGCGCGTTTCAACATCCTTAGTGACAGGCCAACACTCAGCGCCGCTACTTGCCGGATGACTGCTCTGTAGATCTTCGACTTGAAGCGCTCTGGTATCATCATGTCGCAGAGCACGCCAGTTAACGAGCGCCACTTGGACCAAGCTGCACTCACGCATGAGTTCACTTCAACCTTCAGACCGTCGTGAGACGCTATTGCTGATCCCAGGTATCTGAACCCGAAGTGCGTGCAAGTTCAGTACCGTTAATCTTAATGGAGCCGAAATCGCTCACGTTAGTCGTTAAGTGCTCGGTCTTCTTGAAATTCAATTTGAGTCCGAACCTCGCCAGACGGTCGCACCAAGCTTGCACCTGCCGCTCGAGATCATGTTTATCTTCGCAAGCGAGCATCACGTCATAAGTATAAAGCAGCGTCCATGGGACGGGCTTCTGAAAATCTCGTGTGATGGCATCCATGACGACAACAAAGAGGAGTGGAGAAAGCGCAGAACCGTGGTGCACCCCAACAGAGATGGGAAACTCCGTTGAGCTGTTATTTTATGTTAATAACGTAACAGCTGGAACCTGTTAATAACCTGTTAATCGTTATGTTTATTATATGGTTCAAATACGTATTTAAATGCTTTCACGACATTTTGTAACTTTAAACTCTAATTACCGTCATATTGTCCTACTGTACTGATGAGCTATATAGCAATTACCGTCATGGTGTCCCACTGTACTGTTAAGCTATAACAATTTTGCAGAGGTATGAGGGACACTCTTACTCCCACATGGTTCAGCGCCTCATCGCGGCGTGGGGGTGGCAATGGGTGTCGAACTGCGATGTACAGCGGAGGTTTTCAATCTCCGGCAGGGTCTCCCAGGCTGAGAAGGAGTTCGACAATTCTTCGGAAGCCTAGCGAAGTCTGAATCACAGCACGCCCCGAAGGCACGAAAGGGGCACCCCGAAGGCAAGAAAGGGGTGATACGAGCTCCGCCCGGGGCGAGAAGGGAGGTAGACACCACAAACGGTTATAGGTTTTGTGGTGTCACCTCATGTGAAGTCCGGCACGCCATGCCCTGCAGAAATTGCAAAAATGGCAACGGTTCCAGCGTCAGGCCCAGGTTGACAGGCCGGCTGATGGAGAAACCTGTCACAAACCATGATCAAAAGTCGCAATGGAATCAGTATAAAGGCTAGGACGTCACCCGGAAGTGACGCGCAGAACCCCCGCCCGAGTTCTGCGGTCAGTATGCGAGGGCTACCGAGGGCAGAACGACCTCGGCCAAAGAAGCTAGTTCGAGTGGGGACTCTGAATGTGGGAACGCTGACCGGAAGATCCAGAGAGGTGGCCGACTTGATGAAGCGCAGAAAGATAGAAGTCCTGTGTCTGCAGGAAACGAGATGGAAAGGAGCGAAGGCCAAGGAGATTGGAGAAGGGGTCAAGCTGTTCTACAACGGAGAGGATACGAAGAAGAACGGTGTCGGGATAGCTGTCGCAGAGTCCCTCAGGGATTCGGTAGCTGCTGTCCAAAGGATAAACGACCGCATCATGTCACTGCGGCTCGACACGAAGGAGGGTTACTGGACTGTCATGTCCGTCTACGCCCCTCAGACCGGATGCCCCGAGCACGAGAAAGATGATTTCTACTTCACGCTCGAGGAGGCCATAAGGTCCGTACCAGAAGGCGATTACCTGTCCATAGCAGGGGACATGAATGGCCACGTAGGGAGTGGCAGAAGAGGAGTAGAAAGGGTTCATGGAGGTAAAGGGGTCGGCTTGATGAACCCAGATGGAGAAAGAATTCTCGAGCTGGCTATTTCCCACGACCTGGTGGTCTGTAGCACCTTCTTCGCGAAGAGGGAGAGCCAGAAGGTGACCTATGCTAGCGGAGGAAGAAGGACGGAAGTCGACCACATCCTAGTGCGAAGACCTGCCTTGAAAACTGTCCGGGATGTGAAGGTCCTTCCGGCTGAAGATGTAGCACCACAGCACAGGCCATTGGTAGCTGACCTGGCCATACCTCTACCCAGCAAACCCAAGGTAAGAACAGAACCCAGAATCCGATGGTGGAAACTGCGGGGTTCAGAGCGCAACGAGCTACGAAGGAGGGTGCTCGATGCAGGTCTTCCGGATCCAACTGGTCCCGTGAACGAGACCTGGAGGAGGGTGACCCAAACGATTCTACGATGTGCCAAGGAAACCCTCGGTGAAACAAAGGGAGGGATCAGAGGAGATAAGGCTGCATGGTTCTGGAATGAAGAGGTGCAGGCTGCGGTGAGGAAAAAGAAGGAGGCCTATAAGCAGTGGCAAACGACAAGCGCACCCGAGCATCTTACAGTCTATAGGAAGATGAAGAGCCTGGCAAAAGCAGCTGTAGCGAAAGCGAAGAGAGCGGAGATGGATGCCCTATATGAGAAGCTAGACGGGCCACAGGGAGAGAAGTTTGCTATCCGGCTGGCTAAGGCGCGGCATAGAGCTTGCGCCGACATTCGAGTGGTCAAGACAGTGAGGGGTGCTGACGGCAGGGTACTACGGAGGCCAGTCGAGGTCAGAAAAAGATGGGAGGAGTACTTCAAGGAGCTCCTGAATGAAGAATTGCCTCGTCGCGAAGTTCAAGAAGAACAACCAACGGAAGGACCCATCCCATCCTGGACGCGGGAAGAGGTTCGCAACGCCATAGGAAAGATGAAGCTCGGGAAGGCAGCTGGACCTGATGGGGTGCCAGTAGAGGCTTGGAAGGTGCTTGGGGACTGTGGAGTCAATTGGCTGACACAGTTCTTCAACAGAGTCATGATAGACAGTAAGATGCCGGATGACTGGAGGGACAGCATCATAGTCCCCATCTTCAAACAGAAAGGGGACGCGTCCGAGTGCTCCAACTACCGAGGGATCAAACTGATCTCGCACACGATGAAGATCTACGAACGTCTGGTCGACTCGAAGCTGAGGGAGATGGTGACAATCTCCCAGGAGCAGTGGGGCTTCATGCCTGAGAGGTCCACCACAGACGCTATCTTCATCGCTCGCCAGGTAATGGAGAAATATCGGGAGAAACGAAAGCCCTGCTACATGGCCTTTCTGGACTTGGAGAAAGCCTACGACAGGCTACCCCGGGTCGTGCTCTGGAAATCGCTCCGAGGTAGAGGTGTCCCGGAACGTCTGATCACAATCGTAAAGGACATGTACGAAGGCTCGAAAGCGGCGGTACGAACCCCACACGGAATGACAAAGAAGATGGACATCACAGTGGGTGTACATCAAGGGTCGGCTCTGAGTCCGTTCCTCTTCGTGCTGACGCTTGACTGCATAGTGAAACTCCTGGAGGAAGGCCCTCTCAGGACCATCCTCTACGCGGACGATATCGCTCTAGTAGCCGACAGCCGGGAGGAGCTGGAGGAGAAGGTGAGGCTGTGGCAAGTAGCCCTCGCGGATAACGGCCTGCGGCTGAACGTGAAGAAGACCAAGTTTATCAGCTCTGAGCAGTGCACTAGACCGATCCTAGACTGCCAAGGGGAGGCGATCGAGAAGGTGGAAGAATTCCGCTACCTCGGAAGTGACCTATCCGAGGAAGGAAGTGTGGACCAGGCGGTCAGGGGACGGATAAACGCAGCCTGGCTCAAATGGAGGGAGTCCACAGGAATCCTCTGCGACCGTAGGTGCTCCAGGACACTCAAAGGAAAGCTCTATAGAACAGTGGTGAGGCCTGCCCTCCTCTACGGCAGTGAGTGCTGGGCCCTAGGTAAAGCGCAGGAGCGGCAATTGCACGCGGCGGAAATGAGGATGCTCAGGTGGGCTTGTGGATGGACCCGTCGGGACAGGGTGCGAAACGAGGATGTTAGGGCAGTGATGAAGACAGCTCCGATCCAGCTGAAGATGAGGGAGCAGCGCCTGAGGTGGTATGGACACGTCCTCAGAAGACCAGAGGATCACCCCATAAGGTTGGCCCTAGATTTCGAGGCACCCGGAAAGCGTCCGAGAGGAGCCCCAAGGAAAAGGTGGAAGGATGTCATCAAGAATGATCTCGCTGAAGTCGGCGCCATGCCAGACGACGCCTTTGATAGGATGAGGTGGCGACGGATCATAAGAACAGCGGACCCTGCGACTGCGCGGGACTAAACGCTCGGGAGAAGAAGAAGAAGAATGAGGGACACTCTTAGGCTATGTTACGATCAGAAGTTCATCCTCTGTCTAGAGATGTGATCTCTCTGTGAGCCGAGGCTAAAAAAATCTGTTGCTTCCAGTCGTAGATACAATCGATAACTCTTGATAACGTAGGACAACTCAGAAATTCCCTTTACTCAATGGAGCTCCCTTGAAAATATAGTTCGTAGATGTCTATGAGTACCTCTCGAGGAAGTTGAAGAGGGTGGTGGGTTCCAACATAACACCATCCTTATCTCCATCACTGAGAGGTGCAGAGGTAAAATCCGGAGAACGTGGCTGAGATCGAAGTCGAACCCAAGGGCACATGTTCGGGAAACAGCCTCAACTAAAGTCGGCAAAATTTTTGCAGCGATCAGCTATAGATCTCACTTTTGGCCATATCGTTGCTAAAATCTAGTTTGATAAAAATGTACGAAAATACTCCTCCGTACACAACGCAGTGCGAGGGCGGGACTCGTGCAATGGAGTAGCAGAGAACCGTATCAAAATTTTCGCCGAACACAAGGAAGACGGTGGCTAAGAATTTTTAATAATGAGGAGGGGGTGATGAAAAGCACCAGCAACACGTAGAGAACACGTGCAGAAAAAGCTCATGCGTGTTGCGGAGGAAAACTGCGACAGTGACCAATCAAGGGAGCAGAAGGTAGGAAGTGATTTGTAGTGACGTCTCCCACTTCCCCGCTTCACATCAAGCGTCTGGGCTGCACCAGAGATTAACCGTTATCCGTTATCCGTTATCCGGGGGTTTTGGCTTATCCGTTTTGTTGTTCGTTATCCGGCGATTTTGTGCCGGATAACGAACAGCAAATTAGCTGAATCTTAGCTTTGGACGTGGTGATGGGTGTACTATGTACAGGATCCTTCACAATCGTAAGAGTGGTCGTCAGAAACGACAGAAGTATTCAAATCTAGAAGGGTTAATTCAAGTTTCCTCACTTGGGAACTGGCTACATAGTTTTAAAGATATCTAACTTCCAGCCTTCGAGAAGGCGCGCTAAGCATGTACCATACTTATGTGAGGTCTAATTAGCACAGACTTTGTGCTAATTAGACCTCACATGACTGGAGATGAATGAACACATTGTTCATTCATCTCCAGTCATGTGCTTGTTCTAGAAGGCATACAAACTGCTACTAGCAATCGTCAAAAGTGGAGAGCCGCATCCTGGGAAGAATTTTTTACCGTCGAGCTTTCCATCGTATCATTTGTGGTTACACGATTGCAGTATTATCGATTTGATTGCAGACGGTAATGGTACCTTTTTAGCCATATGCTGTCGTGAATTATCAAAAAATATTGCAGTACAGCAATGAGTACTAGCAAAAGAAATAGGATTAATCCAAACACATAGAGTAAGCAACTTCTTCTTTGAAAATTTTAGGGGAGCAATAAACTACTAAACAAACTTATCATCGTGGGTGCTGAAGACATGTAGATTTGTTTTAATTTCTGAGTTTTTTTTTGTGAAACTTATCTGCAACATAGGGAACACCACCGTTTTGGGGCTAGGTCGAATATTCTTCCTCAGATCCAGAAGGTCTGGATGTCATAACTCTTTGAGTGTTTGTTTGCCGCACACAACTGCTTGCAGCTACTACCAAAGTTGGTATTTTATCCATCCCAGATAATTCCACGTTGAACAACCTTGGATCTTGGGATGCTATCGACAGCAACAACAATAACGGTTCATAGCATGTGCAGGACAAGATCGTTATGTGAAGTTTGTTTGGCTGGATGTCTCCTGCCTTCATCTTCCTTCTAGAGACATCGGAAGAATTGCTCTTCCAAGGACTATTCTATTTTTCTACTGCTCTAATTGAAAACAAAGAGTTAAGCGCAGAGTAAATAAGACAATCCAACCTATCCTTTGGAAACAGGTGAAAAGCGGGGATGTTGCTGTATGTGCGTTTGCCTACGTACGGTTAGGCAGAAAACGCGTAGAGCGTCGTTAATGTGGCGACTGCAAAACGTATAAAAACACAACTAAAACGTCTAGAAATGAATTATAAATTAACAGCGCTTCAAGCCCTGATCTGTTGTTGAAATTAGTGTAATTTAAAACGAGTTTTGATTTTTGTTGTTTGTTCGTTATCCGTTTTTCCGTTATCCGGCGATTTTCGGGCAAAATTATCCGTTATCCGTTATCCGGTTTTCAAAATTTCATTATCCGCTCATCCCTGGGCTGCACCACGGCGCGGGCCAGCAGACCTCTTTCGACACGTGTCCTATCGACTCGGCTGCGGCGCCCTCATCAACATTTAGGATTAAAATTTTTTGCATCTGCTCCAAGTACATGAGACGATACGCAGCTCAAAGTACTGTTAAGACAAGCAGATCCATGCAAAAGGGATGTTGGCGTCACACCCCTAAATGCGAATAAGACAAATGGAACATAAAGCGGAATTACAATGCAAAGGATTAATATTTTCATAGCAAATTGCCAGAACCGCCCAGAGCCGATGAAACTATCTACGTTTTATCCTAGGTTTTGAATTATATTCTCCAACTGATTGACACCATCGGACATTCCGATCTCTCGCTGCTTAGAGAATGCCGTTATGAGAGCGCTGCTTAAGAATTTCTTCGAGGTTGACATCAGGCATAATGAGCCTCATTTTCCGTATTTAGTAAGATCTGAGTTGGTTTGTGAAACGCGTCAGGTACTTGTATACAAAACACGGACAGCAATTATTGACTGAACTCCTGTGTAAAGTGTGGTATTTTCAGCCAAACGTACCACGTCACTCAGTCGATCATTCCGATTTTCTGGGAGGATTCTCATGCTGTGCTGCACGATACGACTTATCACATGATATGGCTTGGATTCGTCTTCGTCCCGAAACTGGTCGACTTTATAAAGTACACGCTGCTGTTGCTCGCACTGGTGCTGTTGGCGTTTGTGACGATGATTCACCTCCGAAGTGGAAGACGGCGGATCGCTGTTGTCCGTTCACGTCCCGACCTGGAGCTGATATCCACAAACAAGATAGACTCCTAGACTTTGAAGTGTATCAAATTGCTTGTATTGAAACGGGTGCTTTAATAAAGTTCTGTTGCTTCACGTTTAGAGTATTTTCCGAGACATTTTAGGTGATCTTTCATGTTGTCGTTGGCCAATTTTACAAATACGTGATAAATGTAGTCTACAGGGTGCGTAAAAAGTATTGACGCACTAAACATCTTCTTCTTCTTCAGCGGTTGCCCGCTTAGTTGCGGGGTCCGCTTTCCTGGAATATTGGCGTCACTTTTTCCGATCAAATGCCTGATCAGAGTGCAGCCCAGCCATCTTCAAGTCCTGATGCAGCGTATCAAGCCACTGCTGTTTTGCTCGCCCTCATGACCGCCTACCGGGCACATCAAGGTTAAGACCAGTCTTTCGGACAGTGTGATCTTTTGCGCGAAGGGCGTGGTCGTATCATCTCAGACGAGCTCCTCGCAATTTCTCAAATATCGGGGTGACACCAATCTTTGCCGAATGGAGTCGTTGCATACTCGATCCAAACGCGTAACTCCGGCCGCAACATCTTCGTTCCCAACACACTGAGGCGCCATTCAAATTCTTTGGTAACGGGCCAGTACTCAGCTCCGTAAATAGCTACAGGTCAGACGAGTGCTCTGTAGATCTTCGACTTTAGGCGCTCTCGTATCTTCTTGTCGCAGAGCACTCCCGTCAAAGAGCGCCATTTGGACCACGCTGCACTCACGCGTGAGTTGGCTTCAACGAGTAAAGCCCCACCGGACACGATTGCTGATCCCAAGTACTTGAATACCGAAGTACGTTGCAGCACAGTGCCATTTACCTTAATGGAGCTAGACTCATTTTCGTCAGTCGTCATATACTCGGTCTTCTTGACATTAAGTTCGAGTCCAAATCTCTCCAAGCTTGTAGCTGCCGCTGGAGTTCAATCTTATCTTCGCTAGCGAGCATTACATCATCAGCATAAAGCAACGTATAAGGGTGGCTGCTGAAGATCACGCGATATGGCATCCATAACGACGACGAAGAGTAGAGAGGAGAGCGCAGATCCTTAATGTACTCCGACAGACATAGGAAACTTCATCGACGTACCTGCTACAGCTTGCACTCGACTCTTTGAACAAGAGTATGTACAGTATTCGTACCCACTCTATGAGCTATTCGGGGACTCCATGTTCTCGTAAGGGATGCCATATCACTTCTCGCGGAACGCGATCAAAGGCCTTCTCCAAATCCAGGAAGGCATGATGCACCGGCTTCTTTTCTCGCGATGTCTTTCTATCAGAAGACGAGCGGCGAGCACTGGTTGGTAGAGAGCTGGACGATATCGCGAATGCGCCGTCGACAATTCGCTCGAAGATCTTCATGCTATGCGAAGGCAATCGGATTGGACGATAGTTTGTGCAGTCTGCCGGACTGCCCTTCTTTTTCCAAATCGGGATCGTCGTGCTTCTCTACCAAATATCGGGCACTTTCTTCTCCGCAATAATTTGGTTGAACAACGTCGCCAGCCACTTCGTTGGGTACCAGGATTTGGACTTCCATAAGTCGGCCGCCAAATCATCGGGGCCCGTTGTCTTACCCAGCTTCATCTTCTTCAGAGCCGCCTCCATCAAGCGGTCATTGAAACGTTCCACGCTTGCCATCGCGTCTCGGAACTGTTTGGAGACGATTATGCCAACACCGCTGGTGGTTCTGGGACCGCCACACAGAACGGCTTCATAGCCTTGGCCTATGTCCCTTGACTTGCTACAGGACCACCTCGTCTCCTGCACCGCACACAAGTTAACCTTCCTTAGCTCCAGTGCCTCTGCCAACTCAAAGGAGTGGCCCGACAACGTACATTCAGCGTTGCTGCGCGGGTCTTGCTTAAGTTGCGGAACTTTTAAACTAGCTCAGTTTCCCTCCGACGTAGTCCTTGCACCAGGGACCTTCGTATACTTTTCACGGGCTTTGCAATTGTGAGTCGGATCCCGCGCACGCCGTAGCATTATCTCGTGAAAGATTCAGCACCATCAACCATATGATGTGACATGGGCTCTTCGTAGGCCGGCCTGTCACAAGGGCCTGTCGCCTGCAATCGAATGTCCGTGTTCATCTCGGCTCCCAAAAGCGAACAGTTTCCAGTGGCACCACGTGGAGGAATGGACATCGCCACCTATTGACGCACTAAACGTAAACATTAGAAATGACAACACATTATAAAATTTAACAAGTTTATATACAGAATGTCAGCAATGATCTAGCGAACAGTATAGCATCACTTGTATTTTATATAAGCTTCTCTGCTGCGAATGCAGGGGCGAAGACGACGAGGAAAGGCATCGACGGTGCGCCGTAGGTAGACCACGCCGATTTCGTTCCATGCTTTGAGCAGATCACCCTTCACTGACTTCCTACTTTTGTGGGAAGTAGCGCAAGCTTTGTTCTCCAAAACGTTCTATATAGAGTGATTCAACAGACTCAAATCCGGTCTATACAGAGGTCATTTCTCTGCCGAAATGAAGTTCTTCAACTTGGCGCAGCACCAGTCCTGAAAAATCCTCGACCCTGCGCAAGAGTCTACTCCTGCTGGAAGACATACGACTTACTCTCGAGGTGAGATTCAAGCAAGCCAAGGAATCAGTTGCTTCTTCAGGACATTAATACAGATAGTTGTGCTGATTCATCTTCACTCCTTTATCCACGAAAACGAGAGACGCTTGTGATGAATGCATAAACCATGATACTGGCCGGATGCGCCGAATTTAAAAATTTCTACGTCGCATTGCAGTAGTCAATCAAACCTTAGATATCGCCTTGGAATTTAGTTGTTGAAAGACTGTAGTAGCTTAAGCCTAAAGATCAGCATTTGAACATTCAAGATTCAATTCGACAAGAAGAAGTTTGCAGCCAAGTGGCCCACTACCAGCCCGAACTTAAATAAATTTCATTTATTTATTTTTAGAAACTTTAGATTTTAGAAACTTGTTTTTAAAGAGTTATTGAAAGAAGCTATCTGCGACACTAAAACCTGGGTAAGAGATTTTGTTATGCGCTTCGGTGAACCGAAACAACCGCTGCTGATCTCTCACTGTGTTTTCCAAGTGAAATGATCGTGCCACGTGTCAAAAAATATTTGAGCTGGTTGAACGGCAGCAAAATTATCACCGTTCTAGTCACGGTAAAGGGCTCTACTTCTCACGAGACGCGCAGTGTTTGTATAATGCAGTAGTACAATACCGGCTGAATCTTCTGGTCTTTGGGCGGAAAAGCGGGAAGAACGCCTTTGTTCCACTTTTCTGTAGTGCTCTTCAAATTGAGCGCATTGTAAAATGCGCTCGATTTTTTTTGTAAAATGTACTGTAAAACACGTGTTTGGGATCAGCACCGAGCTATTTTCCCGATGAGCTGCAGGAAGCTCAGTGAGCGCTTCCAAATTAGTTTGGTGACCTAAATTCTCCCCGGAACAGCTAACCCTTTCCATTGTTTGAGCTAATTACACCCACAGGGAATATGCTCCTAACTAGCAAGAGACAAAAAAGTTTGGTCTAATTTAAAGGTTATTTTCTACCTTACAGATAATATCACATATTTCTTTATATTCCCTAGTGTGTTGAAATCACAATAACATAACTTTTCAAAGGATTAGATAATTTATTGCCATTATTTTCAATAAATGTGCCACCTTGATGAAATCTAATTTTGGAACATCAACTTTGCGTGTGCTTATATTCGTTTGTCTGCTTAAACGTGATAGTAAATCAAGCTGCGAAAGTGGAACCTTTAGGGTTTGTATCCATAGTAAATATACGCTGACAAAGTTGTTCATATGACATTTCCTTGCGGAGTTTCTCATGATACAAAATACTCTTTTCCAATGACTAAAGTGCACACAGAATCATCTGCTTTCAAGAAGAAAACATCGTGTATTTGAGGCCTATGAAAACTCCTTATATTCTTCCGCAGGTGATATTTCGACTGGGCTAGAAGACTCAGTTACGGAACAAACGCCAGGAAATGTGAAGTGTCGTTTAAGAATTCGTTCCAAAATGTGAAAGTAGCCTACGAATGTATTCACCAGTCAGATCTGCTCGAACAGTTCGATTTCAATTTTTCGATTATTTGCACCAGTTACTACGAATCAAATGCTCACTAGCCAGGTTCGTATAGTTACGGAGTGTGCCCTGTTGCCTGCTTTTGTGACTCCATCTGAGGACGCCGTAAAATGCCTAACCAGAGTCTTCACCATTTCACACTTTGGTTATCGCGGTGTATTGTTAATCCCCAAGCATAGAGTGCAGTCCAGGATCGAGTTTTGACCATATTTTAGGATGTTAGCTATTATTCCTTTTATTGCACATTTTCGCCAATACCTTGAGCATTTTTATTTGTTTTATTTCTATTTTGAATTCAATGTTTTACAAAGATCGAAATTTCTACTGAATATGGAGTTCCGGCTTTGGCGTTGGTATCCCAGATTTGCCACCTTCTGAGCTACTTCTGAGATACTGAGCTTCCGCGTTTCGTGGATGCATAAACATTTTTTCATCTTTTACATTTTTTCGAACGTCAGGCGCTCTACTTCTACATGATGGAAGAAACTAGATGGATTCTTCGCCGTTGAAAAGATCTGCATATAAGGGTTGCCGCCGCATAGTTTACAAGTTTTCATGGCTACAAACAAGTTTGTAACAAACTTTCGTATACGGAAAGCTATGGAAAGGACTGCTTGGCAAAAAACAAGAGGTTCACGTTCTCATCTGTCTTTCCGTAGTTGCAGCATCTGATTACTGTTTTTGAAGTCAAACAGGTCGCGCTCATTGCACAAGTTTCGCGCACGTTTCCGAGTTCCGAGAAAAATGTCATGAACTGTTTAAAATTAGAAAAAGTGATTCGGACATACGACACACACCAAGTGCCCGACCTGGTACACGTTTTACGGGAGCCATCGCCCAACTTTGACCCTCGACGGGCAATTCTTGAAGCATTTGGTACATCTTCAGGCAGTCGGCGCATGATTTCACGTCTTCTAAATTTGGACAGTAGGAATTATAACTTTTCCGTGATGTGTCATGCAAATGGCGGACTTGGTGTTGCAGAGCTTTTTGAAGAAATTAAGCAAGACGATATGCTTTCACGACTTACTAACAACCGTAAAGGTACGATGCTTACCATTTTTATCTTTTTGTAGCTGGAGGCATCCCTTGAAACTTTTCCGCAACATTCATAACACCGGAGGTCGGAGACAGATTCCCTGTCCAGAAAGCGTGCTACCCGGGTTAGGCATCGCGAGATTGAATTCAAGCACTAGCTCCGCGTCTTTCTTCTGGAAGTGATGCACCATCTGCTCAAATTCAGAATACGTGCGTGAATCCAACGTAGAAAATACTCGAATCTTACGATAAAGGTTGCGTAAGGAGAAAGTGCCTGCAACCATGGGAAATCATGTCTTGTGGTGATCTGTAAAAGGGTCATAATATAACAAACAACTCTACACGGTTAACTCCACTAAGGAAAAGTTTGAAACTATTGTGATAATCGTTTATTATTAGGTTGAGTCATAGATTTTGCAACGAAATTTGTTCTTCCGCTTTTCACGCACTGAGTGGATTATACCTCTGTAGAATTTGGTAGGTTTCGACCTGAAGAAGTAGTTCACCACCGCCGTGACCTCACTTTCGACTTCGGCGAAGCGCCTACCATGCAGGAAGTGATCCATCGACTGGAGCAGATGGTAGTCAGACGGCGAAATGCCCGGGGTGTACAGTGGTTGCTTGATTTTGCTCCAGCCCAATTCCCAGATTTTTGCTAGCGTCTGAAGTGCCGTATGTGGTCGGCTGTTGCCCTGGTGGATGAAACATTGGCTCGTATCGACCTCCTTCTTCACTAATTTTCGCTGGATCTAGTCTGGTTGTTGACAGATGTGAGCAATAAAGGTTGTTTGACCAATTGGAGCAGTTCCCGTTGCACAGGGTCACAACATTCACCAAGCGCACAGCAGGACCTTCTTTCGGTGGAGCTCCGGTTTTGACGTTAGAACCCTCAGCTCCTTGAGTTCCAGCTATTGCTTTCCGCCTTTATAGCTGTAGTGAAGCATACGCTTTTCATCGCTGCTAAAGATTCGATCCAGGTCTTCCCGCTTGAACCGCTGCAGGAGCTCTCGGCAGCCAGAAGCACAGCGGTTTACATACTTGGTTTCCGTGAATGCATGAGGCACCGACGAAGGCGATTTCGGTGACCTTCCAATCTTCTGCAACCGACGAGCGGTGGTTGACTGGTGGAGACCAGCGGTCAGTCCTAGTGTGGTTTGAGAAGAATGCGACTTGATGGACTTGGCACAGGCGCCCTTTGTTTAGAGCAGTTGGTCTTCACTTCCCGGTAGTGGTTTGCCTTTGTTGCCCTTCTGGGCGGAAAGGAACTCTTGATACCATTTCCAATAATTTTTTTCCGGTTAGGAGTGAACTTGCCGGTGACTTCCTGAATGTGCTTGACCCTCATCGTTGGGTTTCTAACGAGCTTGAACTAATTGAAAATGAAATCCCTCAGTTTTCACCTTGAGTGGTCATCGTTCTTGAGAACAAAACGTTGTAACAACGCAAGGAAAGCTAACGATTCATAAATCAAAATGATTGTTTGAAAACACGTTTTCAAACAAAATATAATACTTTAGCGGGTTTGCCTTGCATTCCGGAAAAAACAGGAATGCTGCAAAATTAATGGCTCAACCTAATACAAGCTTAACCAGATGCATCATCTAACAAGTGTTGTTCATTTGACGACAACTAAAACACGAACAATATCGTCATTTCAAGGTTTCTGGTATGACGGACATCGGCGACTGTTATCTTGTTGTTCCTCATTCATTTCGAAACCAGCACTACCTAGTTGTTTTGTGATCATCTTAATAATACTTATTAAGGATAAGGATAAAGGACGGCGTTATTCAATCCCTTCTGGGATGCGCCAGCGCATTCTACTTCTACGGGATGTCGTGGAGGCGACATGAATGCGTATTTGGCCATACAATGACTTGCGGTGGCCAGCCGATGAACAAGTCAGCGCTTTATCCTTCCCAGACAAGTCTGGTACCAATTCACCGACCCCGGAGGGATGGAAGGCTTGGTTGGCCTGGGCGAGAAATCCGAACCAGGAACCTGGTATCGGGTGCACGCGACAGTCGCGCCTCCTCCGACTGCGCTACACGCGCCCAATAATACTTATTAGGACACATTATCTTTCGAGCCACATCATCTTGAACGACAACGTCATCTTTAATCGCGAAAAGAATTCGCTGAAGAGCATGGGAAGACCGTCAGTCTTCTTGCAGTAACTGAGTAAACGCTTCGATTCCTTCTTGTGTGCGAACCTGCTTTGCTTATTCACAGACCAGTGAATAAGCAGTGAAAAAAGGATTATTTCAGTGAGTGAAAAAGGATTAGGATTTATACAGTGAAAAAATATCACTTCCCATTTATATACTCCACGGATCTCTCTCGTTAGAGAGCCTTCGGGCTCTCTTGTTATCTCAGGCCGCTTGTCGCAGGCCACGTAGCGCGTCCACGGGTGGTGGATAGGGGAATGAAACGCGAACCAAATGCGACCATGTACTGCCCAGAGGCGCAGGTGGGATGCAGGTGATGGACTCCTTGCTCCTGCTGTGTCGGATCGACGCGTTCCTTGTGCGTGGGAGCGGCATGTTCATGCATAGTGTGTGTGTGGGTGTGTTTGCGCAGGTGCGGATTGCAACTGTGTCGGATTGGGCAAAAGCATGCACTCGGTAGACTGGGAGTACACGTAAGGTGATTCGAGGCCGCCTTAAGTCTCACCCCGTCCCTTCGGGCAGTCTGGCTGGCTGCCGGAGTACTTCGCCCGCACAACAGAGCCTGACTAGCTACCGTGTGTTCTCCAGTCAAACATAACAGCACTAAAGGGCCACATTCCCCTGATCCCAAAACAGAACCATTTCTGCAGCGATGTAAAGGAGAGGCTGCTAAAATCTGAGGGCCTAACCAGGCTGCGCAATTTGAGAGGGACTAGAATGACGATCTGTACTTACAACGCCCGCACGCTGGCATCGGAAGTATCCGCGAGGACCTGATGATGCAAGCCACGAAAATAAAGTACGACGTCATCGAACTGATCCGGACGAGAAGACACGCCGCCTGCAACTCCGGAGAAGAGCTGTTGCTCGGAACATGCGACAGCGGAGAAGTAGGCGGCGTTGGTGTCCTTGTCAAAACGCACTTTGCCATGAACATCGATTCGTACGAGTCTCTGACAACCCGAATCGGACGTCTGCCACTGAAACGATGTGGCTCCGCGCCAGCTTTCACTGTGTTCATCGCGTATGCCCCAACATCCGACTACGACGACGAAGAGGTCGAAGCCGTCTACGTGGAGCTGGAGAACTTCTACAACGAAGATCACACCTTCTACTATGTGATCGTCGGTCATTTCAACGCCAAGATCGGACCGCGAAGGATGTCCGAAGAAGTTCACATCGAAACCTGCGGTTTGGAGTGGAACGAGCAAGGTGAAAGGCTGTCTGAATTTATCATGCCGACCAAGGCCATCCATGAAAACTCACAGTTCCAGAAGCCTCCCTCTCTACGATGAACCTGGGGATCTACCGATGGCCAGTTCCACAACGAGATCCACATCATGTTTAACCGCAAGTATTGCCTGACCATCCCCAAGTTCTACATGGGATCAGACCACCGCATCCTTCGTGCGAGATTCCGCTTTTCGCATCAAGGAGAGAAGACTGCGAAGTTCAAAAAGATGAGTCCCAGAACGACCATCAACTGGGACCTTTACACCTCTCTTACCGGCCTCTGGATGATACCTCATGAACAACATCGACAAGGATACGACCGCTTCATGCTCCATCTCCGCGATAGTGCTAAAGCGGCCGAGTGTTTGAAGACCACCAAGAGACGCCGGTCTCCGGAAACTCTCGAGGCTGATACGCATTCGTGGAGCAGCACGAGCGTCAGGCAACTCCCAACTGACATCCGAGCTTGCGAATCTATGGAGAGAGGCGATAAAGGAAGATCTTAAGGAGAGAAGGGCGGAAATGTTGGCTGAAGCTGAAGAGACAGGGTTGGGCATCCGCAATGCCCGCCGGAACTTCGCCAACTTCAAGAGCAAGACGACTGGTCCCCGACGTCCTGAAGGAACTGTCACTTCTTCTAGAAAGCTAATGAGAACGCCATCCACGACTTCTACTCCGATTTCTACGACAGTCACCCATGCCATCTTCCGCAGGATGGATGCGTCGTCCCCTCCGTCCTCTTTTCGGACATCTGAAACGCCGTCTCATCGGTGAAGAAACCGACAGCTTCCGGTCCCCACAGGATCGGACGCGAATACCTTAAGAACATTCCGACAACACTCATCAACACCCTGGCGCTGCTCTTCACACGCTACTTGTTGGAGTGCGAGGTTCCATCTCAGTGGAAGAGCAGCAGGACCGTCTTGCTGTACAAGAAGGGAGACGTGCACAACATTGGCAACTATCGCCCGACCTGCCTGCTGTCCGTAGTCTAAAGCTTTTCACTCGAGTGATCCTGAATAGGATCAGAGAACGCTGGACGAAGGACAGCCATGCGAACAAGCAGGATTTCGGAGAGGATTCAGCATGATCGACCACATACACACCATTACGAAGCTTATCGAAGTGTCGCGAGAGTACAAGCTGCCGCTGTGCCTGACGTTCATCGACCTGAAGAGGGCGTTCGACTCCGTCGAAACTGAAGCGGTCCTCGAAGCCCTGCTCATTAAGGGTGTTCCTACTCAGTACGTCAGAGTCCTTCGAGAGCTGTACAGTGGATTCACGACCAGGATCTCTCCATTTTACAACGACGTCGTCATCGACGTAGGGAGAGGGGTTCGGCAGGGGAATACCATATCCCGAAGCTCTTCAGCGCCACCCTCGAAAACGTCATGCGCGAACTATTAGGTTGTAACGAATTAAATGGCACTGGCTCGCGCCATTTTTTGGCGCATCTTTACGCGTTTGATCAAGAACAAACCGTAACATGTGGCATCTCATTTAGAAGCGCAAACTTTGCTCTACCGGTGAGCACCAAATCTTCTATGTAAAAGTGGGAAAACTTTAGAGTTTTATTGACTGTTTTGCAGATGGACAAAAGGGTAATCCGAGGCATTTACTTGTATGAATTCAAGCTGGGCACTACAGCTAAGGAGGCGGACGAGAAGATCAACGCCGCATTCGGTCAAGGATGTTCCACAATTCGGACGGCGTATCGTTGGTATCAGAAGTTCCGGAATGGGGATGAGAGCTTGGAAGAACATGAAGGTCGTGGGAGGCATAGTGATGTTGATGAGGACAAGCTGAGAGATGTGGTAGAGGAGGACCCACACAATGGTGCCAGGGAGATAGCGAAGGTTCTTGGCGTCAGTCGCAACACAGCTGCCCGGCATCTGAAAGAAATTGGAAAGACCAAAAAGCTGGAAAGATGGGTGCCTCACGAGCTGTCTGAGGAGCAAAGAAACCGACGAGATGAGATCTCGTCCGCACTGCTTCTACAGAACGAAACGGACCCATTCCTTAATCGCATCGTAACCTGTGACGAGAAATGGATAATGTACGACAACAGGCGACGATTGGCACGGTGGGTGGACAGCGATGAGAGCCCCAAGGTTTTTGCGAAGCCGGAATTGCACCAAAAGAAAGTAATGGTGACAGTATGGTGGTGTTCGCTTGGAATTATTCACCACAGCTTCCTCCCTCCCGGTGAATCCATCACGGCAGAGAAGTACTGCATTGAAATTGAAGAAATGATGAAAAAGTTGAAGGATATCCGGCCGGCTTTGGTTAACCGAAGGCGAGTTCTCCTTCTGCACGACAATGCTCGCCCCCATGTAGCACGAATGACGTTGCAGAAATTGAATGAGCTGAGCATTGAAACTCTACCACATCCTCCGTTTTCTCCCGACCTCTCCCCAACAGACTACCATTTCTTCTAGCATCTTGGCGACTTCTTGGTAGGGGAAATATTCAAATACCAACAGGATGCCGAAAGTGCCTTCGAAGATTTCGTCAATTCCAGAACTTCAGATTTTTGCGCTACTGGGATAGAAAAGCTTGTGTCACGTTGGCAAAGATGTGTGAAATCAGAAGGTTTTCATTTCGATTAATAAACTTGCCTACAAGCCGAGATATTAACTGTTTAAATTTACAGTGGTTCAGTGCCATTTATTTCGTTACAACCTAATAGAATGGGAAGACATGGGAGTGAAAGTGGACGGCCAGCAGCTGCACCATCTGCGCTTCGCTGACGACATCGTGCTCATAACACCGAGCATCAGCCAGGCGGAGCAAATGCTGGCCGACTTCGATCGTATATGTGGGAACGTTGGACTGCAGCTGAATCTTACGAAGACGATGTTCATGAGGAACGGACAAGTTTCTGATGCCCTATTTTCGCTCAACGAAACGAACGTCTCCGAATGCTCCAGGTACGTGTATCTGGATCGCGAAATCAACATGGCCAACGGCCTAGAACGTCCTATTCCGTGCCCACCTATTCGACTCCACTGTTCTTCCTGCCCTAACATACTCCTCAGAGACCTGGGCTATACGAATGCAGGATGAACGCAGCGTGGAATCGAGAGGACGATGCTCGAAGTTACACGACTCACGTAAGTGAGAGAAGGCCTCCAAAGGTCCGAGCTTCGCCGACGTTCGAAGATCAGAGACGCTGTCGCGTGGACCAAGTTGTCGAAAATTAGGTGGTCCAGCCACGTAATGCGCTTCGCAGACACCCGCTGGACTAGAGCCATTAGTGTCTGGATTCCGCAGGAAGTAGTTCACAAAGTAGTCCGACCTTGAAAGCCCTGAACGAATGATGTGACGCTCTTCTTGTCCCTCGAGCGAGGAGGATCCATTGGAGCACTCTGTCACGCTACAGGGACGAATGGAGACGCTGCTGTCGCCTGCTCGAGCAAGTCGATGACCAACGGAACGACAGGTGATACAGGTGATTTATATACTGCCGTACAGCGACTGCTTCAGATATTCGACGAGTTCGGCTTCCATGTGATCGACGTCGAGCTGGCTGACGACCACGGTCAACGATTGCTGCTGCCTTATATAAATCGGTTTTGACATGTTATAAAACGTTGGTACTACTTCCACGCTCTTCCTTCTGGTCAAAATTCTATGTATTTCAGGTGGAGTCTTCATCAGCAGCGCCAGCTACATGGCGGTTTGCCGCCGGGAGGTCACTTACCGCCTATCACATCTACCGTCTCCTCCAACTGCACGATGAAGACTGTGACTGAAGCGCAGAAACTATGAGGATATCAGGCGGGCTTTTTCTCCACGACGGGAAGCATTAGTCATATTGCTCTTCTTGATTACTTCTCGTTAACCATGTTGTTACTTGCTTCATTGTTGTTAAGACTTATTGGACATTTATGCTGCACCCTTCTTTCTCACGTGCGCCGATTTCTTTTCCGAAATGGGTTGCTTTAGACTAAAATGGGCTAGGAAAGTAGTATTCCTTGGACCCTTTGGAAAAATTCATTCTCACAGAACGAAGTACCTACCCTTTTTCTGACTGTCTGTGTGCGATTCGGCTCGTAGTCAAGTCGTCTGCTCCGCTTCACTGGCTAAGTTCCATAAAACTAACACCTCCTGCTCTTCAACATCACTCTACAGAACTTTTACTCATTCTCGTGTTCTGATGTGTTGTAGGATGGGTGCTGAGGAGTTATGACGCTGCCGCTATCGCTTCTGCTGATTCGGTGCTGGCTCTGTGCGGTGGTTCGGAAAGTAGTCAGCTTGTCTCTGGTCATTATTGAAACTTCGCAATTGAATTTTGCCTTAACTAACTTCGATTTTCACCCAAAAATTTAATTTCGCTCCACAGGACTGAATTGCCGCTGAAATTCGTGTCAAGAAGCGCTTCCTATTGTATCGCTAAGTAAGGCCGGTACTTCATTGAAGTGCTGGCTGAGGAACGGCTTTCCATGTGAAATACACTATTTGTGCTTGTGCAGTTATTCGAGTAGAAGGCATGTGCTCCGGAAAATTTTCGTGACCTATCTCGACTTGCAGCATAATTGTCGTCATATTCACATTTTCTATGCATTCATTTGTATTTATCATTCTGTATTTTTAGTCTATGCCATTATATTTGTATCGCTTGTATGTATAAATGTACATATATTGCATGTATTTTTATTTGTTTTAGTCTCGCTAAATGACGTTGCTAGGCGCAGTTTGAAATCAACCTGGCTGTCTGCAGATAGCCAAACACATTTACCATGTCATTCGCATGTTGTATCGATTTTTTCACTTCAATCATTAGAAAATAATAATAAAAATTTGTTTCGCATCTGCAGTAATAAAGAAACGAATATCCTTTTCTCAGTTGTATGGCTTTTTTAAATAGCCTGTGACGTCATCGTGACGTCACAGTTTCAACTATACTATGTTCTTTCTCCTGGGGGGAGCCCGACACATAAGGGTTAGAGACGCTGTCACCGAGTAAAATTGGAGGGCCGCACACAATGCGCTTCCCTTGATGAGGGACTTGATGGGTGCAACTGAGTGCTTCTGTCAAAAGAACGCCCAGCAACGCCTTAGACAGGATTCTTTCTGAAAGCGTTGAACGAGCGATACGCCGCTTTACTTCTCTCCATGGGAAGAAGGAGGCATTGGATTCCCCTGGTATGCAACAGCGATGAATGAAGACTTACTGGCAACTCCTACAGCGGATCAACGAGCGAAAGTTACGTTGGAAAACGTACTACCCTACAACCTAACCCAGTTGTTGAAAATGCTGCTTTCAGCGATGTAGTTGACTGCTACAACGGCAAAGCAGCAGGGTATTTTTTCAGCAGCTACAGGACACCCTTGATTTCTGGTCTACTTAGAATGACACATGTTATGACAATAACGTTGCCCCATACACGGCACTCAATTACCAGCGGCGAGAATCCGCTGCAGAGGCCGACTTGTTTTCCGTTCGGGTATCTGCTGTCAGCTTCCTGCTTTGTTTTATCAATTTCTCTTTTATCGTTAATTACCACTCAGATTTTCTCAGCGCAGACTGCTGGGAGCCATTCTTGTGAGTTGCCGTTGGCCTCCGATTTTACCAGGCATCGCTTGTCCGCTCTCCGCAGCTCTAGTCGCTTTAAACTTTTGTACGATACCTCCTCAACATCAGCACTGCTCTTGAGATACACATTTTGAATGAGACCTGAACCATCTCCCAAAACGAAGTGGAAAGGCGTCGTCGTTAAAGAGCAATACGGTAGAGGTATATATAGTTTAGGTGAATAGAATAATTGGGCTTTTAAAGGGCTAACGCTGTCGTTGCCTCTTTGCACTCTTCAGCAGCTCCCACTCTTTTGGAATCTCGCTCAGACATTGGAAAAGTGCGCATAGCTGCCCATTCCCTTGCAGTCGTCCTTGCAACACTGCAAGTTAGGCATTGGAGTTACCATAAAATTTTCCACCTTTATCAGCCACAGCAACATTTCCAATCTTGATTTGAAGGGGAAGAAAGCAAAAGCGGTATATTGTAGTGCTGGTCGAAATCGTGTCATGCATCTGCACAGTGTGCCAAGATGCCCACTCGTTTGGTAGTGAAGAAGCTATCTACATGAAGTTTACGGATCGCTGAAGGCGCGAACGTTCCACTTGGGGTTGTTCAGCTTTTTTCGAGCAAAAGTTTTTGTTAACCAATGTTACTTCCCAAATTTCGGGGCACAATTGATGAAGCGACGTCAATATAAACATCGAATACAATCGTTATTTTTCCGCCACTTAAGATGATTCCTGGTTCAAACAACATAAAAATTCGAATGAAAGTAGAAAATGAAAGATTACTTCCCAATATCGGCCACTTTTCGCCCGCTTATCCATCATTAGTCGCATCGACCTCATGATGTTTCCGCCACAACGACGATCGACGGTGTACGAGATGGTGGCTGACCTGCAAAAACTGGCAAGGGAGTTCTCACACTTCTGGCTTGAAGATTTATTCCTGATATTTCCTAATCGAAATTGTTGCTTGGAATAAGAGTTCACTGCCTAGTGCAACACTCAGAGTTGGGTTTTCTTATGCTTAGCACAGTGCTTCTACTGCCATTGTTTTGTTAATTCATTTATTTATTTATTCTGTACATGGAGAGCCATGCAAGCAAAGCAACGCAAAGGAACATAAGTTAAAGCCATGGCAAGCAGGCAAAAACGAAACAAGCAACAGCAATCAACTTAATAAGGAGGAAAACTACTGAGCTGCATCCTGGAGATAGCGATCAAGACATTTATGCTGCCTTTAAGGGTTTGGTGAGATTGGTTACTTATGGTTAGATAATTTCAAACATTCAGAAGCAGCACGGCAAGTGAAAACTGAGACCTTATAGAGCTTCTGCTCTGGGAAGGTGGATATTTCGCTGACCATCCATTGTATTTGATGAAGAAACGTGTAATGATTTCCTGAAAGGTAATACGAGTGAAACGTTTATCATCTTCATCACCAGAGCACTTCCATGAAAATGTGTAGCCTTTCGGACCACGCGGCTTCAGGCGTTCCCTAGATCGCTTTCCTGACACTTCAACTCAATGTATCGTCTATCCTACCTTTCATTCCACGAAAAACGTCGAACGTGACCTACATGCCTACCGGCCGAGCGACGGCTCTGTAGGTTTTGGATTTCATGCGCTTGGGTATCTTTCATCGCAGAGCATGCCAGTCAACGAGCGCCACTTGGATCAAGCTGCACTCACACGTGAGTTCACTTCAAGCACTAGGCCGCCGTCAGACGCTATGGCTGATCCCAGGCATTTAAACACCGATGTGCGTGCAAGCTCAGTACCGTTAATCTTAATGGAGCCGGAATCGCTCACGTTAGTCGTTAGGTACTCGGTCTTCTTGACGTTCAATTTGAGTCCGAACCTCGCCAGACGGTCGCACCAAGCTTGCACCTGCCGCTCGAGATCATCTTTATCCTCGCAACTGAGCACCACGTTATCAGCATAAAACAGCGTCCATGGATTCAAGGAAATTCCAGGCTGCTGAAGATCGCCCGTCATGGCATCCATGACGACAACAAAGAAGAGTGGGAAAAGCACAGAACGCTGGTGCACCCCAACAGAGATGGTGAACTCCATTGAGGTGCATGCTGCAGCTTGCACTCTGCTCCTTGGGCAGGAGTGAGCATCCGTTCCCGCTCTGTGAGCTTCTCAGGTACAGTAGCGCCGCTAAACATTCAACCAAATGGCGTTTGCGACGCAAAAAACGCGTTTTTGCGTCGCAAACGCCATTTGGTTGAATGTTTAGCGGCGGTACTGTACGTTGTGTTGTCGCAGCGAGTATCATATAACCTCACCTGGTACGCGACCGAAGACGTTCTCCAAGTTGAGTAAGGCAATATGCATCTTTGTGAATGCGTATTGAACATATTGAACAGAGCACCCCGCATTGGAATCTGCTGACGCTGGCCTGCCAAATAATCGACGATAACCGTTCATCCAGCACTTGTATTTATTTATTTATTCACTACATGGATAACCATGCAAAAGAAAAACAAGGTAAAACTAAACATAAGTTAAAGTAATTCTAAACAGGAAAAAACAAAACAGGCAACAAGAATCAACATAATACAGTTGAAAACTACTAAGCTGCATTCTGAAGATATCGATCAAGAAGTTTTTTATACTTCCTTAAGGAATTTGGTATAATGTGTTTTTTAGATAGCCTCAAAAAATCAGAGCCAGCACGGCAAGTGAAAAATTGAGACCTTACACTGCTTTTTGCTCCGGGAAACTGGATCTTCCACTGACTAACCCTTGTGTTCGATGAAGAAAAGGTATAGAACTTCTGAAGGGGAATACTAGTAAGACCGTGTATCATCTTATATATCGTAATTAATTAAATCATTTCTTCTCCTACGACGTTCAAGGGTATGTAGATTGAAGAATCTGTTTCGTGAAGCCGGTGAGGGGATGGTGTTGTAATCATACCCATGTACTCGTATCCATAGCTTTCTTGCGAAGCTGTTTTGTACAGATTCCAGCCTGGCAATTTCACGCTTATATTTGGGACCAAAAATTGTGGTGCCATATTCTAGAATTGGTCTAACATACGACTTATAGGCAATTAATAGGTGTTGTATTGAATTTGTTCGCAAACATTTGAAGAGGCTGTGCACAATTCGTTCAGCTTTTTTCGATATTATTTCAATGTGTTCTTTGAACGAAAGTTGGGTGTTCAAAATAAAGCCAAAATCACGCAGGGAAGTTGTACTACTAATATGCATCTTGTCAAGGTAGTAAGGATATCTACCTACCTGCTGCCCTAGATAAAGTACTTGTGACTTTTGCGGAGATAGTGGAACTTCCCATTTTGATGACCAATTCGCAATTGCATTTATTGCTGCTTGAAGAGAAAGATGGTCTTCTCGAAGAGCAATATTCTTATAAATTTTTATATCGTCAGCGAACATTTTACATGAAACACCAAGCTGATTAACTAAGGACGGAATTTCAGAGGTATATATAGAAAAGAAGATTGGGGACAAAACACCACCCTGAGGAACACCACTTTTAATAGAAAGACGTTCAGAGAATGCGTCATTCACCCTAACTTGAAAAGATCTACCAGATATAAAGTTCTTTCTCCATAGAGTAATTCTATGATGGACACCTATATCCGTGAGCTTGACAATTAGTTTATCCAAAGGGACCTTGTCGAAAGCCTTCATAAAATCAAAATCAATTACATCCACATCAATTTTTTGTTCAAGAGATTCCGTCCAATCATTAAGCGTAGATAACATCAGTGTTTCAGTAGATTTACCTGAACGGAAGCCATATTGATCATTAGAGATAAGATTATTGGACTCGAGATATAATACAAGCGCTGTCTTGAGTTTTCTCTCGAAGACCCTAGCAAAAACTGATGTGATGCCAATTGGACGAAAGTTTGATACAAGTTGGTAGGGAGGCTTTTTTGGAATAGGTGTAACAAACGCATGTTTCCAACGGGATGGTACTTCGCCAGTCATATAACTGGCATTAAATATGTGCTCAAGAGGGTAAGCAATCGCGATGGCAATTTTCCTGATAAAGTAGGACGGTACTTCATCCGGAGTAGTAGCATAACTAGGTGGTAGCCTACAAAGTTCATTATAAATCTCCTCCTTATAGAACCAAACCGAACTTTCCATGCTGGAATTATTATTATTAACAGCAAAGGAGTCGATGTTGAAAGAACGTTCTGCAAAGGTCTTTTGAAAATGTTTAGCTAGCATGGTAGCCTTTGTTGAGTCAGTTAATGCTACGACGCCGGTTTCGTCCTTCAGTGTGTGGATTCGCTCGGTACGTTTCAGTACAGAATTTAACAGTTTATAGAGAGATGATTTGTTGGGAGTATCCAGAATTTTTCTCTCAACATACTTGTGGAATTTGTTTAAAATTCGGTCGAATCTATTATTGATTTTTTGAAAACGGTGAAGGTTTTGAGAACTTGGACAATGTTGATATGTCGACCATAGTTTTTCTTTCTGTTCAAAAAGTCTGACTAGGTTGGGAGGAAGTTTATTAAAGTGTTCGGTAGGTACTAGTTGGTCAATGCATTCATGGAGAATTGAGATAAAGAACTCGTACTTGTCATTCACAGTAACTTTTCCTCAAGGAGTGTTCTCCAATCTATTGAAAGCAAATACTGACAGATAATGTCGTAGTTTGCTTTATGAAATGCTTTTTGAATTCGATACCTTGGTTTACTCAGTGAATAATCAGTACTAAATGAAATGCTAGAATGATCGCTGGAACCTATTGGTGGCCCAATATTGAGGTCTTTGACAAGTCCCAAACTGCTGCTGAGAACAATATCAAGCAGATGGTTATGTCGAGTGGGCGTCACAATGTTCTGATGAAGATTGCAAGATTGGCACATATCAACAAAACATTTTGATGCCATAGAAACTGAAGACGGATAATTTTTAGACCAATCAATATCTGGAAAATTGAAATCGCCGAGAACAAGGCATTGGGTTTTAGAGGAGCAGAGATCACTTCATACCTTGACAAGCATGATTGTGCTGTTTAGAGATGCAGAAGGAACCCTATAAACAGCAACAAGTCTCAAGGTTGTATCAGCTAAACTCAAATCGCAGCACAGTATTTCAAAGCTGTCAGCTACCGATTCGCACCATACAGTCTCAGAGTGGATGCCAGACCTAACGAGAATGAGTACACCACCACCTCTCTTGAGAGTTCTGTCGCATCTTATGTGGCAAAACTGGCCACACAAATCATTGAGAACTATGGCTGAATTTATATAATATTGTAGCCACGTTTCTGTGATGACAATAATGTCTGAGTTTAATTTCCTGATGGTGAACTTTAACGGTAGTATGTTTTTCTGAATAGATCGTATGTTGCAATAAAGGAAACTTAGGTCTTTGACCAATATCCGAGGAGTATCCGATGTATGTACTTCATCGCGTCCCTCAGCACACCGCGTACTCTGCTGATTGCTCCCAACCAGTCGAGGAATTCTGTCGTGTCGGTCAATTTCACTTGGTCACGGGTGGCCTTATCAGTGATCGCTTGCAGCCTTTGGCGCCGGAGGTTTCGCTTTGGCAGCCGGACCGCGGGTGTCACGAGACACTGTCGGCTTTTTCCCCAGACACCAGCTCCCGATCATCCGATCAGCATTTCCAGAACACCTCCATTACCGCCCGTCGTAAAGTTACGGTTGCCGCTGCAGAGACTGCGATAAAGATCGAGGCAGACGAAGTTCAGCGAAAACACGTGCAGAATCCAGGAGACGCGGATTACTTTTGGTCCGGGAAGTTCTACCCACATGTCAGAATGTGTCTGTGCAGTAGCGTGGGTCAGTAGAAGCCAGTTAAAACACTAAATACGCCCGCACCATTGGCCACTGATTTTGAGGGAGCGTACGGGAAGAATTATATGCGAAAGCCTGGTGTAGTCGAGAACTGGGGGTGGGACGGGAACTTGATTTCCGCACTTGGCGAACCACTACAGGAGTGACTCATGCCTTCCTCCTTTATATATGTACCTCCAGTGCGTCAGAGAGAATTTCGATATTGCGTTCAAAAGATCTTCGGCCATAAAGTTGGTCTCGTTCTGTTGGTGTTGGTCTCGTATTTGACACAGCTCAATCTTCCAATAATTGTCTCCGCTCCTTGTCTCCAACAGTATTATAAATTGTTGTCGTAGTCATATAGAAGTACTAAAAATAATTTCGTGAATAATGCATAGTTCCATTAAATATTGATTCACTTGCACGCTGCTACGTTCTGCTATCGGGGTAATAAGCATCCAATTCAATTGCTACGACAGAACTGTTCGCGTCGAATTGGACACTCTTCCAAGACGTTGCGACTTTTATTTGATTGACTGCAGAAGTTGAACAACAAATACAACAGTGAGGAACGCACATACCCCACTTTGGGGGTTCATATAAGTGCGATAAATAGGAAGCGTGAGTGAGCGGGAGAAGCTGATGCATGCGTTCAACCCGACTAACTTCGAATGGGAAACCCACAGCTAACAAGCAAGCATACAGTGCAATAAAAGATGAGATCGCGCCATGTACTCCAAAAGTTTACCGCAGCTTTTATTTGATTGGCAGTGTAAATGCCACTTACATGAACCACCAAAGTGGGAATATGTGTGTTCCTCACTGTTGTGTTTGTTGTTTAACCTCTGCAATCAATCGAACAAAAATGGCAACGTATTGGAAGAGTGCCCAAGCGATAAATAGGAGGCATGGGTGGGCAGGAGAAATAGATGCATGCGCTCAACTCAACGAACTTCGAGGGGGAGAATCTTACTTACAGTCCACAGCTAAGAGGCAAGCATACAGCACAATAAAAGAAGAGATCGCGCCGTGCACTCCAACCGTTCACCGCAGATTTTAATCAATTAACAGCTAGAGTCGTCACAGATTGGATTCCGCGGGATGTCAAAAGAACACCAGGACGCCCACCAACGCGTTGGTCGGACTTCTTCGTGAAAGCCCTGAACGACCGATATGACGCTCTTCGTGTCCCTCGAGCGAGGAGGATCCATTGGACCACTCTGGCACGCGACAGGGACGAATGGAGACGCTGCTGGCGCCCGCTCGAGCAAGTCGATGATCAACGGGACGACAGGTGATACAGGTGAACAGCTTTCATTTGATTGAGAGTGTAAATGCCACTTACATAAACCACCAAACTGAGGATCCAAGCGATAAGTAGGAAGCATGGTGGGCGGGAGAAACGGATGCATGCGCTCAACACAACGAACTTAGGATAGTGTAGGAAAATCCCGAACACAGCGGAGGCAGGAAGGAATGAGCTGTGACCTCGGTAGGAGCACACAGGCGGCAGAGCCATACCCCGCAGCAACACAACTGCAGCAGCACCGCAGGATACTGCAGGTCCACTAATTGAACGGTAGCGAGGACAGGAGCCTTCAAGGGAGCCAGTTCGAGGCAGTAGTCACCCAACACGTGCGCGGACAGAGCCACGGCGCCGGCCTATTTCGATACGCCTCACGTGTCCTCCTCGGCAGCGGTGATTGCTCACCTCCTGGCGCTCCCCTTCCGAGAGAGAAGTCGTGCCTCAAACCTGGGTGATTAAACCATCGAGCCCGCGTAGTTTACAAAGTTCCTAAAAACTACGATCAGACAAAAAACCCTCCTCAATTATATATGGTGGGATATGTTACATACATATGTTCACTTGCTAAGTGAGAAACGGTACTTTGCTTACTTTTAAAAATAAAAATAAAAAATGGTAAATAAAAACCAAATGCGAGCATTTGCTGCCCAGAGACGCAGGTGTGAAGCAGGGATGGACTCCTTGCTTCTGCTGTGTCGGGTCGACTCGTTCCTTATGGGTGGGAGCGGCATGTTCAGCACAGTGTGCGTTGATGTGTTTGCGCCTGTGCGGACTATAACTGTGTCGGCCCAGTCAAAGCATTGTACTCGATAGACTGGGAGTACACGTAAGGCGATTCGAGGTCGTCTGAAATGTTTCGCCCCGTCTTTTGGGCAGTCTGGCTGGCTACCCAGTGTTCATCACCCGCACGAAAGAGCTTGACTAGCTACCCGTGTGCAGTCCAGTCAAACACAGCAGCACTAAAGGGTTATTTCACTGACTCCGAAAGAGCCCCCATTTCTGCAGCGATGGGAAGGAAGAGTACGGAGAGGCTGCTAAAATCTCACGGCCTAACCAGGCTGCGCAAATTGAGAAGAACTAGGATGACGATCTGTACTTACGACGCCCGCACGCTCGCATCGGAAGCATCCGTCGAGGACCTGATGATGCAAGCCAGAAAGATCAAGTACGACACCTTCTGACTGACCGAGGGGTGGCGTCTTTTCGTCTCGGTCAGGCTGAGTCAGAGTAGGCCGCTTTGGTGTCTCGTCAACACGCACTTCGGACGTCCGCGACTAAAGCGATGTGGCTCCGTACTAGCCTTGACTGTATTCGTCGCATATGCCCCAACATATGACTACGACGACGAAGACGTCGAGGCCTTCCACGTGAAGCTGGAAAAGTTCTATAAGAAAGATCACATCTTCTACAAGGTGATCGTCGGCGACTTCAACGCTAAGATCGGGCCACGGAGGTCGCCGGAAGAACTTCACATGGAACCCATGACTTGGAGAGTAATGAGCAAGGCGGAAAACTGTCTGATAGAGAGTTCAACTTGTTACAGGATGTTTTGTCGCGACCAGAACTTTTGCGACACGCGCGACTCGAACGCGCACCTTCTGCTTTCCGGGCAGAGATGCTACGCCTTACACCACCGGCTCTGTTTGACCCACGTAACATTCCCGAAATCCTCGTCCTTGTCTGAATCCATACTGTCAACCAGGGCCATTCATGGGAACTCACAGTTCCAGAAGCCTCCCGCCCTACGATGGACCTGGAAGTCTCCCGGTGGCCAGTTCCACAACGAGATCGACCACATTACCTTCAACCGCAAGTATTGCCTGACCGATATTTCCGTTGTCTCCAAGTTCTACACGGGATCGGACCACCAAGAAGAGGAGTCCCAGAACGACCATCAACTGAGACCTTTACACCTCTCTTGTCGGCCTTTGGGAAGATGCCGTCATGGACAACGTCGACGAGGAATACGATAGCTTCGTGCACCATCTCCACGATAGTGCTAAAGGAGCCGAGAGTTAGACAACCACCAAGAGATGCCTGTCTCCGGAAACTCGAGCTGATACGTCATCGTTGAGCAGCACGAGCGTCAGGCAACTAACAATTGACGTCCAAGCTTGCGAAGCTATGCAGAGAGGCGATAAAGGAGGGCCTTAAGGAGAGAAGAGCGGAAGTATTGGCTTAAGCTGCAGAGGCAGGGTTGAGCCATCCACAATGCCCGCCGGAACTTCGCTAACTTCAACGCCAAGATGTCCGCCCTCCAACGACCTGATGGAACCTCTACATCTTTCAGAAGGACAATGGAGAAGGTCTTCCACGACTTCTACCCGTTCCTCTGCGATAGCCACGTCCACTTGCCCCATACCATCTTCCCAGGATGGAGGCGTCGTCTCCTCTGTTCTTCCGAGACTCGACTCGCTATCTCGTCGGTGAAGAAACATACTGCATCCGCTTCCCAGAGGATCAGACGCGATTACCTTAAGAACCTTCCGCCAGCACTTATCAACATCATGGCGCTGCTCTTCACACGCTACCTATCGGAGTGCAAGGTTTCATCTCAGTGGATGACCAGGAACACCGTCTTGCTGTACAAGAAGGGAGACGTGCACGACATTGGCAACTATCGCCCGATCTGCCTGCTGTCAGTAGTGTACAACCTGTTCATTCGAGTGATCCTGAATAGGATTAGCAGAACGTGAACGAAATACAGCCATGCGAATAAGCAGAATTTTGGATTCAGCACGATCGACCACATGTACACTACATACAGTACCGGACGCGTCTTTTGAATAGACGCCGAAAAAACCGCAGTTTTGCGGTTTTTGCGTCTTTTTGCAATAACTCGCCAAAACGTCATCCATTGGAGAAACCAGGCGTATATTTGAGCTGAGGAGATCGAGCTCTATCGTTTGGTATCTATTTCATTTCATATGAAAGATCAAAAATGGCCAAAATCGAAAACTTGCGCTCCATTGAGAAGGCCGGCCGCGGACGAGTTGTCGGCCGCAAGGCGTCGAAAACCGTTGCATGCTCACAATTCCTCTAATTTGAGTTTGTTTTTTTTTTGAGAAACGGTTGGTACCGTTGGATTCGTCTCGTCGAGATCTACACAACCATGTATACAACTTCGCCAAACCACCACATTCTCGCAGTGGGTGGTCAAAGATGACTGGAGCAGACTTTTTGGTACTGGAAAAGCTTATATTCCAGGACTTGTATGTTCTCGTAGCATCTTAAGCATTACGTAAAGTGTTTTGTCATGCCAGAAATCCTCTGAGAGTGCGCCGTGCACAATGCATATAGGATCGAACCTATCAATCGAGTGAGCGGCGCGACAGCCTGCAGAGTGAGCGTTTGGGCAGCTTTACAGGAACTCCCAGCCGCCCTACTCAGGAATTAGTGTACTCTGTCCCGGCGAGGCTTTGGAGTGCGCTGTGCACAATGTATATAGGATCGAACCTATCAATCGACTGTGCGAGATAGCTCGCAAATTGTACCGCGGGCGTGTTCTGCGCTCAGCTTCAGAGCTGGGGCATAGTTGCCGAACTTTTATCCGCGTTATCTGAATTACCAATAGAGAGGATAGAGGTTTGGAGAGATTAATAGATATTTGCCAAGCTTTATTGCATTCCGCCATAACTTTCAGACTGAGATAAAGCATGCCAGACTTGATTATCAGCACAAATTGGATCCACGTGAAGACCAACAGCAAGGCTGGGAGGGAGATCGCAAGTGTATGTAGGGTGAAAGTACGTCTCATTGTGGCAGTCCAATTTTGCAGTCGTAGCATCTTGAAAAGCAGTTTCTAGCTTTAACACGTATAGGCCCACTATTGAAATAAGAGTGCAATCGTCCCTGAAGAAGTCCTCTAATGCCAATTTCTTACATCTTATAGTAAGAAGTTATGAAGTTTTCCATAGCACATCTAATGAGTAGCTTCTGGGAAGTCAAACTAAATGACGCCAATTGAATTCCCACCATTCATTGTAAGGTTCCAAGGACACAGTCGGGTAGTAGAGTTGCTGTAGAGTAAACTTCTTCTTCTTCTTCAGCGTTTGTCCCGCTTCATGACGGGGTCCGCTTTTCTGGTGCCATGTCGCCATCTTTCCCGATCCCGTGCTAGATCAGGGTGGACACCAGCTACTTTAAGGTCCTTGTGTAACGTATCAGCCCAGCGCTGCTTCGGGCGCCCTCTAGGCCGTTTTCCAGACACTACGAAGTTAAGGCCTATCTTACGGACGCTGTCTTCCTTTCCACGCCGAACGTGGCCGTACCATCGTAAGCGAGCTTCACGCATCTTGTCCGCTATCGGCGCGACACCGAACTTCTGCCGGATAGCCTCGTTTCGGATGCGGTCCAGGCGCGTGACTCCAGCCATCCAGCGCAGCATCTTCGTTTCCATTACGCTGAGGCGACTTTCCGTTTCCTTTGTCGCAGGCCAACACTCAGCTCCGTACATCGCTACCGGCCGGACGACGGTTTTGTAGATCTTCGACTTTAAGCGCTCTGGCATCTTCTTGTCGCAGAGTACTCCAGTCAACGAGCGCCACTTCGACCAAGCTGCACTCACGCGTGAGTTCACTTCAACCATCAGACTGCCATCAGAGGCTATTGCTGATCCCAGGTATTTAAACACCGAAGTGCGTGCAAGCTCAGTACCGTTAATCTTAATGGAGCCGGACTCATTTACGTCAGTCGTGAAATACTCGGTCTTCTTGACGTTCAATTTGAGTCCGAACATGGCCAGGCGGTCGCACCAAGCTTGCACCTCTCGCTCGAGCTCACCTTTGTCTTCGCAGGCGAGCATCACGTCATCAGCATATAGCAGCGTCCAAGGGACGGGCTTCTGAAGATCTCGCGTAATGGCATCCATTACGACAACAAAGAGGAGTGGGGAAAGCGCAGATCCTTGGTGCACCCCAACAGAGATGGGAAACTCCGTCGAGGTTCCTGCTGCCGCTTGCACACGACTCTTTGGACAAGAGTATAGCATTCGCACCCACTCTACAAGTTCTTCGGGAACACCGTGCTGTCGTAGGGCGTACCATATAACCTCACGCGGTACGCGATCGAAGGCCTTCTCCAAGTCGAGAAAGGCAAGATGCACCGGCCTCTGTTTCTCGCGATGCTTCTCTACCAGAAGACGGGCGGCATGTATGGCATCGATAGTGCCACAACCAGCCACGAAGCCGCACTGATTGCTTGAAAGCTTGACGATTTCGCGAATTCGGCTATCGAGGATTCGCTCGAAGATCTTCATACTGTGCGAGAGCAACCGAATCGGACGGTAATTTGAGCAGTCTGCAGGGCTGCCCTTCTTCTTCCAAATCGGAATCGTCGTACTTTCCTGCCAAACATCAGGCACCTTCTTCTCCGCTACAACCTGGTTGAAAAACTTGGCCAACCACTCAGCAGAGTACCAGAACTTCGACTTCCATAAGTCAGCTGGCAAGTCATCTGGACCAGTCGCCTTGCCCGGTCTCATCTTCCTCAGAGCCGCGTCAGTTTCCTCCACAGTGATTTTGTGGACGGGACCGTGGATAGGAGCCACAGAAGGGACGGCCGGATGAGGGAACTCTTCAGTCGAAATTCCCTCGAAATAATCGCACCATCGCTTCAATGCCTTTTTGCGCTCTGTCAGAAGATGGCCGTTCTCATCATTGATGCCAAAGAACTTCTCTATATCCTCGGATTGGCGATGACGGTTTTTCGCAAGTCGGTACAAATACCGCTCGCCATCGCGCGACTCAAGCTTTTCGTAGACATCATTGTAATGAGTGGCTTTTGCTACGGCCACAGCCTTCTTGGCAGCTTTTTTCGCTTCGTGGTACTTTTGCCAGTTATTGGCGGTCTTGTCGCCGAGAAACACATGATAAAGCGCTTTCTTCTCTCGAACTTTTTCTTTCACATCGTTCGTCCACAGCCATGCCTGCATGTCGACCTTTCGTCGTCCAGGCTTCGTAGTGCCAAGTTCTGACCTCGCAGCTTGAAGTATCGCGTCGGTCGCTTTCTTCCAAGTTTCGTCGACAGTCGTGACTGTCGGTAACCGTACGCGAGAAATCACAGCTGCTTCTTTCTCTTTCATTCGCCACCACTTGATTCTTGCAGCACCGCATCGCTCAACCTGCTGCAGCCTCGGAGGAGCGATCTTCAAAGTACAGATCAGCGGACGATGCTGTGGGGCGACCGTTTCATACGGCACGATCTTCGCGTCTGTGACGAGATTTCGGTCACGATCTCTCACAAGGACGAAGTCTATCTGCGTCTTGGTGTTCCCACTATAGAACGAGATAAGGTGGGAGTTGCGTTTGCGAAACACGGTGTTCATTATGGTGAGGTTATGCGAATCCGCATATTCAAGGATACGCTCACCATCTGTGTTACGCAACCCATAGCCGAATCCACCATGACAGCTGTACCCGTCTTTCGTAGCGCCTACGTGCCCATTGAGGTCACCAGCGACGATGATGACGTCCTTCGACGGTACCTCTGCTGTCTTCTCATCAAGCAGGCTCCAAAACTCATCCTTGGCTTGATCGGAACAGCCAGTCTGCGGAGCATATGCAGAGAAGAAGTGGAAGAGTCGCTCCTTAGCGGCGACAACGATCTTCATCAATCGATCGTCAAAGCGCTCGACGCTTACAATCGAGTCTCGGAAACGCTCGGAGACGATTATACCAACACCACTGGTGGTCCTGGGACTTCCACATAGAACGGCCTTGAAGCCACGTCCTATATCTCTCGACTTGCGGCAGGACCACCTCGTCTCCTGCACCGCACAGAAATCAACTCTTCTACGCTCCAGTGCTTCTACCAACTCGCACGAGCGGCCCGTCAACGTACCCACATTCAGCGTTGCTACACGGGTCCTGCTTACGTTACGGGACTTTCGGACTAGCTCAGTTGCCCCCCGATGCCGTCCTCGCACCAGGGACCCTCGCATACTTCTCACACTCGCCGGGCTTTGCGAGTGCGCGTCGGTTCCCGCGGACGCCGTAGCATTATCTCGAAAAACATGAACTGACATACACCCATACGATGTGACATTGGGTTGTTCGTAGGCCGGCCTGTCACCAGGGCCTGTCGCCTGCATTCGAATGTCCGTGCTTGGCTTAGCTCGCAGAAGCGAGCAGTTTCCAGTGGCACCACGAGGAGGAACGGACATCGCCACCAGTTGCTGTAGAGTAAACTGCTCACAGCTAAATGTGTTTAAGTACATTTCGAATGCTTTCGTTCAAAGTGCTGAGCTAATTTGAAACACTTCGTTTCTAGGAAGCTGGTTTATCGGTGCTGCACCCGCCAGAAGGGGTAAACCAGGGAACTCCACTTTCCTCGTTGGATCTCGTTCAAAAGGTATGGGGAGTGCATTCGATTTTTGGCTCTTCGGCGCATTATCTTTGGATGTGATTGAAGCTGAAACTGGAAAGAAGGAATTCACAGAGAGGAGGACCGAATGCAGTTTGCGACGTACGCTGTTCTGCTGCTCATGGTTATCTGTCCGTTATTGGCACGACAGTGAGTGTTGCAAATGACACCATTTTAAGCAGCGTGGTAGATAATGGTCTGTACTTCACAAGCCAATTGCCAACCCACTAACGAGTCATCCAGCGCGACCTACGGGAGCAGTTTACGTGTTTCACCAGCTCTCAAAAAGGCCGCTCACAATTCCACCGCAAACCTATTGGAGCTTTCGTTGCAAAACATTCTTTGTATCCATCTACTCTAGATGCTGGCACTCAGCTCATCAATTTCATAGGATATCTCAACGCACTTCAAGCTTCCGTTGGATTCCTAACCAGGGTTCTCGCGGTTTACTACAACGACATTGTCGATACGAAGACAAGCTTCGGCACATTCATGCAAGACCCTGGCTGTGACAAAACTCGATCTTGCTTGAGCTGTTACCGAGCGTCTGTTCAAAGATGTGTTGCGAGCGAAGGGTCTCACTGTCGATAAGCCGCTGCTTGCAACTACGCAGCATAGATGAAAGTCTTTCACAAGACTTCACATCATTACGAAGCAAGAGCATTCATGGAGAGCTGAAGACATTACCTAGTAGGGTGAGGGAGGGCATCCAGAACCACGAGATTCGAAGGCATTTGAAGCTGCTTATGCGATCCTTGCCGCATCTCCCACAGCCGTCTACTGTCCTCTTCGCCGTAAAGACTCGCAGAGACCACCTCTAGTACATAGAGCATCGCTCAGGCAGAGCGTTTGTTCTGTTAGGCCACAGGATAGCCCAGGTTCGACTTCCCATGAACCCTGGCACGATGTTGTTGAACTACGATTTGGTTTTGGTAAACTGTTCGCCATGGTTTTTAACATCCTTATTCCGGCTGACGTTTTGATAGCTTTGCCTTCTTCAGAGCATGGAAAACTCGGAAACACTCACAAGGCTGCTCGCCCAAACATCATTTCAAATTAAAAAGTAATTTTCTTGAGGAAAATGAGGACAGGATCAGCGAGTTGCAAAGTACGGAAGGAATGAATTGTCAGGTGGTTGCCGTCGAGGACCACCGTTCAGCCAAAAATGTTTCACCAGGATACTATCTCAACGGTAGGTCGGAACGACGCAAGTGTTGTATATGGGTAGAACCGCCTCTCTCTGGGTAGTAACAAACTGCAGGTATCTCGACCCCAATATAACTCTGCGCAGAGTTGTATTGGGGTCGAGATACCTGCAGTTTGTTACTATCCAGAGAGAGGCGGTTCTGCCCATATACAACATTTGCGCCGTTCCGACCTACCGTTGAGATAGTATCCTGGTCAGACTTTTCCAGACTCTGAAGAAGGTAAAGTTGCCGAAACGTCAGCAGGAATAAAGTTGCTAAAAATCATGGTGAAAATCATATCAGGAAACACATCGCAGTTCGACAGCAAGACATATACTCAGCGATTCGAGCGCCTCGCCGGTTTTTTATCTAATGACTGACTGTGTGACATGGGTGCTTGATTCTGTAGAAGCAACGACCCTGCTAAACACTCACCACTTCTGTCCCTTCACTACTTGTCCCTCCCGATGACGGAACAGTTTGAAAGAGTGAAGGCCAGAAATCGTACTTATGGCTGGAGAGTCCAGGGTATGCGATAGTGATTCGAACAATTTGGTCTCACCTGACTACGCGCGTGCGCTTGAAGTCGAAAACGAGTTTGCAACTGCGAAAAATAGCAGCACGCATGCGTTCATTCCTCCAGGTGCACAATGGTCACTTCACTCGAGAACGAAGACCATTGTCGTAGGTGAGGACGACCTCCACGAGCAGCGCCTTTGTCTCTGCTTCAGAGTTCAGTTCTGGTTTTTGTGACCTTTCGCATGTGAGGCAGTCACAAGGCTCGCTGCGAACGTGCTTTCGCAGAAAAACCTTCTGCTTCCTGATAGCATGCTGCCTTATCGCTCGCTCGCAGAAGCTCGACTGCGACAGCCTGTGTGTACGCCGGATTACGGTAGCGCGTGTGTGGGGAAATACGTCTCCTGCTTTCCAACGACTTGCTCGCTATCGCCCCACTACCCGCTGTACGCAACTGCTTCTCAGCAAATGGCGTCGGCGGCGTTCCCTAGATTTTTTCGTCTGACGACCTATCTAAGCACATGTGGAATACTTTTGTTGTTTGCTTATTCATTTTATTTATACACTGTTTTTACTGAGATGCCTATATAACGTCACATTTTTTCATCTTACATCTATTTAGTTTCGAAGACCCAGTTCATAAAAGCTCTAACGGCTTTATCGACAAGCCGCCGGCTGCCGTGTACCTGTGGAGACGTGCCCGGACGCACATGCTGGGACAATCTCTGGTTATTCAAGAGAAGGACTTAATGCTCCTGTGACCGTCTTTGTTGCACCCCGATTTTCAGCTGAGATCTCCCTGAAACCCGCTAGGCAGGCATCCATTTTGCTGAACAATTGTCTGTCCGATTAAATGCTCGCTATTCTGTTGGACATTACACAGTCACGATATAACCTACCTCCGAAAGGCTCAAATGTTTTGCAGAGTGAAGGACTTCTCTTTTATCGCATTTATATCCCTTGTTCCTCTTCTTCTTTCGTTTCTAGGCATGATTTTCCTAAAACACTTTCAAAGTGAGCGACCTAAACCGCTGAAATGTCACTTGGGTCAGACATGCGGCTAGCGTATTGACCGCTTCTGTAGAAGATCTCTCTTAATGTCACCACGTTTCCGTTCCAAGATTTTCTCCAGTGCCCTCTTTGCCCATCGCTCGCCTTCTGTCCTCAAAGCGTCACCTGGCCATCATCACTCAGTCTTCAACATGTAATTCGCCGCGTCACGACGATGAGACATTCTTCTCATGCCCTAACTGCGAAGTCTGGTTTAGTGTCTGAATTGGCCCTGCAGCTCATTGCCTACTATCCAGCTCATCTTCCTTATCCTCCGAAGAATGCGCAATATGCTTTAGAAGCTGTTCCTGAAAACGACTCTTGCAAGGATTTCATGGATGAAGCCGAGTCACCGAAGCTGTTCAGCGCAGTCTTCTATGCTCATCGAGTGTCCGAGGTTGACGCTAAACAACGCCTCAGTGAGTTCAAAGCCTTGCAGTGAAATTTGCTCTCCTTCGTAATAACCACAATTCATGAACGGCGTTTTCGACTGAATTATTCGCAGAGCTATTCTTCGATTCCTATCTTCGATTAGCTCAGAAAGCATCCCCTCCGCTTCAGCAGAAAGATTCGAGAAGGATGCAAGATCGTTAGCAAACGGTGGAGAGGAATCTCCCATTGAGAATTATGCCCTTTTGTTTCTAGTCGGACGACTTCACTACCTACTTCGCTGCGTTGAACAACTTCGGCGACTTAGGCTTCATCCATGATATGCTTGCAAGAGCAATTTTTAGGAACAGCTTGTAAAGCATGCTCAGCAGGCATGCTGCTGTTCGAGGATCTTCTTTGACGCCCTTTGTTTGCATAACCCCAAGCAGGAGTACGAGGATTAATGAGGGATTGGTCCTATTTGAAGGTAAGACATCATCCGCTGGGCGTCTGATGCGGAGCAGAAAACCATGTCAAGGAATCTGGCAAGTAGCAATGTCAGAACAAACGGGTATCCCACTGATAGGTTTCAGAGGATAGGCGAAGATGGCGAGCTGTGGCGGCGTTCATCGTCAAAACGATGGAAGAAATACCCTTATCCCTCCGTTACACTTTGGTATAAAATCTATTTTGTACCATTGTTACACAACACTGAGATTTGGAAATAGCAAAGCAGGGGAACTAGAGCCTAAGTGGTGTCCTTATCTTCAGACCAGGTCTGAAGTCGATGAAATCCGATCTTGAAAACTCCGATCCGAAGGCACCCGCCACTGAAGGATTTTTGTACATTTGGTGCCCATTAGAAATGATACTCCGTCTATTATGAAATCTGCCCAGTTTACACTCGTTGGTTTAATAACGGGGTAAAATTGCTGCGAATCCCATAATGAGCATCCAAGAATTCCAAATGATTGATGAAAGTGAGCCCACTTGAGTGTCTTTGTAATTAAATTGGTTGGTGGCACTAACCATAGAGGTCCACTTTTCCAGGGTTCGTGCTGGGCGAATGCATCGACTCCTGCTGTGCCTGGACATTGATATATAGAAAGGTAAATGCTGCACCGAGCGTTTCGGTCATTTGCAAACATCTCAATATGAGGAGCTCCTCATCTGTTTACGACAGCATCGTATATATTGTCGGATATCCTCCAATCATCGTAGTCCACTAGGCGAGTAGCTATATCTGCCTCTTGATTTTCTGTCCTAGGAAACTACGTTACTGGCAGCGAAACTATGTGGCTATTTTCTAATGCCCACATCTTCTCCGCCATTTGGTGCAAATGCAAAATTAAACAGCCTTTGTTGTAAATTGTGTCTGCTACTTGGCTATTCGTATTGATTAGAACGTTTCCTGATAATAGGGACTTATACGAATCCAACGCAAACCACATTGCAAAGATGCAAAGATGTGTCTGCTACTTGGCTATTCGTATTGATTAGAACGTTTCCTGATAATAGGGACTTATACGAATCCAACGCAAACCACATTGCAAAGATGCTAGAATCGGCCTGTAGGTGTCTTTGAAGATCTCTGAACGTTCGCGAGAGGATGTCGCCTTGGTAATTCCTCAAAATCACCCACATGGAATGTTGTGAGAAGTTTACATCGATAACCTGGCGGAAATTTCTAGCTGGTCGTACTGGTATTAGGTTATGTTGAATCACATTCCTTAGCCTTCTCCTCCAGTATTGTAACTCACGTTATTCTTCACTTGTCTTGAGCCATGATCGTGATAATGGCAACCCTTGCCGTTGTGCCTTAGCCACTTGCCTTGCCACTGCTCTCGTATTTTCTTGTCGATCGAGTTTAGCATAATATATAGCGACGAAATACTTCCTGACCAACTTAATCTCTCATGTAACAACGGTTTACAAGACGCAGAGATTTTGTGTAACCTTATTCGAGCTCCTTCTATTCGATCTATCGAGACAGAAATAGTCATTGCTGTCAAATTAACTGTGAATCCTAACCAACAGCACCGCTGGAATGGAGAACAACTGCACTTTTCATGATAATGGAGATTGATCTAGAACACCTTTCCTGTGATATCTCGAATATTATTCCATAATCGATATAGATGGTTACTTCTAGTCCCTGGGCTCTCCACATCTTTACAAAACTACGAAACTGTGACGGATTAATCAGTCGCAAAGCGTCTTTTTTGCAAGGAATTTGAGGATTAAAACTTCTCAGGAATCCCCTTCGGTAAGAGGTTGCATAATGTTGTTCAAATCGCCCAGTTTGATTTTCGGAGTTTTGAGAAACTGATTCAGATGTGAAAGATCCAACACCAGTCTGAGTTTTTACCTTTAGCAACTGATAGTGGATGTATGTGCAAGAACTTGCAGGCGCTGCTCGTCACCTTGCGAATAGTTTCCGCGTTGAAAAGTTCTGCATTTTCATTGTTAACAAAGTTTATATGCTCGAGAGCAGACTTTCTATTCCCGACATTCCTCGGCCTACAAGGAATCGATTGAACGTTTAAAGAGTACCCAAGCAACAATGTGGTCGAGACCAATACAGACGGTTCGAGAGCAAACCATTTCGGAGGAAAATCATGGATAGAACCAGCTGAAAACTCACTATTGATGCCGTGGGCAATCTTTAACCCAGTGGCCCTCTCTCCTACATAGGTTGCGTGAAGATTTGCGTCTATTCTGGATCTTTTTGTAGGAACAGCGAGGCTCTCTCGATCCTCGGAATGTGGGCAAATCCCCTTTTTTGTAATCGGAGGGGCGCATAGCCTCATATGGTCTACTCCAACTGAAAAAGTCGGCTGACGAGCGACGGCTGAAGGAAACAGGTCGCCGTGCTGTTTCCTGCCTCCGAAAGGGCATTGAGAACGTGGACGGTTTTCTTTTCTTGCCGTCGTCCTCTCTTTTTGATTGATTCCATGAATTCGCTAAGCCTGAGGTCCATTGACATGAAAGATTCTGCCATGGTCTTAATGTCCAAAAACTGGAAAACTTGCGGATGTGAATTGGCAATCTTCAGCCTCTCGTTTCTGACACTGGGCTCGTGAATCACTTCGGGTATAGCGGTCTCGATGTCTTCACTACAGTGTACGTTCGACAGCTTACGAACCAACGATGAATTGAATTCATGCTGACGTCCGAATTCTTCCCCTTTGAACGAATAAGCAGCCGAGGTTTGCTGCGAGGAAGAAGGAGCGTCGGCTTTCACCGCTTGAATAATAGAGTTCAAATCGTGAGGATCGAGACGATTCACATTGGTCTCAACTATCTCTGCATGCTCCATAGACCGAGTAAGACGAGCAGGAGCAGAACTGACTGACGGATCGCCTCCAGAAGTATCGTTAAACGTAGGATATATCGGCAACGTGGGCATCGGTAGGACGAGCCTAGAACACAACACCCCGCTCACTGTTAGCGCAAATAACATGGATGGCTCTCCATCCTCCATCCTGGATGGAAGGAGCTGAGGGCGACGAGTTCGCACTCTTGCGAAATAGCCTTGAGTGACACGGATTACTGTACCTGTGCTTGAATGGCGATCACGCTGTTGCGACATCTCAGCGTGACCGACATTACACCGAAGTGTGTGGATTCCTCATTAGTACAAAATACCACTTCTGTATCCTCCCCCCCCCACCTCTCTTTTGACAGTCCAAACAAGTGCAGCCGTCCAAATATGTTTTGAATCGCTCCCAAGATCGAAAAATCAACCACAACGAGAAGTGCATCGCGGTGATGCAAGAGCTCGTCCCGCGTCTGCGGGTTTGGCCTACGTGGTCGTGCTCAAGGGAGCCGCGGAGCAGGTGGTCCGTAAATATAAGCTCGCACACTCACCTGAGTTAGTCCACCTCCAGCTAAGGGTGACTGGTGGATCACCTTGACCTCCACCGTTAAGGTTAGCCTTCCTGGTTTCTATTACTTCTCCTCCTGACTCCTTGTTGCCTTAAGAATTAGATTCTGTGAGATGAAATGGTGTTTGGGCGAATAGTTTCCAAATGTTACTCCGACTCTTCCAGGCTCTGACGAAGGAGATATCGCCGAAACGTTAGTCAGAATAAAGGGCGATGCCCACGATGTTGAGAAATAATATTTATCTCAAGCCACTCTCATGCTCCTGCATGGGAGTGAGGGTTCACAAACCTTATTATTAGTCTATGTTACATACAACAACCATGTAGCAAGAATGCAGTTAGGGAGACTGCCAACCTTCCAACCCATGTAGGGGCGTGGCTTACAGAGGCGGTCGCCACTATACCGTGACATGCCCTTCCTTTCGAACTTGTCGGCCTCGACAAAAATATACAACACAATAATTTTTAAATAACAACAAAAAACAAATATTCACTCCAATGATGAATTAAAATGATGGGTCGATGGACATAGAGACGATTATGGGAAGATTCCTTCCAGTACGCACAGGGCGAAATTTGTGCATAAGCATAGGGCCAGGTCATAGGGCCTCCGGATCATGTGCCTTCGAGGCATTGCTCAATCGCTACCCGCATACTGCCATCGGCCTTGCTTGGAGCCACCGCATCTCTAGAGCCGTCGACCATCGCATCTCTGGGGCACGTTTTATCGGCGTGACCCACATTGGCGACCAGGTTTAAGTCCTTGTTCGCCATCTTTGCCATCGCATCAACTTGCTCCTGACAAGTCAAAAGTGCTTGTCGGAGTTCTCGTACATCTTCTTCCAAGATACCAGTTCGAGCACTGGTATCTTCGCATAGCTCCTTCAAATACTGATTAGATATCGTTATGAATTTGGTTTATGTTAAATCGTTATTCTACCAATCGTTATTTTTCCGACCTTCTGGTGAAAATGTTTAAAGTTACCTCGAAATGAGTTTTTGCGGGAGTGTATTCACTGTCGTAATCATAGTCCGAATTTCCTTATGTCCTTATCAGTTCTACGGACATCGTTATATTCTGTAAAATGTCAAAAATATTTCGAAATCGTTATGACTTTACCTTTTGGTAAATGACGCGGCTTAGAACAAAACTTGCTATTTCGTAATTCATTTTCTTCCAGTAAAATCGTACGTGAATCTTACTGCAAGGTATTTTTGCTGCTCAAGTAACCTCCGGCAAAGGGGTTTTTGTGATTCTGCTACAAAATCTCTTGGTGACATTCGTCTGCTTTACCTAACGACCGTTATCATGTTGGTCATCATAATTTCTCACGTAATTGTGATAAGCCTTATTTCTAGGGATTTAAGAATCGCGTCCGTGTTATCCACGTGGGCTTCGAATTCCTCCGTTATTGTAGTAACCGTTATCGTTATAGGATTGAGGACTACGTTCGTGATATGCCCTATTACTGTTCCAACGTGGTGAAAAATTTGGCGATGCACTAACAGCAGGGTATGGCGATTGATTCCACTCTTGACGCTGGTAGTTCCCTTGATTTTGGTAATTTCGATGTGGGCAGCTTTCACTAATGTGTGCGTTTTGAACGGCTTCCGCGATCGCATTTACTAGGGTGTTATCAATTATTCCTCTCTCACGCGTTGACCGTAAATGATCACGTTTTCATCGGGTTCCTGCTTCACGTGATAATTTTTGCTTTCGCTATTTCGACATAGTTAGGGCTACGAAAGTCTTTTTTTCAACTGGTCAGCAACCTTTCTGTAACCCAGCTTAACATCGTTATCATAGTTCTCGTATTTTATTTTGGCTGCTCCGCTTAATTGCAGAGGAAGGAGCCTCGCCAGCTTCTGCTCGTCATATCCCGCTGCATTGGCTTTTTCGTGCATCTCTCTAACAAACTTCACCACTGACATGTTAGTTCCGTTACAATTCGGCCAGCACTGCAATACGGGAAGAAACAAATCCGCTATATTGACCCGAATATTAAGAGATCTGTCTAAGCTCCCAACAGGTCCCCCGATTAATCCGTTATCAGATCTCGCCATGTTTGAAATGAGCAACCGTTCTACTATTTCCCGTGATTCGTTAATAAGTCGACTCGTTAGTTTCGTCTGATTTCTTTGCTCGGTGCGAGCAAACCGTTTCTCAGCTGGTGAGCTGTTCGGCACTAAATAAGTACCCGTTATATTGATGAATCGCTATTAAGATGAAGAAATAGGAGAAGAGAGCTGAAGAAGCAGTAAGCAAAGAACGCAGTTGAAACCAACCGTCCAACTGCAGTCACGAAGGCGTAATGCCTCTTACCGTTAGATGACCTCAGCATGGGTTACCGCTCTCTTTTCCCTACGAGTGGGATTATCATAGCCTCGATGACGCCGCTATTCTTAAGTGGGTACTTGCATGAGCTCTGGCTGACGCCCTCGAGTGTATGCTCGAAGCCACGTTTCGGCTCCTTTGTAATGCCGACATTACCTAGTATACGGTAGTGTAGCCAATGGGCGAAGTTCTATTAACATCGAATAAAAATAAATCTAAAAAAATATTTTTTGTTCTCTTTCGGATTTTTTTGGACGTCCTATGTACAGATTATATACAAGCTAGCGGTGGCATGAATGGCAGAGTAAAATGTAGCAAGTGAATTGAAGATAAGTTAAGAATTGAAGGTTAGAAACATGAGCTATAAATTAGACGTTTTAATAAGCTAATAGTGAAAGATTTGATTAAGCTATTAACGTGATAACGAAAACATGAATGCAAGAAATCATCTAGGACGTGCGCGAAAGGGAAAATCGGAAAAGTACGAGGTTCACAAGGGAGGAAGTCTGCACTCGGCAGTGACTATATATGAAGAACGTACTTTCCGCAAACTTAGTGTTTTTGAAGACGCCATGTCGGAAAATACGATATTCGCTTTAAATCGCTGTCGCGAATAGCGAAAATCGTACTTTTCGCAATCGATAATTAGAGTTTAAAAATAGCATAGAGTAAGCGATTCAAATTCTTTGAAAATAGTAATAGTAATTCTTTGAAAATAGCTGTTTAGTTATATGCCCTGCCTCATTCATGCGCCACGACGAAGACAAACGAAAAAGTGGAAATGATAAAAATCATGCTCAATACAAAAAAAAATTATGCCAACATGCTTCGTGAGAAATGTGCAATGTGAATGCGGTGTTGTGTACATATCTCGAGATATAAATACGTTTTGATGGCCGTCAAAACGGAGTCTCCATTACTGATAATCTCTTTTAGAAATTTTGAGCAAAAGTCTAAAAGGATCTCCCCGCGACCTCCATGTCATGCTCCTGCATGGGAGTGAGGGTTCACAAACCTTATTATTAGTCTATGTTACATACAACAACCATGTAGCAAGAATGCAGTTAGGGAGACTGCCAACCTTCCAACCCATGTAGGGGCGTGGCTTACAGAGGCGGTCGCCACTATTCCGTGACACCACTCCAAGATTGGTAACACAGACAGCACTCAGGCTAACGTTTCGGCGTTCTCGCCTTCTTCAGAGCCTGGAATGAGACGAAATCAATCTGAGAAACTATCCCCCCAAACGCCATTTCATTTTACGGAAATTGTTTGAGAGACCACTAGACCAAAGAAACCGTGAATAGAGACCAGGATGGCTAACCTTTAGCAAGTGGACTAGTGACGTCCACCGGGCACCCGCAGCTGGAAGTCTAACGAGGGTGACTGAAGCTAGAGCCCCAGGGACTACCCGCCTAGGCGACCTCTAGGGTCATGACCTCGTACTAAAGCTCCAGGAACTACCCGCCTGGTGGACCTCTTGGGTCATGACCTTGTAGGGCAAAACCCACAGATGTCCACGAATGGTGCCAGCTCCTGAGTCACTGCTACACACTCATCCTTCCTATTGATTCCAGGTGACCTGGCCGCAATCCAAAGCGCTTCTAGGGCCAGGACGGTGACTGCGACCCCGAAACAGCTGTTTGCGTGCGATCGCGCCCTATGGTCGCCCAGGGGGGTGGCGGCGTTGGATCTTTTTAGCCCATCAAGGCGCTCCTTTACCCTGACACATAATGGCCGGGAGGTTTCACCAATGTACTCCTGCTCGCATGCGAGGCACTTAATGAGATACACAACACCCGTAAGCACACAATCTCCCGGTTTTCCGTAGGGACAAATTGTGCACGATGGTGTAGTGCATATGCAATCGTACAAACGGTTGCGGACGAGCTGACCCTTTAAATTCATAGGTGGTATTTCCACCACCCTAACCGGTGGCGATGTCCGTTCCTCCACGTGGTGCCACTGGAAACTACTCGCTCTGCGAGTTAAGCCGAACACGGACACTCGATTGCAGGCGACAGGCCCTTGTGACAGGCCGGCCTACGAAGACCCATGTCACATCACATGGTGTATGACAGCTCAAGTGTTTCGAGATAGTGCTACGGCGTCCGCGGGAGCCGACGCGCACTCGCAGAGCCCGGCGAGTGTGAGAAGTATGCGAGGGTCCCTGATGCGAGGACGGCATCGGGGGGCAACTGAGCTAGTCCGAAAGTCCCGTAACGTAAGCAGGACCCGCGTGGCTACGCTGAATGTGGGTACGTTGACGGGCCGCTCGTGCGAGTTGGTTGAAGCACTGGAGCGTAGAAGAGTTGATTTCTGTGCGGTGCAGGAGACGAGGTGGTCCTGCCGCAAGTCAAGGGATATAGGACGTGGCTTTAAGGCCGTTCTATGTGGAAGTCCCAGGACCACCAGTGGTGTCGGAATAATCGTCTCCGAACGATTTCGTGACTCGATTGTAAGCGTCGAGCGCTTTGACGATCGATTGATGAAGATCGTTGTCGCCGCTAAGGAGCGACTCTATCACTTCTTCTCAGCGTATGCTCCGCAGACTGGCTGCTCGGATCAAGCCAAGGAAGAGTTTTGGAGCCTGCTTGATGAGAAGACAGCAGTGGTACCGTCGAAAGATGTCATCATAGTCGCTGGTGACCTTAATGGGCACGTAGGTGCTACGAAAGACGGGTACAGCTGTCATGGTGGGTTCGGATACGGATCACGTAACGCCGATGGTGAGCGCATTCTTGAGTATGCGGAATCGCATAATCTCACCATTGTGAACACCGTTTTCCGAAAACGCGACTCCCACCTCATCTCATACTATAGTGGGAGCTCCAAGTCTCAGATAGACTTTGTCCTTGTGAGAGATCGCGACCGGAGTCTTGTCACAGACGCGAAGATCGTGCCGTATGAGACGGTCGCCCCACAGCATCGACCGCTGATCTGCACTTTGAAGATCGCCCCTCCGAGGCTGAAGCAGGTTGAGCGATGCGGTGCAGCTAGAATTAAGTGGTGGCGAATCAGAGAGAAGGAAGCAGCTGTGATTTCTCGCGTGCGGTTACCGACAGTCACGATTGTGGACGAAACTTGGAAGAAGGCGACCGACGCGATTCGTCAAGCTGCACAGTCAGAACTCGGCATTACGAAGCCTGGGCGACGGAAGGTCGACAAGCAGACATGGCTGTGGACAAACGACGTGAAAGCGAAGGTTCGAGAGAAGAAGTCGCTCTATCACGTGTTTCTCGGCGAAAAGACAGCCGATAACTGGCAGAAGTACCAAGAAGCGAAGAAAGCTGCAAAGAAGGCCGTGGCTGTTGCGAAAGCCACTCATTATGGAGATGTCAACGAGAAGCTCGAGTCTCGTGATGGTGAGCGGTATCTGTACCGACTTGCAAAGAATCGCCATCGCCAGACCGAGGACATCGAGAAGTTCTTCGGCATCAATGATGAGAACGGCCATCTTCTTACGGACCGCAAGAAGGCATTGAAGCGATGGCGCGATTACTTTGAGGAAATCTCTACGGTAGAATTTCCTCATCCAGCCATCCCTTCAACGGCTCCAACCCACGGCCCCGTTCAGAAGATCACCGTGGAGGAGACTGAAGCGGCTTTGAAGAAGATGAGGCCAGGCAAAGCGACTGGGCCCGATGACGTGGCAGCTGATTTGTGGAAGTCCAAGTACTGGTACCCTGCTGAGTGGTTGGCGAAGTTCTTTAATCAGGTTGTGGCGGAGAAGAAAGTGCCTGAGTGTTGGCGCCAAAGTACGACGATCCCGATTTGGAAGAAGAAGGGCAGTCCTGCAGACTGCTCCAATTACCGTCCGATTCGTTTGCTTCCGCACAGCATGAAGATCTTTGAGCGAATTGTCGATGGACGAATTCGGGACATCGTCCAGCTGTCCAGCAATCAGTGCGGCTTCGTGGCTGGTTGTGGCACCGTTGATGCCATACACGCCACTCGCCTCCTGATAGAGAAGCATCGCGAGAAACAGAAGGCAGTGCATATCGCCTTCCTCGACTTGGAGAAGGCCTTTGACCGCGTACCGCGTGAAGTGATATGGTACGCCTTGCGACATCATGGAGTTCCCGAAGAGCTCATAGAGTGGGTGCGAATTCTCTACTCTTGTCCAAAGAGTCGAGTTCAAGCTGCAGCTGGAACCTCGATGGAGTTCCCCATCTCTGTCGGGGTGCACCAGGGTTCTGCGCTTTCCCCACTCCTCTTTGTTGTCGTCATGGATGCCATCACACGAGATCTTCAGAAGCCCGTCCCTTGGACGTTGCTTTATGCCGATGACGTGATGCTCGCTAGCGAAGATAAAGGAGAACTCGAGCGAGAGTTGCAAGCTTGGTGTGATCGCTTGGAGCGGTTTGGACTCAGATTGAACGTGAAGAAGACCGAGTATTTAACGACGGACGTTACCGAGTCCACCTCCATCAAGGTTAACGGCATCGAGCTTCCACGCACTGCGGTCTTTAAGTACCTGGGATCAGCAGTCGCGTCTGACGGCAAACTGATGGTCGAAGTGAATTCACGCGTGAGTGCAGCTTGGTCTAAGTGGCGCTCGTTGACTGGGGTGCTCTGCGATAGGAAGATACCGGAGCGCTTTAAGTCAAAGATCTACAGGGCAGTCATCCGGCCAGTAGCGATGTACGGCGCTGAGTGTTGGCCTGCGACCAAGGAAGTTGAAACGCGCCTCAGCGTCATGGAGACGAAGATGCTGCGCTGGACGGCTGGAGTCACGCGCATGGACCGCATCCGAAACGAAGCTATTCGGCAGAAGTTCGGTGTCGCGCCGATAGCGGACAAGATGCGCGAAGCTCGCTTACGATGGTACGGCCACGTTCTGCGTGGAGAAGAAGACAGCGTCCGCAAGATAGGCCTTAACTTCGAGGTAACAGGAAAGCGGCCTAGAGGGCGCCCGAAGCAGCGCTGGGCTGATACGTTACATACGGACTTGAAAGCGGCTGGTGTCCACCCTGATCTAGCGCTGGATCGGGAAAGGTGGCGTCATGACACCAGAATAGCGGACCCCACTACGAAGCGGGACAGACGCTGAAGAAGAAGAAGAAGAAGAAGATTTCCACCACCCTAACCATTTCGTGAAGGTCGGCCTTTCGAACACACGCGCGTATTGCAGAGCTTATGGCATCCGAGATGAACGGCACGCAGAATGCAACTTTCGTTTGTTCTTCCGCGGGGCTCCCTCCACCCGTAGTTCGTTGACTACGCCTGTTTTCTCGCTCCTTATAGGGATAACCGTTTTGCTGAGCTATAAGGCGAGCTTTGTTAATCGAGAAGGCTTTTTCGGCGGTGCCAGATGAAGCCGTGCACGCTGTACGAAACATGTTTTGCACAATCGCCTTCTTAACACTTGAGGGATGCGCGGAGTTGTAGTGCACAATGATGTTTTTGGATGTAGGCTTACGATACCACCTAGTTTTGTAACCACCCTCGAAAAGTTGGATGTGGACGTTAAGGAATGCAAGCCAGTTGTTTGTAGGCTTTTCACGCGTGAAGGAAAGATGCTCCGATTGCTGGTTTAAGAGTTCAAAGCAAGTGTCCATGTCATGCTGAGTTGGACAGACGACAAAACAGTCGTCTATGTAACGACAGTAAAGTGTAGGCATCCAATGGAGTACCGGCGCTTCTACTTTAGACATGAACGCCACTGCCATAACGGGAGCCAGTCTTTGACCCATGGCAAGGCCCCTAACCTGTTTGAAATACTCACCCGACCATCTGAACACATTGCACTGTAAGCATTCGCTGAGAAGCACCATAACTTGTGGCACGCTCAAGCCGTACATGTTTATATCCGTGTGATGCTCAGCAAGGATTTCTGACACGGCTTCAAGCGCTTGGCCGTTAGAGACGTTGGGCGATGCCATCCTTGGTTAACAGCTGCAATCAACTTCATCACATCTTTGAATATCAGCACTAACTCTGTCGGAGACAAAGGGGAGAAAATTTTGGTCCCTCAATCTCTGGTCGATTTTTCGTGGCTAAGAATATTGCCGTATCAGACATTGTATGCAGTTTCTGAAAGCGCTGAATCTCCGCTTTCTTTTTATGGCTTTTGTTGCATAACTGGCTGTTGCCGAGTTTTTGGCGTCGTTTTTACAGTACGAATCAACGTGACGTTTACAACGCCGCATTTTGGTTAAGAAACGCACTATTCGCCACTGGTTCGACAGGTTTCGATCTGGAGATGATAGTGTCGAAGGTGAAGACCAAGGTAGTCGGCCAGCACTCTTTCACGACGACCCACTCAAGACCACGGTGGAAGCGGATCTTAAACTGTGAGAGAGCCAGCACAGCATTTTTCGCTGACGGCAGCACTATCAGTCGCCACTTAAATGTGATCGGAAAAGGAAAGGAACTGGATAAATGGATCCCGCACGAACTGACAGCCGGACAGATGCTGGAGCGTCACGACACCTAAGTTTCGTTAAGGATGCGCAATCTGAATGAGCCTTTTTGGACGAGACTCTGCACAATCCAACATATTCACCAGATCTGTTCCTTACCGATTATTATTTTTCAATCGCTTTGATTGTCATGTTAAGAAGAAAAAATTCAGCAACTATGTTGATGTCGAAAATGACTTCTTATGTTTTATTAAGTCTCTTGGTCCTGATTTTTAAAAGATTGAATGTCTAACTAATTGTCGCATTGTGAAAAATGCATTAATTGTAAGGAAGCTTATTTCGATTACCAAAATTGCCTTCAAGCAAATTATGATCTGTCAAAATTTTCAGTCAAAGTTGGCCATTTCATGTTCAACTGCCCAATATAAATGAATGTAGATATGAATATAGATACTATTTGAATACAAATTTTGCAAAAAGTTAGTAACGCAAAATCGATACGTAAACTTACATCAATTTAGATGCATAGATTAGTTGTGATTAGTTGTGTGTAATTGGTGTCGATGTTTTAACACAGTTGTTTGTAACTGTGTGTGTTTGCTTTCTTTTATTTGTAAAATTTATTTGTTAGTACATAAGTAATAAAACCATAATATATTACCCCTTACTGTAATAATAACTAAGTTGATTAGTTACCATCTTTACTGACGAGCCTCGGGGTATCTAATTTTAAACATGTTTTGTATAAAGATAGAGACGAAGCGAAACATGTTTAATGTTATGGTTGTCATTGTTCTGGTTGTTGTTGTCCTTTGCTTGTGACATGGAGTTTATGTTGTTGAGGAATTATAAAATTTCGACTGAATTTGGGTATAATTATGCACCTGATTCTATCTCATCGTATTCGATTCTTGTGGCATTAAATTTTAAACTGTTGAAGAACTGTGAGATTTCGAATATTTTTACTCATCGATTTGTATTCTTTCTAATTCTATAGATAACATTCTTATAGCTTATAATAAAAACAATGAATACATACAAGAATTACTTAGTGAAAAATACGAAAATTTTCTTCAGTTTGAGGCAACCCACGAGTCAGATTACGATTGCAATTATCCCGTTCTTAGTATCAAAATTATTAACAATAAGTTAGTAACACAATTATGTAATAAACATATTATAGTTTCTGTTTTATCTTATTAGATTCCTACATTTCAAATCAAATCCTACTATATATACTATATCTGTGACTGTTAAAAAAATCGGTCGTACTCACAGATAATTTAAGATTTATTAGATGTTGCACAGCTTTCAACGGTTGTGTTGAAAACCTTGTCAAGTTGATAATTAGACTTGACAAAGTAACCATTCAGTAGATATAAATATAAGATATATTAAAATGTTTGAATAGAAATAAGTATTTATTATAAAAGTATGATTGCTGTAATATATTACAATTCAGTCCTAATTTACTTAATTGCAATACAAAGTATAAATAGAGAAATAATGACACTCAAACGATAGATCAATAACAAACATAACTCCGAATGAGAGCAAGAATTATATCATAACCGATAATGATAGTGATATACTTTAACTCAAACGTAGTTGTTTTACTGTTACCTTCTGCAATGAGTCTCATATTAGTATACACAGGATAGTGTTGTATATATTTTCAAAATGGAAACTAAATAAATTTAAAAATACAAACAAACAAGAAATAAATGAATAATTTTGTTAAGTTTGTACAACGTTGCACCATCTCGGAATTTACGTGTTTGTTTTGTAATTTAGAAGAGAGAACTTATTAGATGAATAGTTGTTGTTTTATTGGCACAAATGTATTGGAACATAGTTTGTTCATTTTATTTTCATTTATAAAATTTAGTTGTTAGCATGTGTTGCATAAGTAGAATCGCAATAATTTACTACCGTGTACTGTACTAACAGCGAAGTTGATTAGTTACCTTCTACACTGAAGAGTTTTGGGGTAACTAATTTTGAATGTTTTGAATGAAGATAGAGGTTGAAAAAGAACAAGTCTAATGTTGTTGTTAGTTGTCACTGTTTTGGTTGTTATTGTCTTTTAGTTACGATTGTTGCGGCATTGTGTTTTACGCACTTGAAGAACGTTGAGACCTTGAATATTCTTTACCTATAAATTTGCACTTCATTCTATTGTTCATCGGCTGGCCACCGCAAGTAATTGTGTGGCCAAATACGCATTCAAATCGCGTCCGCGACATCTTGCAGAAGCAGAATTCGTGGCGCGTTCCAAAAATGATTGAGTAACGCCGTCCTTTACCATTTACTCAAAAATAAGCAATATTTATAATTTCCTACGTTTAGTACGCGTTCTAGATCTCACTAAGAATTCTATTGCTAGCAAAGTTGCCACCTTTCGAAAGCGAATTTATTTTTCGACATGCCCTTTTACTGGAGCAGATATGCTTCAAGATCCGCCGATGACAGCTGCTTGAAATGAACCGAGAAGGGGCGGTGTAGTGGCTTCATACTTGCCCTGAAACAAGCTTGACCTCGATATTCGTCTGCTACAATACCGCTCACGTCGCAGGCAAAACTTCTTCAGTTTTAGGTTTTTTGAAAAAAGGTTGGCATCATTCGAGCCCTTTCTTCGACATCTACGCAAACATGTATTCAACTTTACTAGAATGCCCATATTTTCGCCGTGGGTGGCCCAAAAAGTGGCTGTAGCAGGCTTTTGCGATTAGAACAGCAAATTTCCTAGGACATGAGTGCTTTCGGAGTATCTCAATCATGGCGTACGTAGCCAATGCGCTGTCATGCCAGAAATGCTGAGAGAGTGCTCCGTGCACAATGCATATAGAATTGAACCTATCAATTAAGTGGGCGAACCATGTCCACTGCGCTTCTATCTTCTCTTACTGGGAAATGTGAAGTTTTCAAGACTATTTCGAACCGTTTGGAGAATTTTATCAGAAATTTCCAGCCACCCTTTTCAGGAATGGCTGTACTCCGTCCCGGCGAGACTTTGGAGTAAGCTGTGAGCAATGCGTATAGGATCGAACGTAGTTGTATAACTGATCATCTTCTTGCTCACAACCTCATCTACCCCAACCAACATGGCTTCTTAAGGAAGAGGTCAACCACGTCGGCCCTTTTATCAACTGTTCCCCTTTAGCACAGAGAGACTAATTGAGGAAACTTCGTTTCTGTTTGCTATATAAATTACAAAAAAGCTTTCGACTCTATTTCAATCCCGTTACTCTCGACGAAAAGCTTTTGGCATTAATGGATGCCTACTGCGATTCATCCGATCATTCCTCACTAACAGAACTCAAAGTGTATTGGTGAATAAATCTCACTCCCGCATATGCTGAACCACGAGTGGCGTACCATAAGGGACCTGTATAGGCTCACTAATGTTTATTATGTTCGTTAATGATCATCCGGAAGTATTACCGCCAGGTTGCTTTTGCTCAATGTATGCGGATAATTCCAAGATCTACTCAATTAATGACTGCAATCAGTTACAATTAGGACTGGATGCATTAAGCAAATGGTCTCAAAAATGGGGTCTCGTTATATTTTTGAAAAGACGCTGATAGTTTGTTTCGGTAAAGGACATAGTGATTACAACTTTACTATAACCTGCTCAAACAAGGTACGGGATTTGGGTGTTACCTACAATATAAAGTCCGAGTACGATGATCATATCAGAGACGTTCCTCTAATGTAATTATATATTACATTATTTGTAGTCTAGAGACCCCAAGCTGCTATTTAGACTATTCACGTCCTACGTTTGGCGCAAATGGAATACTGCAGTCAGATTTGGTCTCCGTACAAGAAGTCTCTTATCGACAGCATCGAACAAGTACAAAGGAGTTTCACTTACCGGTGTTTCCCACTTAAGGGATTAGTCAGACTGTCATATGAGGAACGCCTTAAGGTCCTTGATGCAAATACATCGGAGTTTAGAGCACTTTAGCCGATTTCGTCTTTATGTACAAGCTATCTTCTGGTCTCTCTAACCTGGAATTGTATGACATCTTCGACAGACCGCCACTAGCAGAAATTTTTCGGGGTCACCCGTACCAAATCAAACCTGACAGACCTACTACCGCCGCCTACGCTGGATCATTTTTAGCAAGGTCAGTAATGAGGTGGAATAAACTTGACGCTAGTTTATTCAGGTGGAAGCGATGCTATACATTCCAGGCCCATCTAATCGACTACTTCCAGTGGACTATTCCAGATCAGCCAGACTAAGATGTGTTGCCACTTTAAGAGATTGCTTTTTTTCCGACGACAATGTTACTGCAATATCCGTTACTAAAACCATTCATCTCGTTTTGTGTCTGCTTATTCATGTTTGTTACTCACACCTTCTTTTTGGTTCTGTTTCGGCCGTAATCCTCTTCCCTCGACTTCGCAGTGTGGACCTCGGGAATGTTGGCAGACCTACTATGATGGTATCTGGAGTACACGCCTCCTCCCACATCGCTAGCACTTGGCGGGCCACTGCCCTTCCCCCACCCTACCCCCACTCCTCCATTCAACTGGAGAAGTCGTTGTTTAATACGGCTTTATGTATCGCCTTGTGAACTGTTGCTATGCCTATACTGCTTGTTCTCGTAATGATAAGAAACCGATCTAGGTAAATAAAATCAATCAATCAGTCGAGTGGGGCAAAGGCGCGCAACCGCACGCGCGGGCGAGTTCGTAGTGCAATAACTCTATCAAGTTCGCATCTTTCCGGCTGCAACTCGAGTACTTTGTAGGTAGCACACGTCATCGAAACTCGATATTTTCGAAATTGGCAAAGTTTTCTCGTCCAAAATCATCTAGGGGTTATTTGGACGCTGCTTACGAATCCGACGTCCGTTTTTGAAAGTTCCACCAATTTCGGGTGGTTACCTGCCGTTTGAGGGTGGTCGAGCCAGGATCACCGATCACCCTCCGTTATCTGTTTAGGAGGTTCCCTACCGTAATCATCCAAATGGACTTCGGCATCGTGTTCAGCATCCCGAATAAGCCCCGCCCTTATACGAAGTTTGAATAAAGTCGGTGATCCTGATCCAACCAACCTCAAACGGGAAGTAACCTACCGAAATCGGCGGAATTTTCAAAGAAATCGTGTCACACAAGGCTAACCTGCGTTTTCGCAGCGCTGTAACTTAGTCCACTCATGAGCTACACTGTTGTGCTTCAGAGCACGTCAAGAACCTTGTGCTGCCTATAAAGTCCACAAGTGCAGCCGGAAAGATTCGAACTTGATAGAATTATTGCGCGTCGAACTCGCCCGCGCGTGCACTTGCGAGCGGTCGCCCACTTAATTGATACGTTCGATCCTGCATGCATTGTTCACAGCGTACTTAAAGTCTCGCCGGGACAGAGTACAGCAATTTCTGAGTAGGGCGGCTGGAAATTTCTGATAAAACTCCCAAACTCTCACTCTACAAGCCGTCGCACCATTCGAGTAAAAGGTTTGGTTCTATATGCATTGCTGTACTCTGTCCGGGCGCACTCCAAAGTCTCGTCGGAACAGAGTACAGCAATTCCTGAAGAGGGTGGCTGAAAATTTACGATACAGTTATCCAAACGGTTCGAAATATTCTTGAAGACTTCGCGTTTCTCAGTAAGAGAAGATAGAGGCGTAGTAGACATGGTTCGCCCACTCGATTGATAGGTCCGATTCTGTATGCTTTGTGCACGGGCCATTCTCGGAGCATTCCTGGCAGGACTGGCAACGTAGCCATGCTTGAGATACTACGAAAACACGCATGTCCTGGGAAATAAGCTGCTCTAATCGCAAAAGCCTGCTCCAGTCACTTTTTGGACCACCCACGGCGAAAACATGGGTGTTCTAGTAAAGTAGTATACATGTTTGATTAGATGTTGAAGAGCCGAATCGAACGGTGCAAACTTTTCTTACAAAAACCTAAAATTGAAGGAGCTATGATCGAGCACCGTCAAAACCTCGGTTTTCGACGGATTTTTCCGAAGTTTTTACTGTGCGACGTGAGCGGTATTGCATATTGAAGGCGTGTTGATTTAGGGTCGAAGGGAAAGCTGTTATTGTTTTGGATGGTTCCCTTCCTCCAAACCACGTTTGGAATTAATTACAGCTACAAATAGCCATAACTACAATTGTTCCTTGACGTGTGTATGTACGCCGCCTACTTGTCATCCTACTTATAGCTCTCTCAATGAATTGTGCACGTCCAATACGCCTGCTGTTCTCTATGTAACCGTTGCTACGCAGTCCATTCTTCCATTCTTAACCTGCCGAGCACCTGGTGCCTCAGAATTCTAAATAGTTAAAGTACTGTGCAGCCGATCCGCAGCTAAGACCAATCTATGTACAAGGACGTCTTCGCCTTTGCCACTTTGCTGCCAGTCACGATCGGAGTTGTCAGCTTCCGCTGGACGTAGCAGTGGGGAATCTATGGGAAACAGAAAGGCAATCCCTCCCTCCCTTTTTCTAGAACTACCCACTGAGAAAGAATTGATAATAGTTATGCATGCTCGAATCAGAGGTCATCTCGGCTGCTGTGTAGAGGCAGTGCGAGGGGGGCTTTCGAAGAGAATACAGTGAAGCTCTACTTGCTTTATGATGAGCATTTTTTGCTCAAACTACAGGACTCGAAACCCAGTGCTGAAATGCTTTTTCGTGCTACCAGTGAGGCCGCTTAGTGTCAACGACTGCGCCTGCAAACCAATGAAAGAACAAGAATTGCAATTTGATATCTTACGTCCATCTACGACCAAGAGACCTAGAACCCGTTGATGACGAGGGGCCTTAGGGAAGATATTCCTTTTTTGGACATCCATTAAAGTCTCGTTTAGGGACTGCTTGGCACCATCATCGAGACTGCAGCACCAGTTACTCTGTCTGCCACAGCTTCAAAAGACGGCACTACTTCTTCGAGACTGCCAATGTTGACGGCATAAATAAGGACCAAACTCACAGTCGCCACTGCTCTATTAGTTTTGAAAAACTGCTTAACCATTCAACAAAAGCACACCCATTTCTTAAAAATGCAGTTGAATCCATGGGCAGGATGAGCGAACTCATCGCTGCATTTGGAGGGTCTCTTAAGAAGCAATGAATGCGTAGCTTAGTTTCACATTCATATCTTTTTCCGAGAGTGAGTGGTATGTAACGCAGTGGAGGGATGCGTCAGCTGTCGTCTGCACTTCGAATCAGATCCTGTTTCGGATTTCCCTCTCTGGCCAACCAAGCCTTCCACCATTCTGAGGACGATGAATTGATGCCAGGCTTGTCCGTAAAGGAACAAATACTGACATGCTCGTGGCTATCCAATGCAAGTCATTGTATGGCCAAATACGCATTCAAATCGCCCCACGATATCCCGCAGACTTAGAATGCGTAGTGCAAATTCTTTTAGAGTATTTATTGAAGCCGTCCTTTCATCCTTTGTCCTATCCGTACTTTTGATTAAAAATTTGTTTTTGCTTCATAACAAAGGATGAAGGCAATTACTAGGTATGAATGAAAACTATAAATGCACACTTGATTAATAACTAAATCGCTTGTCAGCCTCAATCACCTTCATGACAAGGTATGCATAAAAATAATGCATCTGCGAGTAACCCTAGTTTAGTTTCCCTTCAAGCACCGAAAATCATGCTATGGGTCATCTCAGCGCTTCTGTATTGCCTTCTTCATTCTATAAATGCAGACGCAGTGCACTCAGTTTTTTTCGACGCTGCTCATGTTTACAATTCGATCAACAATAGTGGAAATTGTTTCTATGCTATCCAAGCAAAACACAGTGCAGTGTCTGACGTCTTCAATCCAGTACATACCCCTGCCTCAAAACGAGAGTTCTCCGTTACGTGGTTTTTCGTCTAACATGGTGCAAACACCAAGGAAAGCAGTGTCTTGGAAAATCGGCAGCTTCAAGGCAAGGAACCATAGCCAAACCTGCAACACCTGTAACTCATCGGTCTGCCTTTCTCCTGCAATCCTTAAGCAAGTGTTCTTGAACTTATTCTGCGACAAAAAGGCTCCGAAGACCCCACTTAAAATCGGAAAGTTTTACTGTGGGGAATATGTTGTGCAAGTATCTTGCGCCTCTGAATATTTCTCAAAAGTACAAATGCAACAAATGTAGTTTCTGACAGCGTTATGGATGCAGTTTTGAATGAAAGTATGGACTCAAGGACCGATGTCTTTCGCTGGAAGTAGAGTTGAGAAACGTCAACGATCAAGCTGTGTCCCTAGAGTGCCGATGGCAACTGTTGCGATGAGCTTCTGTGAGGGAGCGAAATATATAGTCTGAGTGCAACTCAACTCTAAACTTTGGCTTGAAGGCCACGCGGATTTGCGGGGCATTCCTGCAACAACGACATTTTTTACTTCGACTTCTTACAAGCTAAGTATCCCTGCATAATACTAAAGCTTGGGACCACCGCTAGAAAAGTGCCCCTCCTACCCACTAAGATTGTATGTCAAACATATCAATGCCTAGGAAGGAGTGCGGCTTTTCTGCCATTGCCGTTTCTTTGGATACAATTGTGTGCGGCGTGCTGATTACGTCGCGTTTCCATCTGCATTCGGCGGAGTCCCAGCAATAGATACGGGTTCGTTCGATGAAGAGAGGGAGAGAGAGCGCATGCCATCAATCCCCGCAACGATTATAGGGTGCTATCTGTTCCTCTGTATCCGGAGCGAAGACTGGCAAATGGTCGGGACGATGCCGCGCCTGATGACGCGTCCAGTCCTCCCTCATTTCCTGATGGAGGCTCGGGTGCATGGAGACCGTTTCGGAACATCAGCTCTGCAGAGGAACTTCCCCGTCCCGTTCTTGGCTCCATCCTCTAAATGCTATTCCCTTTTCCGGTAAAGCATGGCCATTATCACTAGCACTGCTGATGCCGAACCCTTCGCCATGCAAGTGCGCAAACATGTTTTCTGAGCTCTTCAGCTCAGCTCAATTGTCCTAACTCGATGAGCACACATCATGCGACCAAATTGTCAAGGATACGAGTTTGCTCTATCGCTCTTATCTCAACACCACTGTGTTGCACAACTCGAAGAATAAAAGTTCTGTTAACATCATTCCGTTTTGTTTCACGCGGTTCAACGTGGAATGTGATAGACGGCAAGAAGGCGTTTCAACTCTCTGAAGCTATTAGACTGCAACCAAATTTCGACGTTTGCCTCCTCAGACGAAGAAAGGTTCAGCAGAGTAAGAGTGATGAGGCATCATCGGAAGAAAATCCAGGGAAAATATGAGCTCATAAGAAACTCAGAGGCTTCTTGGATTTTGCCTTTGATTTTGATAGCAGACTGCTTTCAGAGGAGATTCAAAGAATTCGGAATCACTTTTTCTGCACTACGTAGAAGCATACAATGGTAGAAAACTGAAGAAAACCGCCAAAATTCTATCTCCCTGAGCCCTTTCATTTTATACCTCCTTCAAACGCTCCACTACTCGCCCTACCGAAAAGTGTGTTCAAGAATACCTGCACCTCGAGTGCATTTCGAAAACGCACGATATTCCTTCGAGGCGCTCAAACGCTCGCAGCTGTGGTGCTCATGAATTCCCTTCAGTGAAAGGATAGAGCACCTCAAATGAGCTCATTCTGAGCGCGTCGGTCGATTCGACGGCGCATTCATATGGCAGCTTTCCAGCCAGCCTTCTTCTCTAGCGATCCAATCTGCACGGGACAGAACGGAATATTGGGGTTTGGATCGCTTGAGACAGTCTCGAAAGGTTATCGACTACCTCCTCCACTAGATACATAGGTACTGGCATACAACACTGTTTCGAGGGGGGTCACTACTGGCTTCGTTTAAGCTTCACTTTTCACCTTCACATCATCTCCGTTCAAGTTCTGAGCACTTCTTGTGAGCTCCGTTTAAACGGCATGCAGTACTCCACTTCTTGTTCCAGGTTTTCCAATCCTGTTCCTAGCGAAGCATACCTTAGAGACACCTGGAATTCAAGCAGTTCTCTGGGAAGATTAAAACCTGTGACTTGTTCTCCAGGTAGCCATCGCGAATCACTGTGTAGGCTTCACATTGAGAGAGCATACCCATTAGAAGTACGTAGGTGAACACGAAAGACCCTGGGGTCGCATTCATCATCAACAACTTACATAACTTTAACGAAGAACTCACAGCGGAAAACTCAGAGAACGCGGCTTTCGCTCACCATATCGCTCGATAAGCCGCACTATCTGGGAATTCGGCTGTGATTTTCTCTGTTAAATTGCTGTAAGTCGGTAATGAATCCAGCTCTGGTTGAGATTATCATTCCGGAAGAGAACTCGCGATATGAGCAGCGGCTTTCAAGCTTTTCTGCGGGTAATTCGGGACCACCTCTTTTTTTCGTCATAGGACTTGGGATCCGATCATGGTCAGTTCCTTCTTCTGTGGGATAACGTGTTGAATGCGTGTTCAACCAACAAATGGACAACTCCTAGGCACCACTGAGCAAGTCAGTGTTTGCTTCTTCACGTGAAAGTCTGGAACCAAATCACCAGCCACCTAAAGATGGAGAGCATGGTTGGCCCGGCTGGAACTCCAACCTTGAGTTGATTCATGGGGCACGCAAAAAGCTGGCGCCTTCGCTACAGGCGCACTTGGTCCCGAACCCTTAACTTTTGATGGCACGACTATTAGTACAATGTGCCGATGGCTCTACGGAACCTTCAGATCAGGTGAGTAAAGCTTCCTCTTATGGTTAGCCGAAGCGCAATGTATAACGACTTAAATATGTTACGCTGGTACCGACCGGAAAGGCAAGTTCTATTCTCATTAGTGGACGCAAGCTTCACCAGGAACTCGCCAGTCATCCTAGTCATAGCTCTTCGAATAAAACCGACTAATGCTTATTGCTTTGCTCCTGGACAATCGACAAGATACAAGGTGCACGATCACCAAACCACCATTGGTCAATCGAGAAGATCTTGACGATATAGTTGGCCAGAAACCCCATCCATACACCATCCCTTCACGGGTTCTGCTTATTACCGCATGACTTCGAGGAAAGGGACTGTGTTTCTTACAGAATGTGTGGATAAAGCCGTAGGACCATGCACTTTGAGGTCGTCCAGGTGTGATTGCGCCTTCATTCTCACAATGGCATCCTCGAAAACGTGCTGATTCTCCAGTGAATGAGCATTTCGTGTTGTGTCTTCCTGCGTTTGGAAATTGCTCGCTGTAGCAGCTCTCCTGGGACGTTTTGATGTCGTCGGAGGCTATGTTCACGTGCTGGCTTGAATTCCATCAATTGACAGTGTTTTGATAACCTGTTTGGTCGTTGTTTTTTCGTTGTCTAGCCTTGTCCGTGTCCAGCCTTTACCTAATTTGAGCTAATTCAGAAATTCTTCATCGTAATCTCGATCAGAGACGCCTTTGAGTTAGTTGTTCTATCTCCAGCCTCAAACATTTATTGCGTAGAGAAACTGTCAACTACGTTCATCGGATGAACTCTCGGAGCAGTCCTAAAGGGACGGCCCGCATAAAAACATGATTTATGGCGATTTCTTGGCTCGTGCTTGGCTTTTGCTATTCCTAGAACAATATAGGAGTTAAGCTGGTGACTTCAATCCGTTGAGTACGCTGTGCCATTCTCCCTACGCTGTCAGACATCCGGACATAAAATGCTGCTCCAGAGATGCGCCCACTCACTCACGTTACCTGAACATTTTCGATTCGTAGGCACCATTCTACTTCAAGCTGTGCTCCAATCCAAATTTGGATGATGGAGAAGACCTTTTGCACATCCAGTAATGTTGTTGACGTCGGTCAACCGGCTCATCACGTGATGGAGAACATCGAACGGGCAGAACAAATTACCTTGGAGGGCAAGGGCGTCCCGAAGCACACATGTCCTGGCTTAGAGAGAGCTAGCATGCCAGCCCTAAAAAGAAAGGACGGAAACGCTTTGTTCGTGTTGGAACCAGAGCCTTCGTAATGTCTTTTGCTGTTTGAAAACATTCAGCCGCACAACACCGTAGTAAGCAGCTTAGGAACTTCGGTATTGCGTAAACCTTTGTATGATGGCTTGAGGATTTACTAAACCGTTTCAGTAAGTGGTGTTTGATTGATGAGGATGATGCGATCTCCTAGAAAACGCCATCTTAACTGTCTTGTTATCCTAGACAGCTCACCACACAAATCCCGGTTATTAGGTGGCAGCTACGGTGTAAGCCATCAGTTTTTGGTTCCTTGTGCAAAATAAAACAGTTTCGAGCGACGACGTAGTGACCGCTATCGGAATGGTTTTGCTCCCTTGTCAACCATCTATGTACTTAGAGCTACCAGAAGCTTATCAGGCACCAGTTCATTTCAATTGCTTCACGTGGTATTCTGATCGGCTCTTGGAGCAAACATTGAGACGTTGCCTTCACACATTTTCTTGGTAAATCCCCAACAAGACCTAGATCTCTTTATTAATTCATTCCTCATTTTTGAACTATATCTATATCATTGCATCCTCCTAGAATAACGATGGCGCAATGACAGGGTAGCGCAGTCAGGAGAGACGCTGATGATAGCATGGATAGGTTGTGATATCGAACGCATGCGACGCTGTCAGCAAGAGACGCCAATCTCGTGTGCGGGTGTTGATTTTAAGTTTCGTAAAGGTTTAGGGTTTACCTGGCGTTCCACCATTGCCAGCTCGTAAGATTGACATAGCCCTTTCGGACGCGCACTTTATTCCTCTTATTGAGCGTAACTTCGCTCTTTATGGTAGTGGTCGGGTACGCTATTCTGACATTGCAGTCACCGCTGCTCTTTCGGTAGAAGCAACTTTTTTCAGTTTGCAGTCTCAGTCACGTCGGCCATCTGCAAGGCACACCGCGTTTACTAGCTTACTTGAGAGGAATCTTGTGCTCTGTGTCGAAGATCGTGGCCGAAGCATTGCAGAGAGGATTGTGCAACTCGCCATCGGGGAGCTACCGAAGATCTGTCGTGCAGGACGTTGCAAACGCGGTCCAAATGTGTAACTGCCCAGCCAGCCGCAGTATCTCCATTACCGGTTCACTGAGACGGGCCTCATTTCGTTTTTGCTCTCCAACCAGCACCGTAGGCTGGACACTAGTGGGCGGGAAATAGCCCTTTTATGTGGATCTTCCGTTTGAAAGGCTTTCCTATCGCAGAGCACCGCAGTGTACTAGCGGAGAGAGTCCCATCCGCTCTTAAACATTCATATGCCGCCAAATCTAAACTGTCATATATATCACAAGTGCTATGTACGACACGCCTAACGGCGTGTCTCGCACTTGCCGGCTTCGCGGGGTTATAAGTTTGCGCTTTTTTCTCAGAAAATACTCTCACACAAAAAGTACGTGTGATCTTCAAAACAATTTTGTTAACAGAACAACAAAAAGACAACATTTACTGAAGCATCTCGGTTAATACTACGCTTGGTATCGACTTGAGTCCTGGTGTTAACCAAATTTTCAGATGGGACTTCTGTCGACCTCGCGAGTACGCCACGTACAGTTGACCATGAGAAAATACTGGACTGGGGAGATATACGCAGAGGCGTACCTGGCGCGGGTAAAGTTTTCCGTTCAACATGGAATAGTGCTGAGTTCTGCATGCGGCCGGCCGTCGTACGACGACGATGTGACCTCTGCTTCCTTTCTTTCCGATCTTCTGACTCCAAACGGTTGTGGTGCGACGAAGGGAACCCGTCTTCTGGATTCAGGCACTCAGAGATGCGCGCAGACGCCGTTGTGTCAAGCAGGAGGCTGCGCTTCCTCTGGTGCAGTAGCATCTCATGCTCAATTCTGAATGCGATCCCTAGTCGTAGGACGACTGTCTCCTCTTCTGACTCCAGAAGGTTGTGGTGCGACGAAGGGAACCCGTCTTCTGGATTCAGGCACTCAGAAACGCGCGCAGATGCCGTTGTGTCAAGCAGGAGGAGGCTACGCGCCCTCTGCTGTAGCAACACCCCATGTTGAACGGCTGACGTTGCCCGCGCGAGGTACGCGGAGGCGTCGCAAGGGGTTCCATGAGATTGCGTTGGTTCCACGAAGCGTATCTCAGCCAGGTTTCTAACCTGAGTGAGATACGCCTCATCATCTACAGGGCAGGGAGCTAACTCAATTATATAGTGGTAGATATCCGACGGGATGAATACATAAATGTGTAAACAAGAATTTACTGACCTAAAACCACTGAACACCATTTGAATAGTTCTAAAGAGCTTCGTGATGTTCTTCTCAATTAGTTTTTGCTCACTCACAGCTGTCACTAATTACTCAGCATTTTTGATGTTGAGAGTTTACCTCTATATGTGTAGCCGGGCAGTTTCAACTAAGGGCTTGTCACGGAGCTTTCGTTTTGTTTTCGCTGCTAAGGGTTGCCTGAACATTACGGCCGCACTACCGTGGTGTGTGCTGTCGGTTGCTTGGGAGTATGGGATGCGAACAAACTCTACAGGCTGAACTTTTTGGACAACGTACCATACAACTTCACCAAGGAGGGCGAGTGCACTGGTTTCGATTTCACACGCTGTTCCTCTAACAGAAGACGGCCGCCACGTATGGCCCATCTAATCATGAGGCGATCTACGACTTTTGCGCACTGCAGAGTGCCTTCATCACATCTTCATCCATGTAGGAAAATGATAGAGCTAGAGTTGTGGTGTTCGAAACCAGACCAGTATAAAGGAAATCAAATATATGCATGTTCCGGTTAACAAATTATATTCTCGATTCAAACACCCATGAAACCGTGGACATGTTCTTGTTATAGCCGTTGGCCAAGATTGTTATCCACATCCTGTTCAGCTTAGGTTTCTCGCCTTCTTCAGAGCCTGGAACAGTCGGAGCCATCTACCGCACTATTACCCCCCCCCCCCAACATTTTACAGTACAAGGAACCAATCTCAACGAAATTAGGGATACGACCCGACAGCACAGTTTCAAACTAACCTTCAAGGAGATGCCGAAAAGAAACACCTGCAGGTGGACGTAGACTTTGGTAAATGCAATTCATCTCCCGAGACCATCCGACTTATCCACTCTGGGGATCAGGGGTGTGCGCTGACCTGTCGCCGGTAAATTTTTTACTGCAAATTTTTATCGCGGAGGTTTGTCGGTAAATTCCGTTAAATTCGGTATGTCCGTTAATTTTTTAAAATTTCATATTCTCTCAAAACCAACTTGTTTTAAGCGACGGTGATGTAAGAAAAAAGCGTAATGTTTTCACTGAAAAAACATTATCACATTCAGAAAAACCACATCATCTTCATTTTATCATGCATACGTCATCCTAAGGCAAACAACGCCCTGAAAGCAGCGAGCATCCTACAAACAAAGCAAGCGGAAGCCTAACAATGCACAAGTATAACGATCTATTTTGTGGGTGCTTTAAAAAAGTTGAAAGCTTAATTGAAACTCTACAAAGACATTTTTAGAACGTCCGTCATTCAATCGAATTATGTTATATTTCTTTTGGAATAACATTCTAATTGCTTTTCCAAATTATCACAATTATCATCATTTCATTCGATGAAAAAATAATACACCTTACAAAATTACACCTTACACTACTACTTTTTTGAACTATTAAGCTATATTTTAAAGCAAAGCCAGACACTTCAGAAATAGCAGCGAAATTTATTTATTCATTTATTTATGATATGTGACACGATAACGAACCTCTTTCGTTTCTTATATGGGAAAGCAGCTCAAGAGTCCACCAGGAGATCAGGTAGACTAGCAGGGCATACATTCCGATGCCTTACATCTTGGACTAAATTCCGGGAACAAGACATGAGCGTATGTTTCCCTTATTCCTCTGGAGATCGTCTATTGTGAGAGCTTCTACATCTCTATTTCAAATTGTTTCGCGTTGTGTGGGGAATTTCAGTGTGAGGTACTTTCCCAGTTGAGCTCGTTTTTAACACTGGAGCGCACCATCTCCGCCTCGTGATGTGGGTGTGGATGTTTTAACGAGCGTTAATAGCAAGTGAGCTGGAGATAGAAACAATCACTTCTAAACTGGAAGTTGTAGGTCTCCTTCTCCATTCGATAGGTAGGAACATGATTTTGTACGAAAAAAGTCGTTAAATTTTCCGGTAACTTTGGGTATTTACCGAAAATTTTCGTTAAGAGAATTCATCGCGAAAATGTCGGTAAATCCGTTAAACCGGTAAATCGTTAACCGTTAAACGCACTATGCTGCTGTGGATAGGATATAGGGTGTGATAGTGAGCAGAAATGGAAGGGTACTGGCAGTTCGCATTAAATAATACTTGGATGGATTGTATGAGGCGTGCCATTTTGACTAGTCCGCTGGACAAGCACAGGGTTGACACGCATAGGGGAATCGACTTTGACGTGAGGTGCACGATTCTAACGCTCGAGACCGAACCTCATCGAGAAATGCGTTAAAGGTGTTTTGCATTTTTGAAAAAAATCCAAACGATGAATAGTCGAAATGACTGCTCCTCGACGGCTAGTGACTTCTTGCCATTCACTTCGCTCTGTGGGCTATAGGTCGAGAGGTCGAGGGGGACATGCGCGTCGTTAAGAATGACACTGGTATAGTCACCAGGGAAGGGCCTCATGGTCAGGCGGAGGTCTGAACGGGGGAAATCGATAGTGCTGCGAGAATCTCCGCTCTTCATATAGTTGAAAAACATGTTTCGTTTTTGCTGAGTCCTTGAACCGAAGGGCTATGGGCCCTCGAAGGTGTGGTACAGTATCGCACCGTCAGCGCGTGCCCACGTGCATACGCGCGCGCGCTGATGCATGGACATCACGAAAGGATCTACTGGAAGCGAGTCAGTGGCTCAACAGGGTGCGGATGCTGCACAGTTTCTAAACCAGATGAGAAATCCTGTGCTGTGCACTATTTTTGCATTTTTTCATGACCGCTGTCTCCTTTAGCAATTTGCATCCTAAACAACTCATACACATTTATTTCATTCTAAATTGTCAAATACGGGTCAGATTGGTGATCAACACCCTAGATAACCCCTATAGACAAAGTTAAGGCGAAAACGGTGACCACGACCTTACCATCATTAGTCATCCTCACCTACTGTAGCCTACCGTACTCTAGAGTAATACGAAAAATAGATGCCAGATTCGTGATCAGCACTCCAACTTACCTCCTGGGAGAGGTTTGGGCGAAATCGGTGAATATGACCTCGACAGTTCAGGTCACCCGCACCTCTTATACTGTACCCCATTCGAGGGCCCGCAGCTCATTTGGCTCAAGTACTCAGCAAAAACGAAACATTTTTTCCTACTATATGAAGGGTGAGATTCTTACAGTACTCTCCGTTTCCCCTATTCAAGCCTACGCCTGAGGCCCTTCCCTGGTCAGTATGGCCAGTGCAGCAAGACGTAGCCTGTCTCAGTATCTAAAGGCATCTAAAGGCAGCGGCAGCGACGTGCTTCATTTTAACTATGGATCAGCGAAAACATTTATTTTCTATAATTTGTGGTTTCTAGTTTTGTACCTGGGACAATTTACAATTTTTTCGGCACAGAAGCTCTAACATATTCAAGAAAATGCCGAGGTTTTAGAAAGGGAGATCTTGGGGATTGTTATGAAGATTTTTTACCTGCAGTATACTTTTTTCGAGGAACAGCTTGGCTGTTCAAAATCGATCTCACGGTTGCTTGTTTCATAACATATATTTAATTGAATTAGATTTAGCTTCTAAAAAACTTTAAAAAACTTTCCTTCTTTTTCTTTTTCTCTTTCTACTAACCATGGTAATGATCCTCGTTTCGCACCCCCCCCCCCTCCTCTCGAGACAGGGTGCGAAACGAGGATGTTAGGACAGGGATGGAGACAGCCCCGACCCAGCTGAAGATGAGGGAGCAGCGCCTGAGGTGGTATGGATACATCCTCAGTAGACACACAGGGGATCACACCATAAGGTTGGCCCTAGATTTCCCGGCACTCGGAAAGCGTTCGAGAGGAGCCCCAAGGAGAAGGTGGATGGACTTCATCAAGAGAGATGTCGCCGAAATCGGCGCCACGGCAGATGAAGCCATTGATAGGATGAGATGGCGACAGATCACAAGAACAGCGGACCCTGTGTCTGCGCGGGACTAGACGCTCAGGAGAAGAAGAAGAAGAAGAAGAAGAAGACTAACCATGTCAATGATGCTGTGATTGAGGAGATGGACACAAAATAAGGATACTTTAAACCCTCACATTATCACTTTAAGATTTCGTTGAGACCGTTTGATTGTTTGCCTTCAATCTTTGAACTGAATCATGGGCACAGCTTCGGAACGGAAGAATTGGATAATGTTTAGCAAAAGCTTTGCATAAGGGTCTTTCAATAAAGGACCATGCAACTCTGTCCCACCCAACCAATGGTCGACATGGTGAGCGTCATAGAGCTAGAACTCGCTCGTGGGATGCAATCTGCAAGTTAGATCTCCACATTTGTAATCAGCATTGAGCTCATTCACGAGATGCTATCTGTTTACAGCTACATTGGAAGCTGAAGGCCGCCAGTTATTATGGGAACACAGTCAACACTTCGAGCTTTTTCACGTGATACAGGCTTCTGTTTAGAGTTACATGGGAACACGAAGGCGTTCCCTAGTTAGATAAGGCAAACCGTACTGGGAGAGCTGATGCGGGCGCATTCGTGTTTAGTTCCTAGCAGCTGCCGCGTAGAGGTTAGGGAGCAGTGCTTCAACTGCTTCTTCGTTAAAGACAGTCTTCACTAAAAGTTTTATGACCTCCAAAAGACATTTTTAGCGCACTTCTACCACTCAACCGGAAGGGAAGCAGCAACTCCCACTTTTACTCCCACTGTTCTAAGATCAGAAGGTTTTAGCACTGCAACGTTTTTCTTGTTTTATCATCGCTTCCGCGGTAGCGGAGGAAGCCCGAAGATGTGTGGGCCATCAGTTGCTCTTGGAACGCAATCCACCTATCCAAAGACGAGCTCATGCATGCGCAAGTTCATGGCTGCGTAAGATGCTTGTAGCCATAACTCGGCGTACTTAGTGGCTCTGACGACAAGCTCCGTTATTACTTTAACAGCGAATCAGGTGATGCCGAACTACAGGCGCCGCCGCCTTTTTTCGATGCCCTCCTTATATACACTTATGTGCAGGGGTGTGCGCAATTACGATTTACGATTTACGATTTCACGACATTTTGGGTCGTAAATCGTAAATTTTCGTAAATGTGATCTTCAGTCCACGGCTGACAAACGTGATACGATTCGGATTATGACAACAGCTTTGTGGATAGGCCGCTCGAGTTAATTCCTGGCAGTGGAACTGGACTAGCCTTTTTTCTGGTCACACTCTAGCACAGCATCTCACATTCGAGTGGCCTCAGTTCCAGTTTACAGAAAGACATGAAAATTCTTCTTCCATAGGAATGAAGATGATCACCTGCTGAACCATATTCTATGCTGCAACCACCGCCTAGTCAACTTGTGACTTTTTCATCGCTTGTTCACCACATATACGACTCTTTCCAATGCACACGAGTACAACTCATGCAAAGCCATAAAGGAATATTGGACTTGATTGGAGACTGTGGAATAACAGCTGAACTGTTGGAAAGAGTAAAACAATCATGTTTCAATCTGATTATCACTGCACGTCATGGCGCGGAGTCTATTTTAAGCAAAACGTTTGACACTTTCATGATAAAAGTGAAAAAGTTTGGCACTTTTTTCAGTGGTTTGATTGGGGCTGTTGCGTTCGCCCCATACGATCCGTTCAGAATGCTGAAAACTGGGCAAAAGATACGATAGCGTTTGTTACAAAGGTAGTGGAGAGCAGTACTGGCGAACGCAAGCAGTCATTAATTAGTAATACCATATTTTGGAGTTTCCGAAAGTTAACAAGTGCAAGCAAACCTGTGAGCAAAGTAAATGCCGAAAGTAATTGCCTGGTATCGTCGAACGTCTTTCATTCCAGAAGTAGTGGTTGCCTTCAAAAATGATAAAGGACAAAGCATGACGTTAGCCGGTCCCTGTTTGAGATGCGCCATCCATTCTTTCTACCTCTGCGGTATACCGTAGAGGTCATTTGAGTGTGGGTTTGCCTTACAGAATAAATTGCGGTTGCCGCCGATGTAGAGGTCAGTGTTTTATCCTTCCCAGGCAAATCAGGAATTCACAACCCAGCAGGTATGGAGGACTTGATTGCCCGTGGTAGGATCCTAATCGAGGAGCACGCGATAGACGTCCTCCTCCGACTTCTCTGGGTTTCTTCTAATTGTTTAAAATGCACCTTGTACGAGTCCGTTAAACCACTTCCAATATATGCTGCTTCTTGCTTCTCTACTTTACTTCTAAAGAATGCCACAAAAATATCTTCTTTTACAATTTTAAGTCAAAAATCCGACTATGATGAGTGTCCAAAAATATGATCATACTCTTTCAATTGTCACTCAATTCCTTCCCGCCTGCTACAAAAATGCTGTTGTACAATTCAAAATTTGAGAGTTGGCCAGCGATCAAATTATTTTTTTTTTGGTTTTGGATGGAACGGTTTTTGTTGGTTTATTCGGAGTTGTTGCGGTTGTTTCTACAAAGTCATAGTTATAAAGTTATATGGAAGCCAATGGCAAGAAGAATGATAAACATTTTTGGTCGTTCAAGCGGTGTAAGCTTTTTATTTCGGCTTTTAAGATAGCGTTTTTGAACAAGCACTTTCTTTTGGTTCTCCAAAAACTTGTCCAGCTTGATTTGAAAGGTGCTAGTAGAATTTAATAGCTTACATCTTAATTAGAAGTGTCCAGCTCAAGCTGAAAACGTCTCAATAAAACATGGTTAGCTTCGATTAGCTTTAACATAATAGAAGAAACAGGGAAATTAGAGGCATTGTAAGTCAGACGCCTCTTACGATGTACGGTTTACGATTTACGATTTACGGCGATTTTTTCGTAAGTACGATTTACGATTTACGAAATTTCGGATTTCATTTACGCACACACCTGCTTATGTGTAAATATACTATAATATAGCATATTAAGTACACTATAATTATTTCAGTTACTTTCGACCTATTCCACGAATTTCCAAAATCGTTGTGATTGGAGCGAGTCCACTTTCTGGTTCTTCCCAGACCTGTTATTCACAGCAAACAAAAGTTATTCCGTAACGTAAAACTATCTACTTCCACGACGTTAATCCCTCGTGACGAAGAGCTGAAGTGAATCGCATGTGATATGTATGTAGCTAACCCAATACTTCTTTTCTTTTTCTAGAAATGCTACAGATAGGGAAAGTTCATGCAGCGACTAACTCTCAACTGACAAAAAAGGTTCGTCCGGAGATAGGTGGCGAAACGAACCACTACGAAAAAGGAAAACATTGGTTACTTTATTTTTTTCGCTTTCCCTTTACTTTATTGAAACAAGAGTTTCTTTAAAGTCTGCACTTTTTAATTACGGCTCATTTCCTAGATATTTTTAGAGCCATAGAAAGCTTATACCTGCTGGTTCACGGAAAGCGTCGCCTCAGTCTTGTACTATGGAATAGCTTCAATAGTTTCAACATTACAAGGAAGATGAAGATGGGTCATCTACACAACTGGTGAAATACTTGGATACGTTCTAGACCTCAAACTCTCCTGAAAAAGTCTCTAGAGGAGAAGGCTTTGTCAGGCCATCAGCGATTATTAGCTGCGAAGAAGTGCGACGATGACAATGAAGTCGTCGACTTGGTAGCTTTGTTGCATTGCAGGAGCAGCAATCAGCTATAACGAGCATGAGAACGATGGTGGCGTTAGCACTCGTGTTGGGACTTCGGCTCATCACCTTTGTTGCCTTGGAAAGCCGTCATCAATTGACTGTTCGTAGCGAAGGCGTTTGAAGTGAATGATGCCGTCGAGTCCATCAAGCACTCTTCGAGAGATCTGTGGTTCTATAACTAGGCCATCAATTTTTTTTTGGAAGGGAAGAGCTGCGATGCTGTTTATTGCTAATTTCTTTACTCTTATAAACGCTTCCCAGGCAGTTAAAATGCCGTCTGCAGTAGTCGAGTGACTGGCTGTGACTGGAGTAATTCTGTCCGGTTTTACTCCTCAAATCTCCCGCAGAACCCGCGGGAGATTGAAGCCATTTTCGAAATCTGACTAGCGAGCAGGAGCGTGTCTGCAGTTTAAGTTCACCTTCACTATTTCAGTAGGACACGTTGATAACCAGCAAATATGAGACTAAAATCGGCAAAAAGTGCTTCTGATATGACTGAAATGTGTACTCAGATCACCTACATGCATTAGACTCGATCTGATCACTTCTGAAATAGAACAAGGGCTGTTTTGGTTGCGCCAGTTCAAAAAATGCACGAATCGGAACACTCATGGCTTCAGTACAGCGAAAGGGCGGGATTAGGCAATCGATGAATTCATTGGCGCAAACCAATGAATTCATCGATTATTCACGTCGAACTTTTGAATCCAGCCTTTCCTTACTTTGGGTTTCAGACCGCCTTCTCATTCCGCGGCTAGACGAGTGTGAATAATACCAATTAGGAGTAACCGAATTCCTGCTCGAGGCTCGAACTTTGAGTTTTCTGATGCCCCTCCATACTATTGGCTATTAGCAGTCGAATGCGACCGTATAGGCTTACTATGTATGGCCTTTCTTGGGAGTGATGTGCCCTGAGAGAATGCTGGAAAGACGTTTACTGGGTGCTTGCGACGGTACTACAAGAGGATCTCCCACCAGGCTGCCTCTTCCCCCCTCCCCCCCCCCCCCCCAAAAAAAAAAAAACTGAAGCAAAAAGGGCCTCAGATGATAATCATATAGAGGGAACTAGAGGTCGTAAACCACGGTAGTCCCCCCGCCAATACAGTAACCATCGGTTTGCCCTATTTTCAAAATTAGCCGACTGATTCCTACATCTTCGGATAGGAAATCCGATCCTCTTTGTAAATATAACATCCTATTAAAAATCGATTTTTAAGGCCGTTCATTACAAAGCGGCTCTTTTTCTCGGCCAAACGGCGCAAAAACGCAGTTTTTCGCTGAATGGACAAAAGGTATGGCTGGTATTGCATAGTGATGGTTCTGAATAAGCAATGAGTATTTTCTTGGTCAGCAGCCGTGAAGTGGTTCGGAAGAGTGACTGTTCATTTATAGGTGAAGTTTCGTTGAGCATTCAGTAGCAGATGAAGAGAATCTCCACCTAGGATTGTTTCCGGCAGCTTCCGGCTTCTGCCATTATTCTACTAAAGGATGATAGCAAGTATATTCGTCACCCTGCGTTTTTCTTGTCCTCCCTGTGATGATGAACCACGCTTAATATGTTTGCCTGTTTGAGTCGTCGGAGTCTTCCAAGGAAACAACGGTTCAATGATTGTATGGAGTTGTACGGAGCAATTATGATACGCGTCGCAGATAGAACTCTAATCTTCTATCTTTCTTGCGTTTCTTCCTTACTGCCCTCCGTTCTTTTGGAATGAAATTTGGTTTGGTACATGACTTCCCTCTGAAGCCGTGGAGTCCTACATAGTTTCACAGCCACTGATCATCTCATAATCTGTCCTATACTCTAGCAGCTTCAGTAGTCCGATAAGCCTCGGAACACAAACTGACGTCGAGCCTTCCCCCATTTACGGGAGCCAGCCTTGCGACCTAAAATCCGTTCAAGTTTAGCAGCAGATCGCGCCTATGCGACACTCAGCGACATCCCGGCTCCGCGAAGTTTGTAGCCGTTCCCGCAGAAGAAAAATGGTCATGCTCAAACAATGAAACCACTCGAGCACAGAGGTGTCTTTAAGCAATGCAGCGGTGTTGACACTCCATTAGACTCTGCGGCTATGAACTTCTCCTTTTTCGGTAGGGCACAGTGCGGCCTAGTACTGAGCTACTTCCATTGATTCACAAAGAATTCCCTGCGGCATTGACCTTCAGGTTTCGCACATGATGTCGAGCCACGTTGTGGCAGGCGTGCGGCGCCTTCGAAAATAGTCAACTTATCCCGCAATTTCTCGTTTTCTTCTTTGTATGAATACTACATCAATGGAGATTATGACAACTTTAAAACAAAAGTTCTCCTTAGTGGTAAGGGCTCTTAATAGCGGAGAAACTACATAACATTAAAATTAAAGGGATAAAACTACAATGATAAAACTTCAGCACCTGCTGGTTCCGAAGGATCATAAGGTAAAGGATATCACAGTATTACATCGATTTCCGTTTGTCTTTGAAAAATTGTGGGAAAATGCATCCCAGCGCATATAGAGGTGCCCGATATCATTTCACCTAATCAGTCTGGTTTTTTAGAAGCTCGCTCCCCGAATTTGCGGTACTCTCATATTTAGAGTAGGGGTGTCGGGTGTCAACAAAAGCTAGATGTGGTTTATTTCGACTTCAAAAGGCATCCGATATCCCCTCCTTTTGCGAAATTAATTAATAAGCTGAGGTTTTTGGGATTCACCCTAGAATAGGTCGTGTCACATTCGCGTTGATAAGGCCTTTTCTTTAGTCCACCAAACTAGCTGAAGTCTGCCTAAGGGTGTAGTGCTGTAACCCATGCTATTATTTCTTATTTGTACTTTTGAAATTCTTTCCATCATTAACCAAAATTTATGCGGATGACGTAAATATATAGAAATATAGAAATAAATATAGAAAGTCATTAAATCTCCTTTAAGCAGCAATCGATCACGTTAGCGAATGGTCAGCTTACAAGTCTGGTCAGTGGAGCTGCCTCTCGCCGTAGAAAAAAACGTTTGTTTTACCTAGGCATGCCGCTCAATTCCCGGGCTCCCACTTATCACATAAATGGCACCATTCCATGTACGCATCTACTACCGACGTGGCACGCCATCTAGTTTTCCTCACTAATACCTGGTTGAACTTCTCTCGTATAAAAATGATAGTAAGCAAGGCAAAATGTCGATCGTGCAGCTAATTTAAAACGCTAAAATCCGGGAACCCGAATGATATTGTGCCTACAAAACATACTCTTGCTCAGTAGTTGAAAATGATGCCACTGTTTTCAGTCCCACAACAAGGAAGGATATCGAACCTCTGGAGAGTGTCCAAAACAACTTCACACGGAAAATGATTATAAGATGCTTCAACCTCAATTATTCCTTAATTCCTGACAGAGCTCGACAGATGGGGCCGTCATTTAGGAAGAGGAGAAATAGCTAAAGCGATATCGTTATGTTATTCGAAGTTCTCAAAAACATATGCAGCTAGAGCCTGCATCGCCGACTTCTTCCGTTTCGCACCTACATAGCGGTACCCTTACCAGCCAAGGCGGAGTAAGACGACCTTTTTTGACCTTTTGACCTTTTTTCCCATGGAACCTTGCAGTTGTTCCTTCCCTCATGAGGATGGGAGAACTACAGTCGACCGTAAGTCGTTTTAGAAAGCATCTTCACCTCGATCACAACCTTCATCAATCTCAGTTTATTACCTTCCTTCGCCTCATTCTGGTTTCTTTTTACCGGCTGCTCAGTGCTGTTCTACTTTGCTTTCTGTTTATTAGGTTGTCCGGGAAGTTCTCAGTGTTTTGTGTTCCTATTTTTCATTTGTCAATTATTAAGTAAAAATTCAACTTGCATTGTGCATTAGCGCTATTTTTGTACAGAATTTTGCACTCTGTCTGACCAAATAATTTATGTTTCAACGTTGTTTTATAATTCTGCTCTTGAAGCGATTAAGGAGTATGTCGAATTAGCAATTCCGAACGGCGTTTCGTCTTAAATTCAAATTGGGACAATCCGCAGCCGAGGCCCCTCGTCAAATCAGTCAAGTGTGGGGGCCTGATAGTGTTGGAGAGAGCACTGTGCTCCATCAGTAAATTTCGGACCGGAGATTTCAGCCTCGAAGATGACCCCCCGTGGCGGTCGACCTAGAGCAATCCTGGACGACGAGATGAGGGAATTGGTGGAAGCTGAATCATCCCAAACAGTTCGAGGGATCAGTAAAACTGCTGTTCCGGATGCTTTGAAACGCCTTCGGAAGGTGAAAAAGCTCTAAAAGTGGGTGGCCTACGAGTTGAGTGAACGGCAAGAATTGTGACGTTTCGAGATTTGTTCTTCTCTACTTTAATGCAACAAAATTGACCCGCTTTTGAATCGAATCATCACTTGTGATGAAAAGTGGATTCTGTATGATACCAGGAAACGTTCTGGACAGTGGTTGGACGCCGACGAACCCCATAGGCATTTTCCAAAGGCGAACCTCCACCAAATAAGGTAGTGTTGACTGTGTGGTGGTCGGCGGCTGGTGTGATCCATTACAACTTTTTGGCACCAAGCCAAACGATCACAGCAGAGACCTACTGTAAGGAAATCGACGAAATTCACAGAAAATTGCGTCAACTTCAGCCGGCATTGGTCAACAGAACAGGTCCGATTTTTTTACACGATTACGCCCGCCCACACGTTTCACAAATCACTTTTCGAAAATTGAACGAATTGAGGGTTGAAGTTGTCTCACCCGCCAATTCTCCAGACCTCTCACCACCGCACCACCACCATTTCAAGCATTTTCAGAACTTTCTCGCTGGAAAACCCTTCACCAATCAGCACCAAGCCAAAACAGCTTTTGTGGATTTTGTCGAATATCGACCACCTAATTTTTTCGCTGATGGAATAAGTCGACTGGTTGCTCGTTGCAGGGATGTGCGTAATTACGATTTATGGCGATTTTTACATTTTTTTTTGCAATTGATCTTTTACTACATTTTGGGTCGTAAATCGTAAATTTTTGTAAATGTTATCGATCGACGGGCAACCGATGTTCAAATGGCGTGCCGTAACCCGGATATAAGGTGCACCCTCCCTCCGTCCCCTAGTAGCGCATTCCCACTTTGTTTTAGCGTGGTTTTTAATGTTTTGATGTGGCACCATAACACAGTGGTTTCGAGTTCAACTTAATTTTACTGAACTTTTGGCGAGATATCTTTGCAAGATGTGACCGCGCATTGTCGTGAAGAAAGCAAACATCATTCCGTCATGGTCGTTTCCGCTGCCTGGCCCCACTCAAATTTTGGAGTTGGTCAGCGTCGATGTTCGCTGTCATTGTGGTGCCGGCTTCATGGAACTGCTTGGGGACATTCCCTGGAAGTCTCACTAACAGCACAGCCTTACCTTCTTCTGGGGGATGTCGGACTTTGCTTCGGAGATGGTCCTCGTTTGGGAAACCACTGGGCTTTCCGGGGATGGTTGTCATGGAAGACATGGAGTCATCTGCCGTGACTCCGCTCTCCCAGAAGGTTCTTAATACGAAAGTGGAGAAGCGGAGACTGAGCGATGCTCTTTGCGACGAACGGTCGGAGTCACGGAGATCGTGGCCACCCAGGAGACCACCTTTATTATATTCTAGAATGGTCTAGAATGTGTGACATTATGTTCTAGCGCGTTCGGGCTACGGCCTGTTGCACTATGTCAGACCGTATCAGGTTTTGTTAAATCTTGAAAAATTATTGAAAATTTTGTTGCGATACTTTTCCGACAGCCTTGTAGAAAATATAAGACCTTTTGGTGCACTAAAGAGTAGAGTTGCGTCATACTCAGTACGCGATATTTGTCGAACTGTATGCACAGTTGCTGGTTTCCCCGAGTTCGTGAGCGGTGCAATGATTTTTAGTTTTTTTTATTATCTCCTAGTGACTTTTTGCTATTGCATCTGCTAAATCCTAGAGTTATACGCATCTAAAAAGCTCCTAAGATGTTGGAAATGTAATGTTCATTCGAACGATGAAGGCTTCTTGTTGAAGCACTATGCATAGGTTAAGGTCAAGTTTTCGAATCACAACATTTTCGACTTTCGTGTAACGTATAGAGTTTGATTTGAGACCCTCGCCTGTTCGCCTGACCAGAAGGAAAAGTGGAAGTAAAAAAGGAAAAACCTCTGACAAGAAAACTGGCCAGCTTGGGCTCATAATAACACGACAAATAAACAAATATTGGATCACCTTGTATTAACATTAGCAGAAGAATCTATAAAAATTCCGTTGTAGATGTCAGGTGGCTCTTATGATTTACGGTTTACGATTTATGACTTACGGCGGCTTTTTCGTAATTACTTACTTACTTTGATACTTTGATGGTCCTTTTGTCGGCTGGAGGTCTTCTCAGCGGGGACCACAACTCTTCCAGACCGCTCGATCTCTGGCTGCTTGCATCCAGTGAGGCAGACTTCGCTCTCTGAAAGATCTTGAGAATGAGCCTGCCCATCGCGTTGGCGGTCGTCCCAGTGGTCTCTTATGGTCTCTCGGAAGCCATTCTGTGACACGGAGACTCCATTTATCGTCCTTTAGTCGAAGCAGGTGTCCGGCCCAGCGATATTTGGACTTCTTCATGTACTGCAGCGGGTCTGCTAATTTTATTTTATTTTATTTTATTTAATACGCCGCAAGACGGCGTGCACCACCAGACAGTCAGCCATAAAGGAAGCACTCCAAGGAACCGAACACAAAAACTCAATAGTGATGGATAAAGGGTTTCAGTAGGAGAAACGAAACAAACAAAAATAACATCGGAAAAGGAAGAGCGCACAATTAGATAGGACCCATTAAATCGGCTAGATAGAAGAAAGAGCGAAATGGCAGAATCCTTCGTGACCAACTAAACAATAAGAAAGGGAGCTTTCATAGCAGATGTTGTGATTGCGACTTCTCCCGTAGCTCCGAGCTTCGTAGGCCTTCTTGCTATTGCTGACGAAGGCTTGTCCTCAGAAGACATCTCTCCACTGCACGATGCGTAGTTTGCATTGCTCTGGCGATTGTCTTGTTGTCGGGCCAAGTTTCCGTCGCGTAACACATCGCAGGCAGTTCAGAGGCGTTGAATATCGAGGCCCTGAGACCGGCATCCTTGACTTGATCGGCGACTTCGCGAATCGAACTGAAGGCCGCCCATGCTGCGTGTCTCCTGCGGGCGATTTCAGGAGCGAGGTTATTATCCATGTTCAACTCTCTTCCGAGATAGACGTAGGAGTCGACCTGTTGTGGAGTGACTCCATTTAACCTTACGAGTCCCGTATCACACCACTGGTTGACTATAAATTGTGTTTTGAACATATTCATGTCCAATCCAATCTTCATACCTGCCACATTGAGCTCGTTCAGCATTTCCTCGATTTCTGCCGTGCTGGTAGAGATGAGAACAATATCGTCGGCGAAGCGAAGGTTGCTGATCCGTTAACCGTCGACAAGATAGCCTTTATCGTCCTTCATGGCATACTGGAGTGCCGCTGTGAATAGCTTGGGAGAAATCCTGTCTCCCTGCCGTACTCCTTTCCCGATAGGAATTTTAAGGTTTCGATCGAACAGCTGGATGGTAGTCGATGTGTTCGAGAAGTATTCGTCGAGAAGTCGGATGTAGGGAGATGGTATACCAGCGTGCACAAGTGCGTTCAAAACGGCGTTGATTTCCACAGAGTCGAACGCTTTCCGGTAATCCACAAAGACAAGGACAAGTGGGAGGTGGTATTCGCGGCTCCTCTCGATGAGCTGTGAGACAGTCTGAATATGGTCCATGCAGGAGAAATCCTTGCGAAACCCTGCTTGCTCCACTGGCTGATATTCATCCAAGCAACGCTCCATGCGGTTAAGCAGTATTTTGGTGAAGATCTTGTACACAACCGAGAGAATACTGATGGGTCGGTAGTTGTTGATATCCTCCTGCTGACCTTTTTTGAAGGTTAAAACTGTTTTCGACTCCTTCCATGAATCCGGAATCCTACAAAGTCGAAGGTAGTGGTTGAAGTGCTTGGTAAGAAGTGAGCAGAGGGCACTGCCATCCGCACGAAGGAGATCAGCAGAAATGCCGTCCGGTCCGGGAGCAGTGCCCGGCTTCATCCTTCTGATGGCATGAGCAACTTCTGATTCCAGAATGGGAGGTACTTCCTCAGCTGGTGGCATCAAGCATTTCGGGACAGTGATGGAAGAACGGAACAGATCTGTGTAGAATTCTTGAACGATGGCCTCCATCGCTCTTCGAGACCTTTGCGTTGTTCCATCCTTATCCACAAGGGCTGACATTATTGCCTTCTGATCGCAGGGATCCCGTTTGCAGCGCTTTATGCTTGAACCTTTCCCAGCGGCTTCTAACAGCTTCAATCTTCTGTGGGCTTGAATGGACTCCTTCACTGCAATTCGACAGGCCTTCGAGATGGTGACTTTTCCAGATGGGAAGCGTTAGGATCCAGTTTAACAGCTCTTCTTTGCTCCAAGAGTATAATCGCATGTGCGTTAAGTCTTGAGGCAGTCGGTGATGTGGTTCCGAAAGAGGTGCTAGCACATTTCAACAGTCCTTTGGAGAGAAGGTCTTCCGATGGATCTTCAAGAAGATTCCAATCATACGACTTTATTGCATATTCCAAGTCCTCAGACCAGAATGTGGGGATCCTCACCGGTGCCGGTTTATGAGTGTCACGGTTGAACATCCTCTTTTTGAGAGTCAGCTTCGCACGGACAAGACGGTGATCCGAGCCGGTGTCAAATGAAGGCAGCACGCAGACGTCGAGCAGACTCCAGCGTCTGTTTGTAAGAACATGGTCGATCTCCGAACGTGTTTCTCCGTGTTTGTTTTTCGTAATTACGATTCACGAAATTTCGAGCTTCATTTACGCCTGGCCCGTTGGCAGGAGTGTGCTGATTCGTACGGTGCTTACCTCGACTAATTCCGATATGATTTGAGGAAGTTTTGATAGTTCAAAGTGAAGCACTCAAAATGCTGAGAACTTTCCGGACAACCTAACACATAACATGTTTTTCTGAAATATGCCCGTGTTGTCCAATCAGGGTCTTACCTGTGTGCTTGTTCCCAACTAGTAGTTTTCTTCTATGCTGTTCATACGTCAACGTTTTACGTCGTCTGTTTCACGTCAAAAAGTAAAGTAAAGGCCTTCTTTGTTTTGTTTCCGCATGATGTTCAGTGGCGAATATAGTAGTGTTGACAACCACTGCCAAACTGCCAATAAAGCAATTATGAACAATAAACCACGTCGTAAAGCCGCTGAAATAAATATCAATCACCTCGAACAGAACGTCACCACGGGCTTCGAGTGCCGGAACCACCCAGCTATGCATGCACCTCCATGTCCCATGTTGTTTCTCTGTTTGAAAAGTGTTTTTCATCTTTACTGTCTGGTCTCAGCTCTCTCTTCTCTATCTCCTCAAACTTATCTGACCAAATTTTCGTCGCATAGATCTCCTTTCCTTGTGTCGGAACTCACCGTCTCGTTAATCTGTTTTCTCTACCGTGACCTTTTCATAAAGCTTTGTTCAGGGTTATCTCTCCGTTTTGCCTAACAGTTCCTTCTGTAATTCCTTAGTTGCTCTCTTCCGCACCCATCCACTCACATCTGACTCCAAGGCCTACATAGAGAGGCTTGGCTCGTAGTTTAACATCTCTCAATAGTTGGATGTCCAAACCTCATTCATATTGTATCCTATTATATTGTATAATAATCCGCTAAGTGATGAGTCATAAATTAGTCATGAAATCGGGGGGGGGGGGAAATAGAGCGAAATTACGGGGCGCGAAACTAGCCAAAAACACCCAGGCCTCTTCTACGTGCCTGGAAACCTTAGCCCTGGGGGTAGTCAAGGTCGCTGAACACGAATCTGAAGCTCGTTTTTGAAGTCTCGATCGCCATAATTGGTATTGATCAAATTATCGATTTTTGTGGATTACGTTTAGGCGGACCGAAACTTCAGCCCTAGGTGTAGTATAGGTCATACTATATAGATAATAATCCGCTAGGGGCTATCGATCCGCTAAAGTAGGGAAAAATTACGGGGAGCAAAAATAGCGAAATAGCGGAAAATATCCAGCTGTCTTCCAACGTGCCTGGGCATCCTCGTATCACGGGTGGGTGCTGACAGACCTGGAGGACATCGCGGACGTTACGTGCGCTCAAACAGTGCCTGTGGTGTAAGGCGAACATCGCTGCTCGGAAAGTAGAAGATGCGAGTTCGAGTCCCGCGTGGCGCAAGAGTTTTGGTCGCAACAAAACATACTGTAACAACATAAGAGCGGATGTTTGACGGTAACCAGTACCAGTAATAGGGGACCAGGTCCAGTCAGGGGTACCACTTGTGCTGGACCAGTATCAGTAATGGGGTGAGTTCCAATAAGGGGAGATAAGTAGTGAGGGGCACTGCTGTAGCGGTTCCGCGTGGGAAAAAATTCTGTTCAGCATAGTATTTGGAGCGGTAGGAATCTTCGGTTCTGAGAAAAAGGCTTTTCGTCGTGTGACCAAGATCAGTCGTTCAGTATCTACCGAAATTTCGATTCTTGCTTGAGGTTTTCATTTGAACTCAGTCAGCTGATTCTTGGGATGTAGTCCAGAATAAAAGAAGGGAACAGGTATGCATTACCTCCATGCAGACAACATAAGATGCCCTTTTCTACGTTTCCAAAGTAGGTGTCCACCCCATAATTTCCCCATATCTCGTTTCACATTCAGTTCTAGAGACCGTCACTAGTTTTACTAGATTCCTCGCAGTCGAAAATAGGTAATCACTCACTTAAAAAAAACTTTTCGACTCACACGAAAATATGACTTTTTTGAAAAAAATGGCTATTTTAAAAGTATGAATCCACTTGTGCAAAACAGACTTTTTTAAATTCAAAAGTCGATCGGAACACCATTATTTCTTATAACATCATACATCGTATTACTCATTCTACGGACAAAGCTCGGGATGATTTTGTCTTCGGTGGTGCCCCGTGTAGTCAAAATTGCCGCCACTTCATTGAACTGTCGTTTAAACTCGCTGAACCAGGAGTTCCACATGTTCTCCATTGGGTTGCGTCAGGAGAGCGGAGCGGCCAGTCCGTTACTTGAATGTTGTGACGATGGAACCAATATAGACACATGAACAGTGTTGTCCTGCTGCAGAACACGTGTCTGCCGTCCTCGAGAAAACGCCCTCTCAAGAAAGGCTAAGCTCCGGTACACCTTGACACTCCAGACTGTCCATGCGACACGACGGAAGACTAAGCTTCAGCTTTCCGCTGCTGCAGAAGCCGATCCATGTCGCGCCTCCGATGAGGGCTTGTCGCGGATCTCTCCAGTAATGTCGGTATCAATCGAGACCATCCAGATCCAATTTTTCCCGTTGTTAAACATGAAAAATCTTGTTGCTAAAGACGAAAAATTAAACTTTCACATGAGACGCTCGGACAGCGCACACCGACTATCTCTGCACTTAGCTTCGTGCTTGTTGAGCAAATTCTGCACTTCTCCACCCAGCCGTTCGATTCAGGAGTTGTGTAGACCTACCTACTCAATGGTTCTCGGGGGCGTCACGAACATGCGCTGCGACGCTGTGGTGTGTCATTTTGTATGCAACACTAGCAAGCTGAATAGCTAGGAGCAGAGAAGCGATAGAAGTGGCGGCAATGTCTTTGCGCAAAAGTCGACAATGAATGGATTTGATTGCGTAGCCTTACGCGGAATCTATACGGAGAGACTGTGACAGAGAGCAGAGCTCCGAAAATCCGGGGCCGTACCATGCCTCTGTTCGTGCATGCCCGTAGGGTAAAACAGTAGTGGCAGCGGGATGCCGGGATGCACAGCTCTGAGGAGGTATCGTACTCCCCATCCAAGGCGGAAACTCCCCCCCCCCCCCTCCCCCATTGTTCGGTGTAAGAGGAATGCTGAATACAACGAAGGAAAACATACGATTTTCGCTAGAACTTAACTGCGAAGCGGGGGAAAGAAGTAGTCGGATGTATTCTTCTGTAATTCGGTACTTACTTTTCACTACTTTCACTTTACTGAGAACAGTGATTCGTCTGTTGCATTGCATGTTCGCTAACAGAATTTCCAATTTCCAAATGTTTCTAGGCATTTCCTAACTGTTATTGTGCCGCGAAACCAACCCATGATGGCAGATGAGCTGAGTGCGCAGTGGAGGGCAATAGAGTAGTGCATTCCATCGCGCTGCCGGGTATTCAACTAAGGGGTTACGTGCTCTCAACATACAGCCTTTCATAGGGACGAATACGGTGTTGCAACCGTGTTCGAAAATTGTTGGAGGACTGACATTTGTAATTGCTTCGGTGCCTCTCAAGCAGAGGCCCCTCAATGCTGTCTGTGTCAATCAGAGCGCTCAAAAGATTACGACGAAAGATTTTTAAAGTATAGAGCCTCTCTGCTGCAAGACGTGTGTTATTTTTATTTAATTTTGCTTTATTTACGCACACTGAGGTGCGTTTACAAGAAGGGTAACCAAGACCAGTCAACAAATCATCAAAGAAAAAATACGCTAAGAAGAAGCGAAGAATCTGAAGTTAATGTACTGTTGGGTTTAGAAATGGGTGCGTCTAAAAGCAGTCCTGCCTAGTAGGAGACTAAGACTTTAACGAGTTCCCGAAAAACTATCTTTTGACATTTCCTCACGTCACCCTATACTGCCCTTAACACGGCATGTTTTCTCAATCTGTGCACAGTTATGTTTCCCAAGAGTAAGCGACTGAACTGGAAGACGAAAATACAAGCGATGAATAGACACACCCAAGATGGTGTGTCACCATATATGGCATAAGAAATGGCACCAACACTGAGTTCCCAGCCCATTATGACCCCGCAGTCTTTCATTCTCCTCTTCAAACGCGCATGAGTGCGCAACGGCGAGCAGGTGACGTCTCCGTCGTAACAGCACCGGCTGATCTGTGGCTGCGGGGGGGGGGGGGGCAGTCGTTCGGTACACCGTGCTACCTGCCGCCCACTTCCCGCCTTGCACGCGCCGCCCAATTTGGACAAGTTTGCTGCGCTCGAAGCCGTCGTTAATTGGCGTGACATCGTCTAAAAACCTATCAACTGATAGAGCACGATTGGGAAGCGCATCTCGGGGAACCCTGAAGCCATTTTCCAGTCTGTTTGTTTATGGAGGCAGTTGAGGAAAGGAGGACGTCGTGTCTTCTCTCTAGATTCTTTCCATTTTTACCACAGTTCTTTAAATTCTCGCCTCAACAAGAGACTATGGGTGATTCCGGTCAGTTCTACATTAGCGGGACCTAAAGAAAGCTTTGGCGCTGCAGAAATTCTTTTGAAATCTCTTTTGCTCCAAATATGGTGAACAAGGTTCTGACTCTTGTCTCAATAACGAAATCAATTAAGGATAGAGATGCAGGGCCAAGGTAAGTGATTAGAAATGCGATGCCTCCATGTGAAGGCAGGGACATCTTGTCCTCGGCGCGCCCCTCGCCCCGCCCCTTTCTGAGGGCGGTGTATCCAACGACTCTCCGCCGTGGCTGCGCACGACGCGCATTACGACCGGGAGGTTCCCAGAGCGTTGTGGGACCCATCGAGCGGGTGGAGCCGAAAACTGCTGGTAAGACTCGAAGACGGAGACCCATGGCCCCGAGGCAGGACTCGAAGACGGAGACCCACGGCCCCTGGAGGCAACTGTAAAGGATAAAGGATAGAGAACGGCGTTACTCAATCCCTTCTGGGATGCGCCAGCGCACTCTACTTCTACGGGATGTCGTGGAGGCGACATGAATGCGTATTTGGCCATACAATGACTTGCGGTAGCCAGCCGATGAACAAGTCAGCCCTCTATCCTTCCCAGACAGTCTGGTACCAATTCACCGACCCCGGAGGGATGGAAGGCTTGGTTGGCCTGGGCGGGAAATCCGAACCAGGGACCTGGTATCGGTGCACGCGACAGTCGCGCCTCCTCCGACTGAGCCACACGCGCCCCGAGGCAACTGTAGATGAATGAAATCTATTTCACCATCTACGTAGAGAATTCAATCAGATCAGAATCACCCTCCGGAGGGTGTGGACACGTTGAAGATCCGCATTCCTTCAGTTGGTAATAAGCAGCGGAACGAGAACAACTGTATCATATCGCGGAGGCGATGCGAGGGATAGTTCTACAGGATATTTCCTTTCCTGTCTAGCTCCCGCGCATGCAGTATCTATTCCAGCGAGTCGGATGTTGATGATAAAGGTCCTAATCCATTTAGTTGGATCTTCTCTGGATGACCTTTTTCTTGTGAAACGGTTTGAGAATTGAGGTGCCACATGGTGTTACTTGAAACTCCTTTTCTGAGGCTATGAATTAGAACAGCAAAAGATCATGCGCGCCGCGCTCTGACTATCACAGACGGAAGACGAGTTCGAGCACCTCGTACCGCATTCCTGGCTCCTTCAGAAGCTGTCTGCGAGTGTGTATGTGCGAGACTCCGCCGGCGTCGGGGGAACTCGTTAGTGCCGTCGCGGTGACGCGCACACCTCGAAAACAGAAACATCAACATGTACGCGGCGTGGCGCAGCGCTGGAAAACAGTTTCGTTGAAACTTTCCGCCCCCTGAGCTACGCGCGCCTCGAACGGGTTACGGCACAGGTTCTGCGAATTGTATCGGGAACGTGGTCGTTACCGTACGTCACTTCGTTGTTTACTGTTACCGAACGGGGACGCCAACGGTAAGCGTACTTAAAGCGATCTCAGACTGCTTCTGGAACATTCCTCAGACGTGCTTCCTCTCGCGACAATACCTTGAACGAAGATAAATCATTGCCTGTATAATGAACGCTTGACGCTTCTTTGTTTCTTGTCTATTTGCAAAATGACCGCCTATGACCTTGTTCTCAGAAGGCACCGCTTCTGGCCTGTTCTTCGAACCAGTTCTGGATTCTCTTCGCCTTTAACTGTACCACGCCTTCCCCTTATTGTTAGTGAAATCATACTGCTGGCTTGCCCATGATTGTCCGACTTCGGCCTTCAGTAAATCTTGGTACGGAATAGTGACTTTGTAGAATGAGTTTCGTGAATGGCGCTGAATCCTGCTGGCCAAGCACGCACACTCAAATTGCTTCCCTTAGATTTTGTAGATATGGGATGCTTCTCATCATCATTTCCACCAGTGCTTGTCACGTTTGGTGGCAGGGTCCGCTCCTCTGGTGTGTGACGCCAACGCTCCCGATGCGATGCTTCTCTAATGCGGAACAATCAACTGCGATTAAAATGCAGTCGGAGCGCCTGCAATTAGAGATAAAGATCGGCGATAATAAATCCATTTGTGGGATGCGACACTCACTCTACTTCTACTGATGTCATGGAGGCAGTTTGAGCGTGTGTTTGGCCCACATATGTACTGACTTACGATGGTCAGTTAATAGACATCTAGGGTTTTATTCTTCACGGGTTGGTCGTGTGTTAATTCACAAAGCTCGGGCGTGAAAGAGTCGGGTGCCCAGAGTGGGACCTGAACCAGTAATCGATTCGATGTGTAGGCCACAGCCGGCCTGCGTCTTTAAGCTATTTCAGGTTTGAGTTGTACACATTGTTGAAGGAATACCAGGCATGATGGTGCATTCATTGGATGCGAAGCACTGTCAGCAGAAGCCGTTACCCGCCAGCCAGAAATTCGGATTCTTCTGCGCCACTGCACCAAAATAGCGATTCATTGTGAGAAGAGAAAGTGTGCTGTTCCTCCTGCGTAATAAAGGCTTGCTTCAATCTTTTCAATGAGAGGGACACCAGTCTCGATGATCAGTCAACCTTTAGCAGACGATCGCTAATAGACTAGGAGCCATGGAAGACCGAGTAGTCCAGCTGCAAAAGTGGCTCAAAAATGCAACTTCAGAAGCTCGGCCGCTCCCGACGGTCGGTCATTCGATACTTTCGCTTTCTGCTAAAGAGCAATAAAAGCTGTTGCGAAGTGCCATACGATATGATGTCGGCAAGCCTAACGTCGTTCACTTCTCGGATACTGCTCGAAAACCGCTCTGATGAGCGCTTCAGGCGAGCGAATCATGATAAGAACGGGATCTCTTTCTCAAACGCTGAAACACAGGCAGGAACATGGAGCCGGTACAAGTAACCGAACCGGATACGTTCTCCAGGAATCTAGCAAGAAGAAGTTGGACATTCGGCGGCCCTCCCTTAGTACGTGTTCCCACCAGCACGTCACCTAGTTCCCGTGCAGCTAGTCATCTGACCGATCACCAAAAAGTGCAGCCGGCACTTCCGAGACTCATTAGACGCTGTTCTGACCCACGATTTATGACGGCGTTACGTCAGCACGACATCGTCGCCAACTGCGCTCCGCCACATAGCACATGCACTGAGCGCAATAGGAGTTTCTGCTTGGCCGCCCTTTTTTCACCGCTTTCAAACCTTCGGGTGACGGGGTGACGCTCGTGGTTAGGGCCTCGAATGCGGACCTCATCGAAGGGTGCCAGTGAGAATCTGACGCGATTCTTCAGCGGATTAGCGTCACACGATCGACGCTGCACTTCCACGAGTTCCTTATGCGATGCCACAATGGGCTTTCATGGCCGTCCACGAACGCTATTAGAAACCGCCACCCTGCAGGCGAAACCCGGCCCAGTCGGCGCAGCACCTTATCTTATCGCCGGCTGCTCGAAATTGTCTTATTTTCTTCTGCTCCATCGCATGCTCCCCGAAAATTTTCAACGACTTTTATCAACATTTAAAATAAATTCAAATCCCGTAGGAAGTCCCACCAATTCGCTCGTATTCCAAACTTCTCGCTTGTTCTTGACCCTCGAAACCGGAGTCGTTGGCGAGGCAGTTTCCCGCCGCTGCCGAGGGAGCCTGTTCATTCGATCGAAAAAAGCCGTTGTAGATTCAGCACTTTTTGTAAGTGGATTGCTTGTAGTTCTCAAGATGCCACAGTACTATTGGTGCCTGTCGTTGGATAACTCACGGGCGCTGTTCACTTCTTCGCATAGGAGGACGAATAGATATGAAGGGCTCCGGATGCGCTTAAGAAGGTGTCGTTCCGCACTTTAGGTGTCACCCTTAAGTTCTTCTGCACTGAGCTGCACTTAGTACAGACTCCGATGCAAAAAGTGAAGCAACGCCCCGCTTGCACTACTACAGGCCAAGCAATCCCAACCGGAGGTGGCAGTGTGTGGTCCTCACCACAACCGGGGGCAGAATTTTGGAATCTTACGTCTTCCGAGCAGCGGTTTCAGAAAACCTAAGCGTGTCAGATGTTCTCGGATTTCGTGAGAATTCCAATTTTCCCATGATTTTCACTCGCAGCAGATTTACCAACTTGCCTAGGAGCATACTGGAATGTGTCGATCTCAATACCCTATGCGACCCATTTTTGCACACCTGGTTAGAAATACAAGCTCGAGTTTGTCCGTCTTTTCCCTACTACTAAATTACAGAAAAATTCCTGGAATTTGCAAAACCCTTTTAAACGCGTGTTCCTGAGATGTCAGAGTATGAAGACATTCAGGGGATTTCAGGTGAAACAAGGTTTGAGAAGGTCTTTTGTTTATCGGAGTCGTGAGAAGTTTAGTAGAAAGGATTTTGTGGGAAACGCCCTGCTAGAAAGCATCCACGGAGGTTTCGCGCCAACAGTAAGGGTAGCGCGGTCCTCTAATTGTTATCGCCAGTCCATGAAAAGTGCTTGCCCACCACTCGTGACGGCGAGATGACTTCCTCATGCGCAATACCAGCGTCCACCGCACACAATCAGGGTTGCTTTACGCTGTCACCTTCGATCTTCGCGAATTGAGCGGCTGTTGACTTCGCTAATAAAGTAAGGATCAAAGCGAAAGTAGAGATGATTCGGATTTTATACCACAGAAACAGGGCACAGCAGGATTGCTGAGTGGAGCAGGAAAAGTCTCAGATTTTTTTATACATGCACATATAGTTTTGAACTCAGTTACTAGCGGCATTTTCTCTTGCCCAAATACGGTCCTAGATTTCTGAGTTGCTTGGAATCATGGTTGTGTATAGTACAGTATATACATAAACTACATCAGCTTTCAGTCCGTTAACTGTGAATTTGCCGGAACGGATGCCTTTGAGCTCTCAGTGCATCCATCCCCCGTGCCAAGGTAGTCCAGTAGTTCCTTTTCATCTGGAGGCTTGTCTCTTAAACCTTGAAAACCTCGTTGACATCGATGATGAGTGACACTGTCGTCGCATTCAGATGGGTGAAGCCGTCAACCAAGGCGCGTAGCGACGAGCCCAGCCAGTCCGTCACAAAATCGCGTATGCATTTGGCCTTCAAGGAAGCTTTTAACCACCGACGAAATCACAAAGTGCTCTGCACAAATATTCGTCTGCTCATTCCCGCTCTGCTTGTCGCGTCTTGGTATGCTTAGCTCTGGGTGAGCATCTCTTCTCGCACACTTGTCATGCATGCGGTGGCCTGGTGCGTGTAGCACGTCTCAATGAACATATGAACAGCTCGGAGTTCGCATAATTCATGTTATTCCTATTTTTGTGAATTGCTTCTTCTGCATAAACGGGATGTCATTTTTTAATGTTTTAGGGTTTCCGATTCCACATTATGGCTTTGACACTTATACACTTTGCACGCTTTTTTAAGTTTATTAGGCTGAACAGAACATTTTTGCCGCTTAAGACCCTTGTTCGAATAGAATTGACTGCTCTTAAGAGAACGAAAAAAATTAATTGTTGCAGCTGCTGCAGCGGCCCACAAAATCCAACGTCATGCATCTATGAAAAGCCTTTGACAAAAGTTGGATCTCCGCTTCAGAAACAGTTGGAGGCCCGAACAAAGACGATTTCAAGGCACTAAATTCTGTAGATTATGCGTATTTTAAGTGTGTCTGCATCCCTAAATTTTGAAGTTTCATCATGGCCAACTTCACAGCTTGTCTTAAATGGCGTTACCGTACAAAAGTGCAAGAAGTTCCGCATCGAGCAATGAATGACATTCTCGAAACGGGTTCTCTTGCTTTGTCTCAGATTCTCACGTGCGGACTGCAGTAGGTTTCCGATAGTTAGCCCACACAAGCGTAAGACATTGAACGGCAAATGTGACTGCTCGCGAGCAGCGGATATCGTAGAAGTTTTACGAGGGTCAAAGAGGCTGTACAGTTGCAGAGCTACAAGCGAACTGTTTTCGCCACCACGCTGTATCGTGCTTTGCAACGCGCAACCGTTTCTAAGAAGCGCTCGTGTTTCCTGAATCCACGCTTGAGCAGTGTATGCTCGATTTCTGGGTCTGTTGAACGGCTCATGCTTAGGAGTCACTCATCATGTCCTTATGCGAACCGAGAAACACTTCCGCATACTCCGTATGGAGCATAGCTTTATCCTATTCACCGTTTCATGTGCCAACCATGTCTGTAAAACCCTCGTGAAGTTTCATTTACCGCTGCCTTTCCTGCAGGTGTCGGTGGAATGTTGCGTTGCCGTTATGAATTCTCTTCTCATTACCCAATACGAAGTTCATCTTTCAGATGATCCCGCTTATACTGATCGCTTTTCTGGCATGGCCAGCAAGCTGTCAGCAGGATCAGGATGAGCCCGACATCCTCTCGGCGCACGGCGGTGTGTTCCGAGCTCTCGACTGGACGAACGAGGAACTCGCCGAGATCTCCGCACTGCACACCACTGCCTCTCACCACAAACTTATGCAGTTAGTTGCGGTGAGTGCGATTCGAACAAGCCTTACATGTGGAACAGCCTTTGGTATCCCTCCGGAATGTGTTCAAAGAAAAGTGACGGAGAAGAAAATGATGAGAAGAGGAAAACCACTATTAAGGCGTGTAGCATAAGAGTGACTTATTTACGTACCCGTGGAGCATCTAGATATCGGGATGGCATGGTTCGGTCTACGATGGCAGCTCTTTTGGCCCAAATATCGTAGGCTGTGTATTTCAGAAATGTACAGTACCGGACATGCCGCTGCCTCCAACAAGCACAAGCGGCGCAAAAGGGCGCCGGAGAGCGCCGCTTTCCGCTCGCCACGCTTCGCGTCTGAGGCAAGTCGCGTTAGGGCGCGGCGTCCTCAACTTCTGGTCGTTAGGCTGATGGAAAGAGCCTACCCATGCGCTTGCACGAGCATGGCCTACTGTTTGGAGCTAACTGCCGACACGGCGTGCTGTGAATAACGCATATAGGCCCGACAGAATCAATCGAGTGGGCGCGACAACCTATAGAGGGAGCGACAGCTTGTAGAGTGAGCGTATGGGGAGTTTTAAAGGAAATTCCTAGCCTTCCTACACAGGAATTGCTCTAGGACTGTCCAACTTGCATTCTGGAGTGCGCCGTGAACAATGCATATAGAAACGAACCTATCAATCGAGTGGGCGCGAAAGCTTGTAAAGTGAGCGTTTGGGGAGTTTTATCAGAAATTCCCAGCCGCATTACCCAGGAGTTGCTCTAGGACTGTTTGCATCTGGAGTGCGCCGTAAACAGTGCATATAGAAACGAACCTACCAATCGAGTGGGCGCGACCGCTCGCAAATTGCACGCACGGGGGTGTTTGGAGCGCGATAATTCTGTCAAGTGTGAACCCTTTCGGCTGCAGCTTGTGGATTTGGATTTTGCAGCCAGTTAAAGCTCTAGCAGTTCGCCAAGGCACGGGGATGAAGCCTAAGAACGGACAAAGTTAGGGTGATGCGAAAATGCAGGTCAGGCTTGTATAGCTCTTTTTTTCGATTTCAGTCGATCACTGCAGAAAGAGGCGATGAGCTGACGGCACACAAATGCATAGGCTAACAGATCCCTCAAGGTACTTTAAGAAGAAGCGCTCACAACTCTCCAGCTGCCTAACCTGCCTTAGTTACGGCTGCCGTTTTAGAGCGGCGGACGGCAACAGTGAAGCTTCTTCCACCCTTACTCCTTCCGTCTTTGAGTTTTCGGCACTCGCAATGACACCGTTCTGTTTAGCTCGATGAGCTCTATCAAACGGTGTCAATCTCGCCCAATTTTGAAGACATCGATTTTTTAACAATTTCGCGTCGAGGGCAAGGCTGCAACGGAGGGGGATGACGTCACAGAAAATCAATATTTTCGAACTTGTCCAAGTAGGGTACCATTCGATAGCGATTTTGATGTAGAATTGAACGGTGTTACTCGGATTGGCGAGAACTGTAACCTGAGCGAGCAAGGGTGCGGAGAACGTCGATCGTTGATGTGCCAAACTGCACGCGCGGTCATGTTTGGAGCGCAATAAGGCCTGAGTTATAGGCCTGAGTTATACTCCCGCGGGAGCATCCGCGGAAGGGCGGGAATCGCGCCGAGACTCCTCACCTGGCCAATCGCCGCGCCTCGCCACGCCCGCCTCCGCCGTGCACCATTGGTCCGCGGACGTTCCGCGGATGCTCCCGCGGGAGTATAACAGAGGCCATACTCCTGCGGGAGCATCCGCGGAAGAGCGGGAATCGCGCCGAGACTCCTCACCTGGCCAATCGCCGCGCCTCGCCACGCCCGCCTCCGCCGTGCACCATTGGTCCGCGGACGTTCCGCGGATGCTCCCGCGGGAGTATAACAGAGGCCTTACTCTGTCAAGTGTGAACCCTTCCGACCGGAGCTTGTGGATTTTGTAGTAGGTAAAAAGTTCAAGCAGCTTGCGAAAGCATAGCGATGTAGGTTAAGAGCGGACAAACTTACAGTGGTGCGAAAATGCAGGTTAGGCTTGTGCGACGCAATTTTTTCCAATTTCAGTTGATCCCTGCAGGAAGACGCGGAGAGCTAACGGAATGCAAATCCGTGAGCTGGCAGAGCACTGAAAGCACTTTTCACAGTCATGCTCACAACTCCCTAGCTTATTAAATTGCCTTAGTCTGCCATTTAGAGCGGCGGACGGCAGCGGTGAGCTTTCTTCCGCTCTTACTCGCCCATATTTGAGTCTCCGACCTCTCAATGGTACTTTTCTGTTCAGCATGAAAAACGCTATCGAATGGTGTCAATTTCGACCGATTTTGGAAATATCGATTTTTTGGCTGTTTTGCATCGAGGACAAGGGCGTTAAAGGCCGCGGCAGAGGGGGGATGACGTCACAGAAAATCAATATTTTCGAACTTGGCCAAATAGGGTACCATTCGATAGAGCTTTTCGTGCTGAATTGAACGCTGCTGCCACGAGTAGCGAAAACTGTAATCTGGGCGAGTGAGAGCAGGGAGAACATCGACCGTTATTGTGCCAAATTGCACGCGCTGGCGTGTTCAGAGCGCAACAACTCTGTCAAGTTCGAGTCGTTTCGGCTGCAACTCGTGGGTCTAGTAGTATGCTGAAGTAGAATGATGTAGCTAGGAATAGGCAATGTTCTAGAGATGCGAAGATGCGGATGAGACTTGTGTGACGCATTTTCTCCAATTTCGGTGGCAACTGCGGGAAGACGCAGCTAGCTAACGCGCATAAAATGCGTGGGTGAACAGTATGCTTAAGGTACTTTATGATGACGTGCTCAGAACGCCTCAGCTGCCTAAACTGCCTTAGTCCCAGCTGCCAGTTTAAAGCGTCGGAAGATAGCGGTTAGAGTTTCCTGCGCTCTTACTCGCCAAGATTTGAGTTCTTGCTGTTTGCACTAACATCGTTCAATTCTGCATCAAAATCGCTATCGAATGGTACCCTATTTGGCCAAGTTCGAAAATATTGGTTTTCTGTGACGCAGCCGTAACTAAGGCAGGTTATGCAGCTGGAGAGTTGTGAGCGCTCCTTCTCAAAGTACCTTGAGGGATCTGTTAGCCTATGCATTTGTGTGCCGTCAGCTCATCGCCTCTTTCTGCAGTGATCGACTGAAATCGAAAAAAAGAGCTATACAAGCCTGACCTGCATTTTCGCATCACCCTAACTTTGTCCGTTCTTAGGCTTCATCGCTGTGCCTTGGCGAACTGCTAGAGCTTTAACTGGCTGCAAAATCCAAATCCACAAGCTGCAGCCGAAAGGGTTCACACTTGACAGAGTTATCGCGCTCCAAACACGCCCACGCGTGCAATTTGCGAGCGGTCGCGCCCACTCGATTGGTAGGTTCGTTTCTATATGCATTGTTTACGGCGCACTCCAGATGCAAACAGTCCTAGAGCAAGTCCTGGGTAATGCGGCTGGGAATTTCTGATAACACTCCCCAAACGCTCACTCTACAAGCTTTCGCGCCCACTCGATTGATAGGTTCGTTTCTATATGCATTGTTCACGGCGCACTCCAGAATGCAAGCTGGACAGTCCTGGAGCAATTCCTGTGTAGGAAGGCTAGGAATTTCCTTTAAAACTCCCCATACGCTCACTCTGCATGCTGTCGCTCGCTCTATAGGTTGTCGCGCCCACTCGATTGATTCTGTCAGGCCTGTATGCATTGTTCACAGCGCGCGCCATGATAGCAGTTAGTTCCGAACAGTAGGCCATGCTCGTCCAAGCGCATGGGTAGGCTCCTTCCATCAGCCTAACGACCAGAAGTTGAGGACGCCGCGCCCTAAGGCCTCGTGCATACTTCCCATCGCCGCGATGGAATCGCGGCGATGAGTTTTGCAGAGCGACGCGAAAGAATTTGAATTTCTCAGCGCTCGTCGCATCGCTCATCGCTCTGCAAGGAAGCGCGACGGCGATCCGTCCAGGACCAACGCTAAACACCGCGCGCGGCGCGAAAAAGTATGCCATGCCCGCGATGGGCGCGGGAAGCCATCGCGCATGCCGACCGCCACTGTTGCGGCGGCCGCGTCGAAGTCCTCTTTGAGTATTCGGCCGCGTGCGGCGGAATGGCCATGAACTGAGCGCCGCGATGGCATCGCGGCGATGGAAGTATGCTCCCGGCCTAACGCGACTTGCCTCAGACGCGAAGCGTGGCCAGTGGAAAGGGGCGCTCTCTGGCGCCCTTTTGCGCCGCTTGTGCTTGTTGGACGCAGCGGCATGTCCGGTACTGTAGGCATCCTCGACCGCAAGTCATCGGTTGGTGGCTTGAAACCCGTCTAGATTTAAAGAAAAAGGAAACACAATGGAAGCAATGAATTATGCAGAAGGAATTATGGAATTGCTATATGATCCCAAAAAGCCTTTTTCGTTTTCAGCAAAAACTGATGAACTCGGATGTCAACGAGGAGGGCAGGCGACGGATTGAAAAGTTCATGCTGCAGAAGCGGCCGCCCAAGTTCCTCGAGAACTTCCTCAGCGCCGCGGATCGAAACTTCGTGAGTTCTCTTTCAGACCTTCACCACTGACTATCTCCTGCGACGTCGCCTTAACTGTAGCCATACTTGACTCCCAGTGGACATCGCCATGGTTATCTGCTCGTTGCGTTGCAAACCTTTTCATGAGGTTGTTAACGGCTTTAAGGATAACGTCCTGGATGGCCTTCCTCAGAGCCTGCAAGGGTCAAATCAATCACAGGTTATCTCACCAAATATCGTGTCGATGGCACGAAATTCAATGTCGATCTTTTAAAGCATGGCCAATGGGGGGGGGGGGGGTAACTCAAATAAAGTGACCCACCGTAGCCCACTGAAGGACCAGCGAAAGCCCCAGAGGGTAGGTTAAAGAGTTGACAATTGAACATTTTTCAAATCAACCGGGACGGCACCTACATTAGGTTAAAACACGAAACTAAGGGTGAGCTTGAGCTCGCGCGTTATGCACATGTATTCATCCTACCGACTGAACGTGGGCTCCAGGGAATAGATCCAGAATACCTCAGGGACTTTGCGTTTCTGAAGCTACAGAATCTTCACCTTAATCTCCTTCCCTTCATGACAACAGGTCTTATGGTAGCCTAGTCGATGCCTCATTCCAACGAAGCCATGAAAATTTGGCATTGAATTTTGTGAGGAGGTATTTATAACATTTTCACGTCAAGCTGGACATTTTTCAAATCAAATTTGATACTCCTGTGAGACCAGCTTGACGTTTCTGAAATCAAGCTGAGCAACTTACAAATCTTACAGAACAGTTCTTGCAATCTCATCATCTTGCGTTACAGGCAAAAACGAGGTTCTTCCTCACTGAAATAGAGTACCGCGCATATGATTTGGTCAATTGCCGAAAAGAAAAAGCGGCTTTTTTAATAACTTTTTTTTAAATCAAGCACTTGTGAAAAGAAACATATATTTGAGCTGAGCAGCCCGAGCTCTATCTTTTGACATGTAAATCAATGGAGTTGCATATAGGCCGGACATATCAATCGAGTAGTTGCGAGAGCCTGTAGAGTGAGCGTTTGGGGAGTTTTAACGGAAATTCCCAATCGCTTTACTCAGAAATTGCTCTAAGACTGTTCACGGCGCACTTCAAAGGCAAGCTGGACAGTCTAAGAGCAATTCCTGAGTAGAGCGGCTGGGAATTTCCGGTAACACTCCCCAAACGCTCACTCTACAGACTGTTGCACCTACTCGATTGATTATGTCCGGCCTATATGCATTGTTCAACTCTATTGATTTACATGTCAAAAGATTGAGCTCGAGCTGTTCAGCTCAAATATATGTTTCTTTTCACAAGTGCTTGACTTTAGAAAAAGTTATTTTAAAAAGCCGCTTGGGAACGCTCCAAAGCGTTCTTTTCGGCAATTGACCAAATCATATGCGCGGTACTGTAGAGCCTTTCCGGGAAACGTAGAATAATTGTTTGTTTAAAGGAAATTTAGTATGACTTCCTTTGAAAATTTTCAATACGCCTGGGCCAACAAAGGAACACACCGTTTAAAATATTAAAGATCCAGCCAAGACGCTAAACGCCATTAGCTACCTTGCGTATAGCCTAGCAAGTAAGAAAAAGACATCTTGGCTGCTGCAACACCATGGACTAAGAAGTCTCCTTGGGCCACGGGGACCACACGCCCTTCTATTTCTGCCCAGCAAGGCCCACTTAGCTCGAAGGATGTTCGATTTCTGCACCCAGCTGCGCTAAGGCCTGACACTGTGCGCCGCCACCTTAAGCAGTCGATGATCGGCGACACTGTGCCGCCGGCCATCGCTCGGCGTTCGTCATCGCGATAACGTAATCAGTTGCGCAAATACAGCGAAGGACACGATCGTCCGGACCAACCCCCACATACTGCACGGCATCCGATGGGATCAGAAGTCACACGCCAACACTTGGTTTACCCTCGGTTATGTGAGTTTTCGGTTGACCAGATCTGGAACCTCTCTCTGAATGATCATTGAAAGGTCCTAGGAGACCGTCTGATGTCCATCCTTTTGTATGGGTGAGATATATGTCAAGCAAGGGACAGAAATTGCAAAGGAAGCCCAGAGGCTCCGCTAATCAAGGACTGTGTGCGTTTCTGTTAGGACCGCTACAATTGCCAGGAACGTTGCATTCGTGAGCAAGCTGCTATGTGATTTTAGACCCCTACAGAATGCATGATGTACTCATTGTAGAAGAATTCATCGCCTTATTCTCACCTTAAACTGTGTGACGTTTCCCTCCTGAGTCTCAAATTCGAGAAGGCTTCGTGAGCGCAGAAGTAGTGCATAAGTGCAGCCATTGGCTAAACACCTTCTACTCCCTCTTCCAATCAAGTGCCGAGTCAAATAGCCGGACTCGATTTGCCCGTTCGGCCGGCTGTTTGGTAGCCACCCTTGAATTTGTTCTCCGCATCGGGTGGAGCTCCACTTTCGTGTCATTTTCCATGTTTTTCGAAAGCGCAATGAATATGTAAGACGGTGTCTGGATACGTGACACTGAACAGCTCCAACTTCAGGACCTTTCAACTCCCTTCTTTTCTGATGAACTGTTCCCTTTCGGTTCATAGCAGTCCAACCTTTTCTTCTTTGTTCAGCTCGGTAAATGTTGTTGTTCTTTACCAGCAGAAAATGATCGTTTATTTTTTTATTCACTTATTCAACAGTTATTCACATTGATACTATAATATTAGGGGACGGATGAGGGGACGACTGTGTGAGACGCAAGGGCTAGAAACATGCATATAAGTTAGCGGGAAGTTTCTGAGTAAACTAGTGGAGTCTTTCAGCGTTTCTTATAAGTTAATTGCTCGGATAACCACGTGATAGAGCAGAGGGCATCAAAGGCAACTCCCTGCGGGTAGATTTGTGGCTAGTTTGTCTATCTCAGTCTAGATAGGATGGTTATGGGAAGATGCTGACTGTGGTCCAGACAAGAAGCTAGTCGATGAGTTCATTCCGACTGCTGACCATGTGCAGTTGGTGTCGGTAGAGCTCCATCGACTAGCTTCCCGCCTTCCTCGATGTACAGGGGCAGACCGACTGGCTGCGATAAAGGCCTTTTCTCCATTGAACGGGGTGACACTGCAATTGTAAACGGTGCAATTTATGTGCTGAAAGCACCCATTCCAGCTGCTGGAGCACCACGCCGCCGGCGACTTCCACCAGTACGCGGTGCTGCTGTTCGAGCGGTTATTCGAGCTGCCGAAGAGCAAGGCGGTGGCCGCACTGCGCTACTTCGGCCACCACGCCGAAGCTGACTCCCTGTCCGGCGCCGAGTGCTACGAGTGCGCGGTGCGACGGTTGTCCGAACGACTCGCCCGGTGAGCGGCGGCCACCCACGGACTGACCGCCTTCGCGCCCCCTCAGCCACTGTATATCCCTGACGAGTGCCAAACCACCACTATGGTGCACACACACCACTAGCACCGGCTCCAGTAGATGTCTACCCCGAAGGCAGACGACGTCGAATGCAGACACATACTCTCCCTAGCATATCATCTCTCGCACACTGCGGCCACCCCGCCAGAGTGCTCTGAATACGGTTGTGAATTGTACAGGATCTGATGATTGGATCTCATGTATTGATTGTGATGAGCGATCAATAAAGCTGTCTATGTTGAGAGCGCTTGTTTCCTAAGATCGTGTTATACATATCAGGCTGTTCTGTTATCAACTGTGCAGTCGTGGCAGATCGGCTTATGCAAAACTTCATTCACTAGTTCAATAGCCCTTCGATATTGCACTCTTTTTGCACGGTCCCCATAAAACAGCTATTCAAAAAAAAATTGCGACAGCTCTTTTCCAATCGCACATGCGATCTACAAGTAACAGGTTTGAGATTTTCTCATTTTTCCCGAAGAACCGATAAATTCGATTTGAAAATATCGAACAATCAAGTGGACGAACAATCGAGTGTGAGAGCATTGATTTTCCGAAATCCATTTCGATCGAAAAGCGGATTAGGATGCATTTGAATAGGCTAGTCAGCTTCTGTATATCAGAGAATTTAAACATTATTTGGTACATGCTGCGTAGGTGAGCAGCGTTGGTAGGTAGGTGCGCGCCAGCCAATGGTAGCCAAACAGAGCATAGACCGAACACATGCCAACCCATTAGGGTACCAAATGTACGTGCCCTCTCTGAACGGCATGCCCATTCAATACGGTCTGATTGGTTTAGGCATTCCCACCTACCAATGCTGCTCACATACGCCACATATACCCATTATTTAAGCCCTCTGTGAACATTACATCGGCTCGATGTCAGGAGTAGAATTTTCGAGTTTCCGTTTTCTTTTAGTTTTCTAGAGTGTTCGATTTTGAATAGTATTCGAATAACAACGGCATACGATAATCTTTGAATTGAGAAATACAAGAAATCAAAATCAAAAGTTGGGAGAACTAGACGAAGAAAATCAAAAATTTTAGAACTTTACAAGAAATCGAACGGAATTGTTCCGAGTAAACTCTGAGGCATAACGGAATTGCACAGCTTGTTCGTTCATTTGTTTTCGCCGGACAACGGACCCCTCATGAAGACCACCTTTTTGAAAACTCCTATTTCATGCCAAAAAAAGCAACTTCTTCTATTTTTCCAGAATCTCTTGGCTTCTTCGAAATTTCAAAAACTTATCGAGTTGTGATAGTCTATTCAAAATCACTTCAATTTTTTTTTGGTCAAAAATCGTCGAACCCCTGCCAGCAAGAAGATCTCTTTTTGAAATCTGTTTTTTACATGGTAAGAAAGAATTTTCTTCTACTTTCAAAAGTTCTTTGGTTTTTCAAATGTAGCCGTTCCATTGCATATTAATAAGTTTAGAGGAGTTAATATGAGGCCAAATTTCAACTGTACAAGTGGTCTGCTCCAGGTAGAAAAAATTTTGTTTTCAAGAAAATGAGAATTTTGAATGTGAATTCGACCCCCCCTAATCATATCGAAAATCGCAGAGAAGAAGCTTGGATTTTCACTATTTTTACAGCAGGAGTTGAATTTTTGTATGGTACAATTTCGCTCTTTAGTGGTTTTTTCTTCAGAAGGTTGAAAATTATTTTCGCGAGAAATCCATCCTTCGCATGCGGCCGACGTAATCAGGGAACACAGTTGTCGTACATAAACTGCCGCTACTCAAAGATTTTTTGGAGTCTCTGCGTAGAGCATTGAGAACAAGAAGAAATGTGGATGTTGTGCTTTAAAGAGCAGCTTCTAAAAGTGACATCTTCTATGTGATTAGGGGGGTCGATTTTTGGGACACTTTTTTCTGCTAATGATGCAAAATCGAGACCTCTGATTATATGGAAGATCGTATCAGAAAAAACATGGTTTTGGTATTGTGTAAAAGCAACACGGTATTGTGTAAAAGCAAGGCTTGAAATTTCAATGGGTACTTCACTTCCTGATACCATTTCCCTCAGATGGGAGAAAGTTATTTGAATGACTCTTTGGATGCGACTGCGTCATCGATAGGAGGAGCGTTTCAAAAAATCTTGCATGAAAAGCACTTACGTCATTAGCAATTAACATTAGAAACAGTATAGAATAGTACAAATTTGGACGCTCCTTCAGGTAGGAAACTGTGTCGTGTCCACTACATCCGGAAAAAATCTGTAGAAACTGAGCCGGTCCTGATTGATTTCAAGGCTGCTACCGGGAAATCTTTGACTGCTTTTAAAAACTATTTAACTCAGCTTTCTTAGCTAATACTTTTTAACTGTAGAACCACCAACATTCGAAACTTTGAAGGATTCCAGTCTGCGCTCATAACATACATATCTCCCTAAACTTCGCGTGAATCTCTATAATGTTGAAGCCATACCTGGAAAGAATAGCTTAATAAGAGAAATAGACATCATCTAAAAGCTGAAAAAATACGACATAATTGCCAAAACCAAGGGGGAGTATGAACCCCTACTACCCCTTCGATTCTCGAACCTCAAGCTTGACCCTGTAAGAGGGACCTTCTTTGGGCTCAATTACTTTTTTCCACTTTGATCTCATTTGATTCGTCATGTCCCTGCACTAAGATTAGCAAAAGGAATGTCAAGTTAGTCAATAGTTAACATTAGTGATGATTGGTTCACTAACGGTACTATGGACAATTTTCCTATCTCTGCTTCAGGTTATCTACCAAGGAACTCATTAGGTTGTTCTTAAGAGAATAGAGACTTCGTCATTGAGCACTAGACATTGGATCCGACGCCGATTTTCCGGATAATCGGATGATTCGGATAGGCCATTTTTCAAACCCCGGATCTTCGGATGATTCAGATGAGGGCAATTCCGAAAACCGCGGATCTTCGGATGATTCAGATAACGCAATTTTCGGATTTCGGATACCCGATTCGGATACAACCGGATAGCTGATATGGTAGGGGCGCGCAACCTCTTAAAAACGGAACACATCAGTAACTCTGCGTTTATTTCACTGACCAATAGAAGTCAGGAGCACGCAAAGCAGCATGGAGCGCCTCACCTTGAATTAAGTGGTTATGTGCCGTGATAGCAGGACAAACGAATGCCCATTTACACCATAACTGGCGTAGCTCAGTCCACTAGTGGAGCAGAACACACCAGTAATACATAAAAGATGTCGTGTTTGCCTGCCTTACAAGGAGAGCCCTCCTCAGAGCTACTTGCGCCTCCAGAATAAGCGAACAACAGCATAAATACTCCAATGAGCCACTACCCACGCAATAGTAAGTTGGCAATGCACAGCAAAGCCGCGTAAAGGACAATGGAACGATTACGAAATGCCCCGCAAGAGATTTCTCGAGTTCTGACGAGAGAAGTGTCTGGAGCTATGTCTGAACGGGGAGAGCGAGTCACATAGGAAGAATCCTCACCCTACAGTTAGTATAAAAAAGTGTTTCTTTTTTGCGAAGTCGTTCAACTCAAGGAGTAGGGAATCCTTGAATTTACAGTGGAATCGGCGCCTCACGAGTTTGGGCGATGTTGCTGGCGGAAAGCGGCTCGGAGCGCACTGGATAGCGACGTTGCTCCATGAGAAGGAGGTCGGGGGTCCCACTTTTATGAGCTGCTGCATTTTTGCATTTCAACTGATTGGTCGAGGTTTTAGGGTTTCTGACGTCTATACCATTTTAGATGTTTTCTGCGCAATTTTTCCCGATGTGTGCTGTGGAGAGTAACTTTGTTGCCACTGGTTTATTACTGACCAGTTTCTTAACCAAAAGGCAGAGAAAGCAGTTCAACATAATAATGTATAAACGTTTAACATCAGTGCTGCACAGACACAAAGTGCGTGAAACAGAAGCACTGGTCACAATACGGACAGCGCATAAAGGCTACAGGCTCCTCATAGTTTCTAACCATACATAACCAATTACAGCGGCTCTATAGACGAAACGCAATTGAAGACGTATCCTTTTCTACGAAACAAAATTTCCACCCGAAAACGTTGTCATATGTCCACTTCTTGCTAGCCTTTCCACGTCTATCAGTTCACCTTGCGGATCCCAATCTTCTTCATGTTTTTCCATCACTTCCAGCTCTTCGTCTTCGAGTTGACGCGCTTGTAAGTCCTTGAGTATGCTGGTCGTCCGTTCGACCGGCTTGATTTCTTCACTCGAATGCTCCTTGTCTAAAGAATGGACCTCACTCCAGCGTGAGATGACCACTCAAGCATAGGTGACAATGTCGGTGTTGGGTTTTAGAGAACCTTCAGCCGACCTGATTTCCAGATGACAGGCAAAGATGAGGGAAAGAGTGTATCGATCTGTTTAGGTTAATTTAGTGAATTCACAGACCTCGTTTCACACTTTAACCATCTCTGACGTCACATCCTGGTCGCTTTTGAAGATCCGAGCAGAATGGTTTTACTCGAGGTCATTGGTCGATGTATGGAAACAATCTGTGAGGAGCCTGTGGCTTTTATATGCTGCTATTGTGACCAGTGGTGCTTCATGCACTTTGTTACCGTGTATCACTGGTGTTGAACATTGATACATCAGCATGCTGAATACAACAGCATGCAGCAGAAAAATGCGCACAAACCATCTGAAAATGGAAGTAACGTCAGAATCCCTCAAATCTCAACCAATCAGTTGGAATGCAAGAATGCAACAGCGCATGAGAACCAAACCCCTGACCGTCCTCGCATGAAGCAACTGCACTTTCACTGCGCTCCGAGCCGCTTGACGTCAGGGGCATCGCGGGCGTACAGAGCCCCGAGCTCGTAGCTCGAGGCGCCGATACCATTCTAGCTTCAAGGACCCCCTACTCGGATTTAACGACTTGGCAAAAAGGAATCACATTTTTATATCAATTGAGGGGTGGGGATTATTCCTATATGACTCGCTCTCCCTGTTCAGACATACGCATCAGACCCTTCTCTTGTGAGAGAATTCGGGCCAAACGATTGCAAAATGGGGTAGCTGCTGTCCCACACCGCTCGTCTGTCCTGCGCTGCTTCCATTGGTCCCTCGGTGGACTACGGTCAGGTACGGCACTCGAACTCTCTCTCTATTGGTCCCATCTACTAAATGTGGCACTGAACTTAGTAGGGTTGAGTAGACATTTGGTGGGATAACTTCTTATTGATTTGGTCCCTTTCAGGCTCTGAAGAAGGCGATCTCGCCGAAACGTTGGCCAGTAAATAAATCCGTCTACCAACCTCGTGTAGAGCTCAACACGCACAACAGCAATTCACAATGCCGAGGTTCATTGAGAGTCGATCATGGCGATTGCAAAATCTTGCCGAAAACGTCAGGTTATCAACGGCGCAGAGTTCGGCAGCAGGACGCGCTAGCCTCCTATTATCCGATTTTTATCCGATTTTATCCGAATCATTGCGTTTTTCAAAACCCCGGATTTTCGGATGATTCAGGTATCGCCATTTTCAACCGAGCCGGATTTGGATAATCCGAAACCGAATAAATCCAGCCGGATAACCGAGAATGCATGATTCGGATCCCATATCTATTGAGCCCAGAATGTTTACGCCCATCTATCATCTGCCTTAGGAGATAATGCACTATGTTTGGGAGTGTATCAGGCTTCCAGTATAAAATGGATGTGGACCCAATTCCACTTTCATCACACACGAAATTTTCATTAGAAATGCCTATTTCAAAATTCAAATTTCTTTTATATCTAGATAATGTCTAACTTATTTTCCTATTTCATCTTCATCCTTTCTTTTACCTTTAGGTCATATATAATGCACGGTACTCTCGTTCCCTATTTCTTCCCCTTAGAAGATACTGCGACGGACACAATGCATGCTCAACGTAGCAAAGTCTCGAAGCCTCCGCGAATTTGAAAGGGTAGTTGCTCAGAAAGACTTCGAAGACAGCGCAACCACCATTTTGCGGACATGATCACGTTCATCCTGCTCGTTCTGCACACCTCCAAAACGCAGTATTCGAGTTGAAGCACGTCAAAAATCCCACAAATCCTCTCGTCAAGATCCCTTTGTTTGACGATGGCGGGAGGCGCGGAAGAAACCTTTGCAATTACTATGATTATTATACTTAAAATTTCTATCCTTCCTTTTTATCTCAATTTGCTCCGTCATCTTCTAAAGTGACTGAAGTAAATTTGAGAAAGGTGCAAGTGTCATGTGCCTAGCGACGAAATCTTTGTTTCTTGCAAGAACAACACTAATGAGTTGTAGATTAAATGAAGTATTCATCGGAAAATTATCCACAACACCTTAAGCGAGCCCACCATCCCTAATATTAACTGAACAATAGTCGCGTCGCAAACTTCGTCTAAGGACAAATTTTGGATGCCAAACACGACGCTAATGTTCGGCTCAACACTGCGGCCAGGGTCAAGCGTGGGGTTCGATTTTTGCCGAAAATTTACGACCCCCATCCCAGAGTGGATCTAGTACGACCCCCCCCCCCCCTTGTGTAGACCACAGTTTTTTTTCTATCCGCATCGAAGTTTTTAAATTTGTTATGCGATTTTTGTACCGTTTAATAGGTCCTTCTTTCCAGATGCAGCATCGACTGTGTCCGATCGGTTCAAGAAAGAGTGCTGCTGAATAACTGTTTAATTTAATAATCTGTTTTAAAAAACGTTGATAAAGGTTTTGTGTATGTAATCTTTTGATAATAACATTTTGTTTGTTTCACCTGTCATCTTCGCCTGTCGTCCCATTGGTCATCGGCTTGCTCGAGCCGGCGCCAGGAATGTCTCCATCCGTCCCTATCGCGTGCCAGAGTGCTCCAATGGATCCTTCTTGCTCGATGGAAACGAAGAGCGTCCTATCGGTCGTTCAGGGCTTTCACCAAGAAGTCCGACCAACGCGTTGGTGAGCGTGCTGGTGTTCTCTTGACATTCCGCGGAATCCAGTCGGTAACGGCCGTCGACCCGACACAGCAGGAGCAAGGAGTCCATCCCTTGCATCCCACCTGCGTCTCTGGGCAGTACACGGTCGCATTTGGTTCGCGTTTTCGTTTCCCTATCCACCACCCGGACGCGCCACGTGGTCCTGCGACAAGCGGCCCGAGATCCCCCTTAACAAGAGAGCCCGAAGGCTCTCTATCGAGGGAGATCCGTGGTTTGTTTGTTTGTTTACAGTTAGAAATAAAGCACTTTTGAGAGCAGTTGTCGAATTATTCACAACGAGTTCAACTTTTCAGGCTTTGCGACCCTTTCAGGCTTTCTTCTAGTTTCATGGACACGGCAAATTTTTATACCTGAAGGAGCATCATCTGCATTCGAGATTGTACTCTATACAATGCCAAGTGTTAATTGGTAAAGCTGACTTTCCCTACGATATGGCACCGACGTCATAGGAGCGACGAAATTCGACGTTCACAAAAATGGCTTTAACTCGGCAGGTTTTTCAAAATTTGAAAAAGCTAATGGCTTTTTAGAAACTGGAAGGAACAAGCTTTCATGCAGTATAAAAATCGGTTTTCAAAAACTAGGTCTTCATACGGGACGGAGGCCTTCGATTGTAAAAACAGTTTTCAACAGGGAGGTCTTCATAAGGGGCGGTGGGGGTCCGATCCCTGGTCGATTTTTGCCAAAAATCGACCAGAAATTGAGCCCCCCTCGCCCCTATGAAGACCTCCCTATTGAAAAATGATTCGTATATGGTCGGTTTATATTTCTTCAATTTTTAAAAAAGCTGTTGAAGTTTTTTACAAGTCGAATAACGAACCGAGTAATGATCATTTTTATAAAATCACTCCTGTCGGCGGTGCAGAGTTTACGAGCAGTTCTTCACAAAATTGATTATAACCGGTTCATTTTTTGATATTCAAAAATTCCAATAGCTTTTTAAAAAAAGAAAAAAGATGCTTTCTAACCATATAGAAACCAGTTTTTAAAACAAGGGATCATTATACGGGCGGGGGGTTCGATTTTTTGGCACGTATTTCTGCAACAGTGGACCAAAAATCGAACCCTCACCGCCCCCAATGAAGACCTCACTGTTGAAAGCTAAATCCTATATGGTTCAAAAGCACTTTTCCTCTGAATTTCAAAAAGTTATTAAATTTTTTAAAATTTAAAAACTTACCGGGATATAATTATTTATACAAAATTTCTTCAATTTTGTTCGCACACAAATCGAAGGCCTCCGCCCCGTATGAAGATCTAGTTTACGAAAACAGATTTTTATACTGAGTTAAAGAGCTTTTCTTCTAGTTTTTAAAAGCCACTGGTTTTCACAAATTTTCAAAAACCTACCGAGTTATAGTCATTTTTATGAACGTCGAATTTCGTCGCTCCTATGACGTCGGTGCCATATCGACTAGGGGTCGATCCAATCTACTCGTTTCAGAAAACTATGATTTTCACACTGTGCATTGAACAAAACTTAAAACTCTTTGTGGCTAGATTTCGACTGTGAGGGTAATCTTCTTCAGGTAAAAATTAATGAATTTTTCTTGAAAAATGAAAAATTTAAATACGGAGAACGCAACAGCTCCACGTAACCTACCATATTTCGAACGTCTCTCAAAAATTCACAGAGCTATCAAAACTATAAGAAGTGTGGATCCTACGCCTTTAAAAGCAGGTTGTAAAAATAGCGGCCTCCATGTAATTAAAGGTGTCGAAAATTTTCGGTAATTGATAAAAATCGGAAAGTCTGTTCAAACAGAGGAGCGTTTTAGAAAAACTGGTTTTATTACCGTGTGTCAAACTGTGGCTTAAAATTTTATAGGGTACAACTCCACTTTCTAATGCTATTTCCTGCAGAAGAGAGAGAATTATTTTCGTGACAAGTCCATCCTCCGGTTGCCATTCCGTCATCGCTTCGAAGAGCACTTCCAAAAATCTTGTAGGAAAAGCACTTCATTTTCCTTAGCATTTGATACTTCAAATTTTATGGACCGCAATTTAGGACGTAGATGTCGCTTTTTCAGGCTGAAAACTGTCGCGTCCACGACTTCCTGAAAATAAAATCTGAAAAAATGGAAGCTTCTCATTGATTCCAATTCTGGGTGCAGAAAATCTTTTTTTTGGCAAGTAATACAATCATTATTTGAAACTCTTTTATACTAATTTTTACAACTTCGCGGGACGATGGAGAGACTCCACGCCTTCGTAAACATTCCTGAAAAAACAACTTATTAAGAATTAAAAACATCGCCTAAAAACCTAAAAATAAGAGGGAATCCTCTGCCAAAACCATAAGAGTACGACACTCCCCCCCCCCCTTCAGACGAGGCCACAGTACGATCCTTCGATTCCCGAACCTTAAGCTTGAATCTGCTTGCAGCCAGATTATCCCCCACGTAACTAGGGTGATCGTATCTGGATCACCGATTTAACCGAACTTGGATCTCACATTCACTTTTCGGAATCCGGCCAACTACGCTAGGATGCGATAAACAGTAATACGCAGTCTGGTGAAGGAGACGGGAGGAATGGATGAACGTTTAGGAAAAGCCAAAACTTCGTTCAGGAGGTTATTTTGGTGTTCGTGACTAATTACCGTTTTTGAAATTTCAGCCAACTAGCGAGGGTATGTTGCGACAGATATGGTTAACGCTTACCAATGCATACCTAGTGTCACATACCCTGGGGTCGGCCATTTGGCCTTGTGAAAGAACGTAACTATAGGTTGAATTTTGGGGTTCATTTTAGATTTATTACCCACAAAGCATGTAAAATATGTGATTGTAGAACAAGGAAAAAATGAGCAATCGAACAGTGATTCAACAATGATGTCGATACGCATTTCACATTTCTGAACGCATTTCTAGGAAGCGGAGGTAAAATTTGTTCCCAGTTTCTCAAATAACTCCCACGCAGAGTTAGGGTAAAGTCGGTGGTCCTGACGCGACTGTGGATTAAGAAGGAAACCGGCCGTAATCGTCCTAAAGGACATCGGCATCGTGTTCGGCATTCTGAATAACGAAGGACGAAGTTTGGATGCACCGCATACCATTCTTGTCGAAATAATATACCGTCGCGCACCATTGAACGACATCGTCCCACGAGGCAGACCAGTTTTTTCAAGGAATGTCACATATTGAAAACAAACTATTGATAAAAAATGCCGCATCATCTATTTAGTTCATTACAGCGCCGTAATGTGAGAGTTTTAGTAATACTAACACTTTTTCCCGTGCGTTTTTCGTAATCGTTTTTACACGGCGGCTGTTTTCATGAACGTATTTTTTGACCCTAAGAACAGATCCCGCGAACATTCATACTGCCGCATTACATCCTGATACTTGCGTAACTGCACATCGTGCCCCATGTGCAATTAATCTTATCTACCGGCCAACTTTTGTACCCAATGATAGAAGGCCCTTCTCCCAACCTCGTTGTGTTACAATAAGATACTTTTGAATAGACAGGTGAGCGCCCGCAGAGCGCAACTCATGTTCTCCATTTTTTGCTCTGCTATTTTTGCCATTCCCGATAATCAGTCTTACGTCGATCAACCAAGTCACTCCGGATGCTGACTATAGCTCTACTGATCATTCACCACGCAAGTTACACTTTTACCAGTCATTCAGCCTTCCTCCGTAACCTTCCCCTTCCACAGCCCTTCTCGTTCGACTCACTCACCGGCTGAAAATTATAGTTATCACAACCGTCGATCCTTTCATCACCGTAACTGCATCGACTGATCTGACATTCCCGACGATTGTAAGCGACAAGGTCTTTCAAACGAATGAGGAATGACGTTCACGACAGGTATCCGTTCTGCAACTTCCCACTCTCGACTGCGATGGAAAGCAACACTACCGGACGAGACTTTTGAATGGACGCCGCAAAAACCGCAATTTTGCGGTTTTTCCGTCTTTTTGATAAAAGTCGCCTAAAAGCAGCCAATTTGAAAAACCTCATATATTAATATTTATTAAATTTGAGCTCAGGAGCTCAAGCTCTATTGTTTGGTGTACATATTTCATATAGAGCCATGAAAATGTTCGCAATTGAAAACTTGCACACCCTTGCGAAGGGTGTTGGCGAACGAGTTGTCGGTTGCAAACCGTCGGAAACCATTGCATGCTCATAATCACTCTAATTTGAGTTTATTTTGAGAAAAGGTTAACACTGTTCGATTCGTCCCTTTGAGATCTACACAAATTTTTATGTATACAACTTCGCCAGACCACCGCGTTTTCGCAGTGGGTGGTCAAAAATGACTGCAGCAGATTTTTTTGCGATTAGAGAAGCTTATATTCCAGAACGTGTATGTTCTCGGAGTATCTCAAGCATGGCGTAAAGTGTTTTGTCATGCCAGGAATCCTCTGAGAGTGCGCCGTTCACAGTGCATATAGGATCGAACCTATCAATCGAAGAAAGGGGAAGACAGCTTGTAGAGTGTGCGTTTAGGTAGTTTTACAGAAATTCATAGCCGCTCTACTCAAGAATTGCTCCACTCTGTCCCGACGAAACTTTGGTGACGATGTCCGTTCCTCCGTGTGGTGCCACTGGAAACTGTTCGCTCTGCAAGCTAAGCCGAACAGGGAAACCCGATTACAGGCTACAGTCCCTTGTGACAGGCCGGCCTACGGATACCCGTTGTCACATCACATGGTTAATGACATGTAAGAGTTCTCGAGTAAATGCTGCGGCGCGCACTCAAAAAGCCCAGAAAGTGTGAGAAGCGTGCGATGGTCCCCGATTCGAGGACGGCATTGAGGGGGGCAACTGAGCTAGTCCGAAAGTCCCGAAACGTAAGCAGGACCTGCGTGGCAACGCTGAATGTGGGTACGTTGACGGGCCGCTCGTGCGAATTGGTAGAAGCACTGGAGAGAAGAAGAGATGATTTTTGTACGGTGCAGGAGACGAGGTGGTCCTGCTGCAAGTCAAGGGACATAGGATGATTTAAGGCCGTTCTATGTGGAAGTCCCAGGACCACCAGTGGTGTCGGTATGATCGTCTCCAAATGTTTCCGTGACGCAATAGCAAGCGTAGAACGTTTCGATGACCGCTTGATGAAGATTATTGTCGCCGTAGAACAGTGACGATGTCATTTCTTTCATTCATTTATTTTTTTTATCAGACATGAACATTGTCATGCATTACATAAGTAATGACAAAAAACAAATACTAGGTCACACAAACTACAACAAACATAAAATTAATCACAGCACGTTTAACATAACTTTTTACGTACCATTAAGAACTTGAACGAACTCACGGACATGTTTATGATATTCTCATCCTCACCTAATAATAAATTCAAGTCCTTAAGATTTCTGTAAGTGAGGAAGTTTGATCACGCCTGCGATTTTGGAAGAGGAAGGTAAAGCCTTAGGTTCCCTCTCCTATTCGTAGTCAGAGGTGCACCAAAAAATATCGTGGGATCTATTGAAATTTTATTGCAAGAATCTTAAACATCATGGTCATGTCGATCATCTTCCTTCGACTGCGGAGGCAAGGTAACTTAAGCTGTTTGGCCTTTGGCCATGTCTGGACCAGGGGTGTACGTAAATGAAATTTGAGATTTCGTAAATCGTAAATCGTAATTACGAAAAAACCGTCGTAAATCGTAAATCGTAAACCGTAAATCGTAAGCGTCACCTGAACTGTAGTGCAGTACAACTAAATTTCCAGAGGCTTTTTCTGCTAATGTTAATCAGATGTGATTCAATATTTATTTAACCATCGTGTTAGTTTCAGTTTTCAGCTTAATCTGAACAGTTTTCTTACCAAACTGTTTCTCTTGCCACGGCTTCCTGATAGTAAAACATAGTCCGAACCAAATATACACCTTTCAGGAAAGTCGAAAAAACTGTAGATTCAAAAACTTTACTCAAGCCTATGCATTCCAACAAACATTCCAACAAAAAGCATGCATCGATTCATTAAATTCCTAACTTACTACCAATGCTTTAGTTTGAATATAAATCTAGGATTTCGCGGAAACAACAGCAGAAAAATCGCTTTCAAGACTAAAAATTTTAAAAAACGTTTCACCATTGACTATTGTGCCGGTTTCCTGCTCCTGCACTTGTAAGATTTCGAAAACTTCATAGAGTTTTCACGACACGCGCGAGGAGGTTTTCAGGTGTCTGCCGCCTGGGATAGCGCGCATTTTTTCCTCGCGCTGATTACTTCTATTATTTTATTTGTATTACTGATTCGTTAGGTATGAAAAAACAGTAACAAATAAAGTTTTCCGTGGACCATATTGACTGTAGCTATTAGCGAACTCATTGATTAAAATTGTTCTATGGAATGTGTGATAATTTTTCATGAACTATTTCTGTAATGGTGTCCGACGACATCGTCGCACAACGTCGTGAATAGGATAATATTGCTCTACCATTTAATAACTCCCAGCACTTGTACGGGCTACCCTTCGCCAGCCCTGTAACGAACGTTTGCTCTCCGAGAGCCTGCAGCATCGTAAGCGGATTAGATAGGGTGAATACGATAAACTCCATCACATAACCGAAATTGGAGATCAAGACTGTCAAAACCAGTTCGACCTTTTCTAGAAATGCTAGCGGACGATTTTACTGCACCTTTTATATCAATTTGCTCATAAGGCACAAAGCAAACCGATAGAACCATTGGTACATGTCGCGAAGATGAGCAGTGTTGGTAGGTGGTGGCGCGCCAGCCAATAATAACCAGAGCACAGACCGAACACATGCCAGCCGATCGGGGTTCCAACTGTACATACACGCCCTCTCTGAATGACATGCCCATTCAATGCGGTCTGATTCGATGAGGAGTTCCCATCTCACAATGCTCCCCGTCCTCGCGACATATAACGAAACATTAGTAGTTTATCCTTTCAGCATAAAAGTAGCAACCCTCTAGACCCTGCTTGCAATCACGAATGATGTTAGATCATGGATTTGCGTCAATTCTATTCGATGGGATTTACATGAATATATTATAAGCAAATTGACTAGACATTATTACCAAACAGGGCGCGGATCAAAGAATGCTCCCTCTGTTTCTCTAAAAAACTGCCTCCAATGGCTTTCTATGGGCTGGAATGGAACAACCTTCGCCAGAAGGAATGCGATGCGCCTTGCTAGCTCTGGACCAGTAACGGAGGACCCAGCCTCCCCTGCCTTCTAAACATGAGCTTATCATACTACATAATAACCCGCTAACCGATGATTCATAAATTAGTCATAAAATAGGGGGACAGAATTATGGAGCGCGAAAATAGCGAGAAATATACAGACGACTTCTACGTGTCATGGGAACTTCAGCACTGGGAGTAATCGAGGTCACTGAACACGAATCTGAAGTTCGTTTAAAAAGGTTCGATCACCACCAGTTGATATTGATCAAATCATCGCTCAGTACCAGCAATGGGAAACCAGGTCCAGAGGTGCCTGAGGTTGACCGTTTGAGGACGAGAAGTGAAGGTGTTCGTAGTCAACCTGGCGCTAGAGTATTCGAATTCTGCCTTTTGTACTGCTAGAAAAGAAAGAGGGCTGGATATGCAGAGCAGCTAGCTTGATCTGATTCTTCTCAGCTTAGTGATACTGCAAGGCATGCCGATTTGCGTGACGGAGCACCTGTTTTCTAGTGTATTGCACTTGCATCTCCTCTTGAACCTGTCCGGTTCCAAACGGGAGCCCTTACAATGTCAGTGAAATGGGAAAGTTAGTTAAGCGAAGAGAAAAGTCGGATTCGAGAAGCCAGTGCACAGGACGATATTGTCTAACACTGTAACACATTAGAACACATCATCAGAAATCAACTCTAAAGGGAAGTGGGAATGAGCTACATATAATAGGGGACCATTAGAGTAGGCACAACTTTATAACCCACTCCACATAAATTTGGTCGCCAGTTGGTTGTTGATCAAAGATCACATTTACGAAAATTTACGATTTACGACCCAAAATCTCGTAAATCGTAAATCGTAAAAAATTTACCAGAAATCGCCGTAAATCGTAAAATCGTAAATCGTAAATCGTAATTACGCACACCCCTGGTCGACACCAACGCTAAAATCCTGCAAAAGTCTCCGTCTGCAGAGCTGCGTGAACTATGTCAGCCTCAGCGATGGCGACGGATCGCGACGCGCATCGCGAACCGTCGCGTCGCTGTGCACTTCAGCGCCGCTGCAGCGGACGGGAGTATACCATAGGCCTTAGCGTAGCATTGGAGCGCATTTCCCGCGCCGAACTCCATGGGACGACAGCCTTCCGCGGTACTCTGCACCGCGAACGGCTGCCTTCCCGCGGGCGGGAAGTATAACAACCCCCTCGTCGTCTGTCGACGGCGATCCGCGGACGGCGGGTGTGGCGGGCCGCGAAGAGTGGCCCGGCGCAGGGTCCCGGCGCGATTTCCGCCCATCCGCGGATGCTCCCGCAGGAGTATAACATAGGCCTATGGGATTGATATGAGTAAATCTGGCACTATTGAATTTTCACAACCCCTAGCCCCTTGGTCGAGGTCGAGAAGGGGTAGAAAAAATTTCACCAAAACTTCACCTAAGGGGTTATCTTGTGCAGTGATCAGGACTATGATATCCATTTTTTGAAATTTTGGCCGTCTACGGTGGTTTAGCACGTATGAACACGATCCCATACTTAACTTTGAGGGCCCATTGCCCTTTGGGTTGACGGCAGGCTGAAGCTTGAGGTTCGGGAATCGAAGGGGCGGGTCGTACTGTGGCGCCGTTTGAGAGGAGAAGTCGTACTCTTTTTTGGCAGAGGATTCTCTTTCATTTTTCAGCGTTTTGGGCGATGTTTACAATCCTTAATAAGTTTTTCAGGACTGTCTACGACAACATGGAGTTTCACCTTCGTTCCCGAGGGTTATGTAAAAACATTTAAATCATGTTTGTATTACGTGTTAAAAATAAAGATTTTCTAGCGACAAATTTGGAGTCAGTGAGAGGCTTCCAATTTTTCCAGATTTTTTCCAGGAAGTCACGAACACGACAGTTTTCTGCCTGAAGAGCGATATCTACGTGCAAAGTTGCACTCTATAAAATTTGAAATGTCAATTACTAAGGATGACTTAAGTGCTTTCATAATATTATTTGAAGCGCTTTTCTAATCGATGACGAAATGGCAATCGGAGGATGGACTTGTCACGGAATTACTTTTCTCTCTTCTCCAGGAAACAACGTCAAAAAGTGAAGTTGTACTCTATAAAATTTTAGGCTACAGTTTGACACACGGTAGTAAAGCACTGTTTTTCTGAGACAACCTTCTGTAGGAACAGAGGTCCCGATTTGTTTCATTTGCCGAAAAATGTCGACATCACTAATCACATTGAAGCTGTCATTTTTACAACCTGCTTTTTAAATCGTAGAGCCCATACTTCTTATAGTTTCGAAGCTTTGTGAAAATTTAAGAGACTCCAAAAAATTCGAACTATGGTAGGTTTTTCTAGAATTGGTCGGGAGTGACACCTTTCGATAGAGCTTTTCGTGCTGAACAGAACAGTGTTATTGCGAGTGCCCGAAAACTCAAACATTGGCGAGTAATGGCAGAAGAAACTTAACTGATGCCCTCTGCAGCTCTAAAATGGCAGCTGGGACTAGTGCAGGTAAGCAGATGGAGAGTTGGGCATTTCTTCGTAAAGCACTATAAGTGATATGCTTGCCTACGTATTCGTAGGCCGTTAGCTCACCGCGTCTCCCCGCACAGGGGTCGACTGAATTCGGGGAAATTGTGTCGCACTAGGTTAACCTGCATTTTCGCACCGCTGTAACATTGTCCAATCACAGGCTACGTTGATGTGTTTCAGCACACCTCGTGCTTTTTTACTGTCTAAAAAATGCACAAGCTGCAGTCGGAAAGGTTCAAACTTGACAAAGTCATTGCGCTCAGAACACGTCCGCGCGTCCAGTTTAGCACAACAACGGCCGATGTTTTCCGCGCTATTACTCGCCCAGATTACAGTTCTTGCTGCTAGCAGTAACAGCAATCAGTCCAATACGAAAAGCTGTATCGAATGCCATTAAACTTATACCAGTTGAGAATATCGATTTTCGATTAAGACATCGTCCATCTGCCTCGGCCTCGAGCAGCTTCATCCCATTCGATAGAGCACTTCGAGCTAAACAAAACTGTACCATTGTAAATGTTGAGACCTCAAATATGGGCAAGTGCGGAATAAACCTCACCGCTGCCATCCGCCGCTCTAAAATGGCAGATGGGGTAAAGCAGTTTAGGCATCTGGAGAGAAGCGAGCATGTCGTCGTAAAGTGCTTTCAGTCTTGTGCTCGCGCACTCATTTGCATGCCATTAGTTCTCCTAATCTTGCCGCAGTCGTCAACTGAACTTGGAAAAAATCGTGTCACGCAAGGCTAAAATGCATTTTCGCACCGCTGAAGCTTTGCTCAGTCATAAGCTATGTCGCTGTATTTCAGCGCACTTCTTGAACCGTCTACTGCTTACAGGATCCACAAATTGCGGCTAGAAAGATTCAAACTTGACAGAGTTGTTGCGCTCAGAACACGCCGAGGTGCAGTTTGCGAGCGGTCGCGCCCAATCGATTGATAGGTTCGATCCTATATAAATGCATTGTTTATGGCGCACTACAAAGTCTCGTCGGGACATCATCATTTTCATTAGCGTCTGTGTCGCTTGGTGGCGGGATCCGCTCTTCTGGTGGGGTGGCGCCAATTGTCCCGATCAAATGCTTGATCAGGGTACACACCAGCCATCTTTAAGTCCAAATGCAACGTATTTAGCCAACATTGCTTTGGGTGTTTCCTGACCCGCTTTCCAAGGACCTCAAGGTTCAGGCCTATCTTCTGGACGGTGTCGTCGTTAGCGCGAAGGACGTGGCCGTGCCATCGAAGACGAGCTTAGCGCAGCTTCTCGGCTATCGGGCGATACCAAACCTCTGTCGTATGGTGTCGTTGCGAACGCGGTCCAAGCGCGTAACTCCAGCCGTCCACCGTATCATTCTCATCTCCATTGCACTGAGGCGGCTTTCAATTTCCTTCGTCAAGGGCCAGCACTCAGCACCGTACGTCGCTACTGGGCGGACGACCTGTTTTATAACCTTCGATTTGAGGAGCTCAGGTATTGTCCTGCCGCAAAGCAGCCCAGTCAGCGAGCGCCATTTGGACCAGGCTGCACTCACACGCGCATTCACCTCCAACTTTAGCCCGCCATCGGACGTGACTGTTGATCCAAGATACTTGAACGATGTAACTCGAGAGAGCTCAATACCATTGATCTTAATAGACTCGTGCTCATTCACATCCGTCGTCTTATACTTCGTCTTTTCGACGTTTGGCTTGAGACCGAACAATGCTAAACGATCGCACCACGCCTGTGCCTGTCGCTCGAGTTCGGTTTAGTCTTCACATCAAGGCGTAACGTCGTCAGCATACAGCAGCGTCCAAGGAGCTGCCCTCTGGAGATCTCGTGAGATTGCATCCATCACGACCACGAAGAGCAGTGGGGATAACTGGGCCGAGTGGCGTTCTATCCCCCGCCCTTTAAACAGAGGCGTGGCAAATGTCTGCGTCTCCACTATCTCAGGCAGCCACTGGACTCTCGAGCAATCCCAGGTTGGGGTGGGCGGGCTAGGGGGAGGAGGGGATAGAACGCTCGTCCCCCGGGATAGCAGTATCCCTGGTGTACCCCTACAGAGATGGGAAATTCCATCGAGGTGCCCGCTGGCGCTCGCAATCGACTCTTTGGGCAAGAGTACAGAATGCGCACCCACTCAATAAGTTCTTCAGGGATGACATGTCGTCGCAACGCGTGCCATATAACATTTCGCTTAAGGATGGTCGTGCTTTCCTGCCAGCTCTGGGGCACTTTCTTTTTAGCAACGGCCTGATTGAAAAACTATGTCAGCCAGTCAGCAGGGCACCACTCAATAAGTTCTTCAGGGATGACTTCCACAGTCGGCCGGCAGGTCATCAGGGCCAGACTTCATCTTCCTTAGGGCTGCTTCGATTTCGCTCACTGTGATCTTCTGAACGGAATCGAATACAAGAGATGCAAAAGGAGTGGCAGGATGGGCAAATTCAACATTCGAAATTTCCTCGAAGTAGTCGTGTCATCCCTTTGGTGGCGATGTCCGTTCCTCCACGTGGTGCCACTGGAAACTGTTCGCTCTGCGAGCTAAACCGATCACGGACATTCGATTGCAGGCGACAGGCCCTTGTGACAGGTTGGCCTACGAATACCCATGTCACATCACATGGTGTATGACAGTTCACGTTTCTCGATATAGTGCTACGGCGTCCGCGGGAGCCGACGCGCACTCGCAAAGCCCGGCGAGTGTGGAAAGTATGCGAGGGTCCCTGATGCGAGGACGGCATCGGGAGGCAACTGAGCTAGTCCGAAAGTCCCGTAACGTAAGCAGGACCCGCGTGGCAACGCTGAATGTGGGTACGTTGACGGGCCGCTCGTGCGAGTTGGTTGAAGCACTGGAGCGTAGAAGAGTTCATTTCTGTGCGGTGCAGGAGACGAGGTGGTCTTGCCGCAAGTCAAGGGACATAGGACGTGGCTTCAAGGCCGTTCTATGTGGAAGTCCCAGGACCACCAGTGGTGTCGGTGTAATCGTCTCCGAACGATTTCGTGACTCGATTGTAAGCGTCGAACGCTTTGACGATCGGTTACTGAAGATCATTGTCGTCGCTAAGGAGCGACTCTATCACTTCTTCTCTGCGTATGCTCCGCAGACTGGCTGCTCCGATCAAGCCAAGGATGAGTTTTGGAACCTGCTCGATGAGAAGACAGCAGAGGTACCGTCGAAAGATATCATCATAGTCGCTGGTGACCTTAATGGGCACGTAGGTGCTACGAAGGACGGTTACAGCTGTCATGGTGGTTTCGGGTACGGGTCACGTAACGCCGATGGTGAGCGTATTATTGAGTATGCGGAATCGCATAACCTCACCATAGTGAACACCGTCTTCCGAAAACGCGACTCCCACCTCATCTCATACTATAGTGGGGGCACCAAAACTCAGATAGACTTTGTCCTTGTGAAAGATCGCGACCGAGGTCTTGTCACAGATGCGAAGATCGTGCCGTGTGAGACGATCGCGCCACAGCATCGACCGCTGATCTGCACCCTAAAGATCGCCCCTCCAAGGCAGAAGCAGGTCGAGCGATGCGGTGCACCAAGAATAAAGTTGTGGCGAATGAGAGAGAAGGAAGCAGCTGTGATTTCTCGCGTGCGGTTACCGACGGTCACAACTGTCGACGAAACTCGGAAGATGACGACCGACGCGATACGTCAAACTGCACAGTCGGAACTCGGCATTACGAAGCCTGGGCGACGAAAGATCGACAAGCAGGCATGGTTGTGGACAAACGACGTGAAAGCAAAAGTGCAAGAGAAGAAGTCGCTCTATCACGTGTTTCTCGGCGAAAAGACAGCCGATAACTGGCCGAAGTACCAAGAAGCGAAGAAAGCTGAAAAGAAGGCCGTGGCTGTTGCGAAAGCCACTCATTATGGAGGTGTCAACGAGAAGCTCGAGTCTCGCGATGGTGAGCGGTATCTGTACCGGCTTGCTAAGAATCGCCATCGACAGACCGAGGACATTGAAAAGTTTTTCGGCATCAATGATGAAAACGGCCATCTTCTTATGGACCGCAAGAAAGCATTGAAGCGATGGCGCGATTACTTTGAGGAAATCTCTACGGTAGAATTTCCTCATCCAGCCATCCCTTCAACGACTCCAACCCACGGCCCTGTGCAGAGGATCACGGTGGAGGGGACTGAAGCGGCTTTGAAGAAGATGAGGCCAGGCAAAGCGACTGGGCCCGATGACGTGGCGGCTGACCTGTGGCAGTCAAAGTTTTGGTATCCTGCTGAGTGGTTGGCGAAGTTCTTTAATCAGGTTGTAGCAGAGAAGAAAGTACCTGGCTGTTGGAGCCAAAGTACGACGATTCCGATTTGGAAGAAGAAGGGCAGTCCTGCAGACTGCTCCAACTACCGTCCAATTCGTTTGCTTTCGCACAGCATGAAGATCTTTGAGCGAATTGTCGACGGACGAATTCGTGACATCGTCCAGCTTTCCAGCAATCAGTGCGGCTTCGTGGCTGGCTGTGGCACTATTGATGTCATACACGCCGCCCGCCTCCTGAGAGAAAAGCACCGCGAGAAACAGAAGCCTGTGCATATCGCCTTCCTCGACTTAGAGAAGGCCTTTGACCGCGTACCGCGTGAAGTGGTATGGTACGCTCTGCGACGACATGGAGTTTCTGAAGAGCTCATAGAGTGGGTGCGGATGCTCTACTCTTGCCCAAAGAGTCGAGTTCAAGCTGCAGTCGGAACCTCGATGGAGTTCCCCATCTCTGTCGGGGTACACCAGGGTTCTGCGCTTTCCCCACTCCTTTTTGTTGTCGTGATGGACGCCATTACACGAGATCTTCAGAAGCCTGTCCCCTGGACACTGTTTTATGCAGATGACGTAATGCTCGCCTGCGAAGATAAAGATGAACTCGAGCGAGAGGTGCAAGCTTGATGTGATCGCTTGGAGCGATTTGGACTCAGATTGAACGTGAAGAAAACCGAATATCTAACGACGGACGTTACTGAGTCCAGCTCTATCAAGGTTAACGGCGTCGAGCTCCCACGCACCTCGGTTTTTAAGTACTTGGGATCAGCAGTAGCATCTGATGGCAATCTGATGATTGAAGTGAACTGCAGCTTGGTCCAATTAGCGCTCGTTGACTGGCGTGCTCTGCGATAGGAAGATACCAGAGCGCTTGATGTCAAAAATATATAGAACCGTTGTCCGGCCGGTAGCGATGTACGGTGCTGTGTGTTGGCCTGCGACCAGGGAGGTTGAAATGCGCCTCAGCATCATGGAGACGAAGATGCTGCGCTGGACGGCTGGAGTCACGCGCATGGACCGCATCCGAAACGAAGCTATTCGGCGGAGGTTCGGTGTCGCGCCGATAGCGGACAAGATGCGCGAAGCTCGCTTACGATGGTACGGCCACGTTCTGCGTGGAAAGGAAGATAGCGTCCGCAAGATAGGCCTTAAGTTCGAGGTGGTAGAAAAGCGGCCTAGAGGGCGTCCGAAGCAGCGCTGGTCTGACACGTTACATTTGGACTTGAAGGTTGCTGGTGTCCTCCCTGATCTAGCGCTGGATCGGTAGAGGTGGCATCATGACACCAGAATAGCGGACCCCGCTACGAAGCGGGACAGACGCTGAAGAAGAAGAAGAAGAAGGAGAAGAAGAAGTCGTGCCATCCCTTCATGTGCCACGTCATCGCGGTGGCACATGAAGGGGATGGCACGACTACTTCGAGGAAACCTCACTAAGTGATGGCTAACGGCACAAATGGTCACGCAGTACACGATGCTTTGTCGTGTATGGGCAGCTCTCATGTATCCCTGGCCGGGAACATGTGAGTAACCAGACCACCGCCATGGCTCAAACAACTAAACCCGCGCCCCAGTCCTCTACGCCGGAGGTGGACTTCTACGACGTCGGTTGCATCCACCTCCGGCGAGGGGCCATCTAATCTCAGAGTTAAACTATCAGGACGTCACTGGAATCGGACTACCGGAAACATCCTCCCGCCACGACACGGAAACTGCCTATTCGTCTGCACTTATAACTGTCGTTCTGTCGCATCTTCGGACACTGCTTTACAGAAGCCGCAACATCAAATACGACGCTATCGCCTTGCAGAAAACGAAAAGCAGAACGGAAGCCATAAGAAGGACCGACCACAACAAGCTTCTCATTATCAGAGCAAAGGTGGACAGAAAGAATATTGGCGGAGTTGGATTTCTCGTCAATTCGACAGTGACCACCACCTAGTAGACTCTTACAAGATCATCAGTCCGCGAGTAGCTGTTCTTCGTCTGGATACCAAAGATCAAGGAACCATATCCATCATAAATGGGTACGCTCCAACATCTGCGGCCACAGACGAAGACAAGGAGCAATTCTACAAGCTATTCGAAAGGACTGTCAACGACGAGAAGAGCTACTACAAAATTGTTGTTGGGAACTTTAACGTTACCGTCGGTACGAATGATCACGATGAATGGAGGCTAGGACCACATGGAACTTCCTCAAGCTACGAAAACGGAGAGCGCCTGATAGACTTCCTATCCGCGTGCCGTCTTTACAGTGGAAATTCTATGTTTAAGAAGCCTTCAAACCGACGATGGACCTCGGAAATCCCAAATGGAGAAACACGTTCCGAGATCGATCATGTTCTTACAAACAGACGCTGGAGTCTGTTCGACGTCTCCGTGCTGCCTTCATTTGACACCGGCTTGGATCACCGTCTTGTCCGTGCGAAGCTGACTCTCAAAAAGAGGATGTTCAAGCGTGATACTTAGAAACCGGCACCGGTGAGAATCCCCACATGCAAGTCTGAGGAGCTGGAATATGCAATAAAGTCGTATGATTGGAATCTTCTTGAAGATCCATCGGAAGACTACGACCATCTCTCCAAAGGACAGTTGAAATGTGCTAGCAGCCACATCACCGTCTGCTTCAAGACTCAACGCACATGCGATTAAACTCTTGGAGCAAAGAAGAGCTGTTAAACTGGATCCTAATGCTTCCCATCTGGAAAAAGTCACCATCTCGAAGGCCTGTCGAATTGCAGTGAAGGGGTCCATTCAAGCCTACGGAATGAAGCTGTTAGAAGCCGCTGGGAAAGGTTCAAGCATAACGCGCTGCAAATGAGATCTCTGCGATCAGAAGGCAATAATGTCAGCCCTTGTGGATGAGGATGGAACAACTCAAACGTCTCGAAGAGCGATGGAGGCCATCGTTCAAGAATTCTACACAGATCTGTTCCGTTCTTCCATCACTGTCCCGAAATGCCATGCCACCAGCTGAGGAAGTACCTCCCATTCTGGAATCAGAAGTTGCTCATGCCATCAGAAGGATGAAGCCGGGCACTGCTCCCGGACCGGTCGGCATTTCTGCTGCTCTCCTTCGTGCGGGTGGCGGTGTCCTCTGCTCACCTCTTGCCAAGCACTTCAACCACAACCTTCGACTTGGTAGGATTCCGGATTCATGGAAGGAGTCGAAAACAGTTTTAATCTTCAAAAAAGGTCAGCAGGAGGATATCAACAACTATCGACCCATCAGTCTTCTCTTGATTGTGTACAAGATCTTGACCGAGATACTGCTTAACCGCATGGGGCGTTGCTTGGATGAGTGTCAGCCAGTGGAGCAAGCAGGGTTTCGCAAGAATTTCTTCTGCATGGACCATATTCAGACTGTCTCACAGCTCATCGAGAGGAGCCACGAATACCACCTCCCACTTGTCCTTGTCTTCGTGGATTACCGGAAAGCGTTCGACTCTGTGGAAATCAACGCCGTTTTGAACGCACTTGTATATCATTGCCCTACATCCGACGCTGGTATACCATCGCCCTACATCCGACTTCTCAACGAGTGCTTCTCGAACACATCGATTACCATCCAGCTGTTCGATCGGAAGCTTAAAATTCCTATCGGGAAAGGAGTACGGCAGGGAGACAAGATTTCTCCCAAGCTATTCACAGCGCCACTCCAGGATGCCATGAAAGACTTGAACTGGGACGATAAAGGCTACGTTGTCGACGGTAAACGGTAAACGGATCAGCAACCTTCGGTCGCCGACGATATTGCTCTCATCTCTACCAGCACGGCAGAAGTCGAGGAAATGCTGAACGAGCTCAATGTGGCAGGTATGAAGATTGGATTGGACATGAATATGTCCAAAACACAATTTATGGTCAACCAGTGGTGTGACACGGGACTCGTAAGGTTAAATGGAGTCGCTCTACAACAGGTCGACTCCTACGTCTATCTGGGAAGAGAGCTGAACATGGATAACGACCTCGCTCCTGAAATCGCCCGCAGGAGAAGCGCAGCATGGGCAGCCTTCAGCTCGATTCGCGAAGTCACCGATCAGGTCAGGGATGCCGGCCTCAGGGCCTCGATATTCAACGCCTCTGTACTGCCCGCGATGTGTTACGCGACGGAAACCTGCCACGGCAACAAGACAATCGCCAGAGCAATGCAAACTACGCATCGTGCAGTGAAGAGATGTCTTCTGAGGACAAGCCTTCGTCAGCATTGGCAAGAAGGCCTACGAAGCTCGGAGCTACGGGAGAAGTCGCAATTAGCAGACCCGCTGCAGTACATGAAGAAGTCCAAGTATCGCTGGGCCGGACACCTGCTTCGACGAAAGGACGATAGATGGAGTCTCCTTGTCGCAGAATGGCTCCCGAGAGACCATAAGATACCACTGGGACGACCGCCAACGCGATGTGCAGACTCGTTCTCAAGATCTTTCAGAGAGCGGAGTCTGTTTTACCGGATGCTAGCAGCCAGAGATCGAGCGGTTTGGAAGAGTTGTGGTCCCCGCTGAGAAGACCTCCAGCCGGCAAGATGACCATCAAAGTATCAACGTAAGTAAGTTGTGCCATTGCTTCACAGCCCTCTTACAATCCATCAGAAGATGACCGTTTTCGTCATTAATGCCTTAGAACTTCTCGATGTCTTCTGCTTGGCGAGAGCGAGCTTTGGAAAGCCGGTAAAGATAACGCTCACCATCGCGCGTTTCCAGTTTTTCGCTGACATCAGCTTAGTATGCGGCTTTTAGCAGCGGCCACTGCCTTCTTTGCCGTTTTTTTCGCTTCTCGATAATTCCGCCAACTGTGAACTGTTTTATCATCGATAAATACGTGATAGAGCGTTTCTTTTCTCGGACTTTTTCTCTGACATCGTCAGTCCACAGCCATGCATACTTGTCGACCCAGCGTCGTCCAGGCTTCGTTGTGCCAAGTTTGAAGCGTGCAGCCCGAGTTCTCGCATCGATAGCATCCTTCCAGGCTTTGTCGACAGTTGTCACCGTCAGCAATGCGAGGAATAACTGCCGCTTCCTTCTCTTTCGGTTGCAACCATTTGATTCTACCCGATCCACATCGCTCGGAGGTGTGATCTTCAGAGAGTGGACGGTGTTGCGTGGCAACCGTCTCATACGGCAGGGTCTTCGCATCTGTAACAAGGCCTTGGTTGCGACGCCTAACAAGGACATAGCCGATCTGCGTTTTGGCGTTCCCGCTTTAAAACAAGATGAGGTGGGAGTTACGCTTTCGAAATTTGGTGTTCACGATGGTGAGATCATGTGAGTCTGCATACTCAAGTGTACGCTTACCATCGGCGTTGCGCGACCCATATCCAAAACCACCATGACAACTGTAGCCGTCTTACGTCGCTCCGACGTGACCATTAAGGTCACCTGCCGCAACAATCATATCTTCTGACGGCACTTCCGCTGTCTTCTCATCAAGCAGGGACCAGAACTCGTCCTTGGTTTACTCGTAACAGCCAGTCTGCGGAGCATATGCAGAAACTTGTTCAAACAGCTCAAAACCAATGATTCTCTTGCACTTCTTCATGCATATAAGACGTATATTAGGCCTGTTTTAGAGATCGGTACTTCAGTGTTCAATCCGTTCAAAAAGAAAGACATTGCTCTTCTGGAAAGCGTCCAGAACAACTTCACCCGAAAATTATTTTTAAGATGTTTTGAAACCAACTATGACAACATACCTAGAGGTCCAGACCAGGGGTGTGCGTAATTACGATTTACGATTTTACGATTTACGGCGATTTCTGGTAAATTTTTTACGATTTACGATTTACGAGATTTTGGGTCGTAAATCGTAAATTTTCGTAAATGTGATCTTTGATCAACAACCAACTGGCGACCAAATTTATGTGGAGTGGGTTATAAAGTTGTGCCTACTCTAATGGTCCCCTATTATATGTAGCTCATTCCCACTTCCCTTTAGAGTTGATTTCTGATGATGTGTTCTAATGTGTTACAGTGTTAGACAATATCGTCCTGTGCACTGGCTTATCGAATCCGACTTTTCTCTTCGCTTAACTAACTTTCCCATTTCACTGACATTGTAAGGGCTCCCGTTTGGAACCGGACAGGTTCAAGAGGAGATGCAAGTGCAATACACTAGAAAACAGGTGCTCCGTCACGCAAATCGGCGTGCCTTGCAGTATCACTAAGCTGAGGAGAATCAGATCAAGCTAGCTGCTCTGCATATCCAGCCCTCTTTCTTTTCTAGCAGTACAAAAGGCAGTATTCGAATACTCTAGCGCCAGGTTGACTACGAACACCTTCACTTCTCGTCCTCAAACGGTCAACCTCAGGCAAAAATCGACATTTTCGATAAATCTGATCGACTTTGTATCGCGACGAAACGCCTTTTTGCCAGAACCGAGGATTCCCACCGCTTCTAACGCTACGTTGAACTGACATTTTTTTACATGTGGGACCGCTACATCGGTGTCCCCCACTACTTGCCTCCTTAGTTGCAACTCACCTCCCCCATGTACTGATACATCACTACTGGCATCCCCTGACTGGACCTGGTTTCCCATTGCTGGTACTGAGCGATGATTTGATCAATATCAACTGGTGGTGATCGAACCTTTTTAAACGAACTTCAGATTCGTGTTCAGTGACCTCGATTACTCCCAGTGCTGAAGTTCCCATGACACGTAGAAGTCGTCTGTATATTTCTCGCTATTTTCGCGCTCCATAATTCTGTCCCCCTATTTTATGACTAATTTATGAATCATCGGTTAGCGGGTTATTATGTAGTATGATAAGCTCATGTTTAGAAGGCAGGGGAGGCTGGGTCCTCCGTTACTGGTCCAGAGCTAGCAAGGCGCATCGCATTCCTTCTGGCGAAGGTTGTTCCATTCCAGCCCATAGAAAGCCATTGGAGGCAGTTTTTTAGAGAAACAGAGGGAGCATTCTTTGATCCGCGCCCTGTTTGGTAATAATGTCTAGTCAATTTGCTTATAATATATTCATGTAAATCCCATCGAATAGAATTGACGCAAATCCATGATCTAACATCATTCGTGATTGCAAGCGGGGTCTAGAGGGTTGCTACTTTTATGCTGAAAGGATAAACTACTAATGTTTCGTTATATGTCGCGAGGACGGGGAGCATTGTGAGATGGGAACTCCTCATCGAATCAGACCGCATTGAATGGGCATGTCATTCAGAGAGGGCGTGTATGTACAGTTGGAACCCCGATCGGCTGGCATGTGTTCGGTCTGTGCTCTGGTTATTATTGGCTGGCGCGCCACCACCTACCAACACTGCTCATCTTCGCGACATGTACCAATGGTTCTATCGGTTTGCTTTGTGCCTTATGAGCAAATTGATATAAAAGGTGCAGTAAAATCGTCCGCTAGCATTTCTAGAAAAGGTCGAACTGGTTTTGACAGTCTTGATCTCCAATTTCGGTTATGTGATGGAGTTTATCGTATTCACCCTATCTAATCCGCTTACGATGCTGCAGGCTCTCGGAGAGCAAACGTTCGTTACAGGGCTGGCGAAGGGTAGCCCGTACAAGTGCTGGGAGTTATTAAATGGTAGAGCAATATTATCCTATTCACGACGTTGTGCGACGATGTCGTCGGACACCATTACAGAAATAGTTCATGAAAAATTATCACACATTCCATAGAACAATTTTAATCAATGAGTTCGCTAATAGCTACAGTCAATATGGTCCACGGAAAACTTTATTTGTTACTGTTTTTTCATACCTAACGAATCAGTAATACAAATAAAATAATAGAAGTAATCAGCGCGAGGAAAAAATGCGCGCTATCCCAGGCGGCAGACACCTGAAAACCTCCTCGCGCGTGTCGTGAAAACTCTATGAAGTTTTCGAAATCTTACAAGTGCAGGAGCAGGAAACCGGCACAATAGTCAATGGTGAAACGTTTTTTAAAATTTTTAGTCTTGAAAGCGATTTTTCTGCTGTTGTTTCCGCGAAATCCTAGATTTATATTCAAACTAAAGCATTGGTAGTAAGTTAGGAATTTAATGAATCGATGCATGCTTTTTGTTGGAATGTTTGTTGGAATGCATAGGCTTGAGTAAAGTTTTTGAATCTACAGTTTTTTCGACTTTCCTGAAAGGTGTATATTTGGTTCGGACTATGTTTTACTATCAGGAAGCCGTGGCAAGAGAAACAGTTTGGTAAGAAAACTGTTCAGATTAAGCTGAAAACTGAAACTAACACGATGGTTAAATAAATATTGAATCACATCTGATTAACATTAGCAGAAAAAGCCTCTGGAAATTTAGTTGTACTGCACTACAGTTCAGGTGACGCTTACGATTTACGGTTTACGATTTACGATTTACGAAATCTCAAAATTCATTTACGCACACCCCTGGTGTCGACTGACGTGAACATGAACGCGGCGATTACACGACGTAGAAATGTGCCGGCGGCGGGGTTGTATATAACGGGCACGGATACGTGTTGGAAGACGGCCAATCCTGGCGGGTCTTTTTCGACAGAAGAAAGAAACCAGGGGCTGCCGTTGCCACTCGTATCCGTCGGCGTAAGGTAATGTAGGGACTGTGGGAGCTCTTGTTCTTACGTATGGAGGCGTCTTAGCAAGGCATTTGGATACCCAAACCTGGGATAAATTATGGAAATTTCTAAACGCATTTCTTTCGCTCAATCTTCTGGACAATCGTCCAATTGGAGCAAGACCTTCCATAGTTTTAAGGTTCTCTATCTCCGTTCCAATGTCTCTTATCTCAGCTGCTTCAAGGTGAACAGGTGTTGTATTGCATATAACAGATTTTGTTCCTTCACCGTGAACACCAAGACGCGCACCAACAAAGAAGTTGGTCGGACTTCTTTGTGGAAGCCGTAAACAGACGATATGACGCTCTTCGTGTCCTTAGGGCGATGAGGATCCATTGGAGCACTCTGGCAAGCGACAGATACGAATGGAGACGCTTTTCGCTCCCGCTCGAGGAACTCGATGTTCAACGGGACAACATTGATCACGAATCTGGCATCAGCTTTTGACTCGAAAAAACGGCTTAGAAAAATATCTCCTCAAAAACTAGCCGTTCAATTGGCACTTTTCTGTGCCGGACATGTCAATAGTCGACACTCCTTGTAACTTGTCCGGTACAGAAATGTAGATTTCGGTGCCGGCGAGGAAGTTCAGAGGCGAAAAAAATGCGAGGATCGGCACAAAAGTGAGAAAAACGGCCTAGAAAAATATCTCCTTAAAAAACTAACCGTTCAAGCCGTCGAAAAAACCCAAAGTGAGTCTAGCCACGACGAAAACCCTACGAGGAGAACAACAGAGACATCACATGACCACCCAACATCACCAGACGTGTGTTGAAATGACTGTGGTATGGTCACGAACCAAGGAAGTGTCGAAATAAGTGAGCGGAAGTGCATAGAATAGGGCACGACAAACGCTCCCCCTCCGCGACTATCGCTCCCCGTCACATGGGAGTATGTTTCACTCCCGCGACACGGAGGTAACACCCCTCTGCGACGCAGCGCGGGAGCGATGGCGCGTCAACTGACAACCGCGCCCCACTGTGCCGTCCGACACTGCAGCGAAGGCGCGCCGTTGACAGTTGCCCCGCGCCCGTCGCTCCTAGCCGTCCCGGGACGACGACGACCGTCCGCGGTGCACCTTTCGTCCGCGGACATCCCGCGGGTGTTCCCTCTGGAGTGTAACATAGGCCATAGTCAGGACAGCGTACACTCATATCACGGCGAATCATCGTGATCAACTTTTGGAAACATATCTCTGCACCCCTATTAACAATAAGAAATCTGTGTATATTTAAAACTTTTTTAAGTGGTCGGCTCACCAGTAAAGTTTCAAGGCCAACGTGCTGCCGTTTCGAGATACGCTAGAATATGTTGGTGATGTATGCTCGCTGATTTGCCAGGACTGCAGTAACTACCTGCCCGTCATCATCAGTGTGGCTAGTTGTACACCGGATATTAGGGTTCAACTGGGCATCGGCTGTCCTTCTTTGAACATGTGGACTCATGCTGGATGAGATCGACTGGACACCGATTCTCGACTTGTGGGCTGGTGCATCGTATGCTCTCGTAACTGCTGTGTTTATGCCTAGTAATGAAAGGTCATTCTTCACGTAGTCAAGGGTCAAATCAAAAATCTGGAGAAAATATAAATTGTCGTATACAGGGAAGGCAGCTGATGAAAAGCTCTTATTGAACACGCACTTGGCAGCCTATAGTGGAATATATGCATGGGAAAAGTTGGGAAGGTGATAGACACCAAGCAAGGAATGAACATTGAAAATGCAAAACAACGACAAGGCGCTGGAATCGAACATCTGACTCTGCAACCACCGGCTCTCCCCGTCCCAAGAGACCGTGTGATCTACAAGTGAATAAATCTGAAGGGACAGGTTTAATACACAGGCCTAACAGCTGCTTGCACCGCTGTCTTCCACCACCTCCCTTATCTCCACATAGGGCGCGCACAAACGAGTTAGGTGTAGGTGCGCGTTAGGTCCCGACAGGTCAGTTCAATACTGGACTTTCAGGAGCCCCTAACTCCTTTGGTTCAAGGACTTTGCAAAAATGAAACATAGCTTCCTAGTCTATCAAGGGCGGAGGTTCTCGTGGTTGTACTCATTTTCATCATTCAGACCTACGCCTGAGACAGCCTTCTGGTTAATATGGTCGCCGGCCGCGTGGTGTCGGCTCTGACGCCTCACCGCCCTGAGGAATTTTTTTTCTCTCTCTCTCTCCCCCCCTCCCCCCTCCCCCGGCGTTACATTCGTGGCCGCTTGTTACCGTTCATATGGCCTTTTCATATGGCCTTTGTCGTTAATAAAAATTGTTATGTTACCTTGCGTTTTCTTATGTAAAGGCCCAAGAGACCGTGTGATCTACAAGTGAATAAACCTGAATGGACAGGTTTAATACACAGGGCCCAACCGCCTGCGCAAATTGAGAAGAAGTGGGATCACGATCTGTGCTTATAACGCTCGCACGCTTGCACCGGAAGCACCCGTCGAGGAGCTGATGATGAAAGCTGGGAAGATCAAGTACGACGTCATCGTACTGACCGAGAGAAGAAGACACCACCCCCTACACGCCGCCTGCGACTCCGGAGAAGAAATGTTCCTCGGAACACGCGACAGCAGGGGAGTAGGCGGCGTTGTTGTCCTCCAACACGCAGTTCGCCATGAACATCGATTCGTACGAGTCTCTGCCAAGCCGAATCGGACGCCTGCGACTGAAGCAATGTGGCTCTGTACCAGTTTGACTGTGGCGATGCTATTTTGACAGGACGTAGGGCCCAGTGAGCGAAATTCAGAACCACAGTTAGTTTTTGCTGAACGCTTTTTTAAAGGCACGAAAAAGAGGTGTGAAAACGTGTGCGCAACACTTATCAACCCCTATAACACCGCGCGAGATACTCCCCACCTTCGCACCGGATTTCAAAGGTAGTATAATGAAAATGGTACTTGGCGAAGATGGAGAAGATTGTTCCTCACTGGCTTTTGCAAGATGCTGCTGGTGTGACAAACGCTTGTGCTTGCTTGTTCCACAGTTTTGTCCCATAGCTGTTGACTAAAAAGTAAGAACGACTTTTTAGAGGCTTTTATTTCCAGAGAAATGATATGGCGCAGATACGCATCGTTGAAAAACTAGCACATATGAAGGCGCAAGTAGACAGCATTGGTTTGTTGTAAGCGTTGATCACCTATAATTGATTCCTAGGGGTTGACAAGTGTTGCGCACACGTTTTCATACCTCTTTTTCAGGTCTCTAAAAAGCGTTCAGCAAAAACTAACAGTGGTTCTGGACTCCGCTCACACGGCCCTACATCATGCCAAAATAGCATCACAAAAGCTTGCCTTTAGCTAGAAACTTTGTGAGAATCTCCCAGGGCCCAGTTCCACAACCAGATCGACCACATCATCTTCAATCGCGAGTATTACTTGACCGACGTCGCCGTTGTCCCCAAGTTCTACACGGGATCGGACCACCAGCTCCTTCGCGCGAGGTTCCGCTTTTCGCGTCAAGGGAAGAAGGCCTCGAAGTTCTAGAAGAGGAGTCCCAAAGGCCCATCACCTGAGACTTTACCACCTCTCTTGTCGGCCTTTGGGAAGATACCGTTATGGACAACATCGACGAGGAATACGACCACTTCGTGCACCATCTCCGCGATAGTGCAAAGGGAGCCGAGAGCTTGAAGCCCACCAAGAGATGTCTGTCTACGAAAACTCTCGAGCTGATACGCCAGCGTGGAGCAGCACGAGCGTTAGGCAACTACCAACTGACGTCCGAGCTTGCGAAGCTATGCAGAGAGGCGATAAAGGAGGATCTTAAGGAGAGAAGGGCAGAAGTGTTGGCTGAAGCTGCAGTGGCAGTGTTGAGCATTCGCGATGACCGCCAGAACTTCGCCAAATTCAAGAACCATATGACCGCTCTCCCACGTCCTGAGGTCACCTCTTCCAGAAGGACCATGAAGAATGTCATCCACGACTTCTACTCCGATCTCTCCGATAGCTACGTCCACCTTCCTGCATGCCATCTTCCGCATGGTGGATGCGTCGTTCCCTTTGTTCTCCCTTCCGAGACCGACAAGTCATCTCATCGGTGAGGAAAAGTACAGCACCTGATCCCGTCAGGATCAGAACCGGACACCTGAAGAGCCTCCCGCCAACGCCCATCGGCACCCTGGTTCCATCTCAATGGAGGACCAGCAAGACCCCTTGCTGTACCAGGGTGCACATTGGCAACTGTCGCCCGAACTGCCTGCTATCAGTAGTCTACAAGCTATTTTTTCGAGTCCACTCCTGAATAGGATTAGCAGAACGCTACGCGAAGGATAGCCATGCGAACAGACAGGATTTCGGAGATGATTCAGCACGATCGACCACATACAAGTGTCACGAGAGTACAAGCTGTCACTGTGCCTTACGCTTCGACTTAAACTTACGTTTTTAGAGTATTCATATTCGTACATAGAGTTAATCGATCGGGATGGGAGTCACGCGACTATTACAGTCGACGGAAAAGCTTCACAGCAGGAGGAATTTTCGGTCAGGCAATCACTATTGACCAACAATATCGATGTTTTGAACGTATCCCAAAAAGGCTTTTCGGAAAATGATCAGAAGAAGCGCTCGGTATCCCGACACCGAGCCACACTATCGCACCAGACTTTGATTCAAAGACAGAACTGTTTCGGAGATCTTAATTACCCGAAAAATCTAAAAGCTTCTTCAAGATATCCCTTTACACACATTCGAATGACACTTCTTAAATAATCGAATAGTTTCGGCTTCCTGGGAAATTTTGAGTATTCGAACGGTTTCGAATACCGAAAATTTTTAAGCATTCGAATATATTCGAAAAACGCGATTTTTCTGAATATCCGAAGTCAAATACATTCGAAAACCAAGATTTTTCGATTATTTCAATTTGAATATTCAAAAACGAATGAAAATCATTTGAATACCTATTCGAATAGGTCATTTGAGCATAAGTATAGTGTATAGTGCTGAAAATTTGGCAAAAGTATACTCCAACTTGAGCACGCTACATGTGTCTGATGACCAAGGAACACGTTTACAAAAATTTACGATTTCCGACCACAAATGTCGTAAATCGTAAAACGTAAAAAAATTCCTAAAAATCGCCGTTAATCGTAAAATCGTAAATCGTTATTGCACACCCCTGCTGCACACCAACCTTTCAAGGAAAAGTGCGCTGCAAACAGTGTCTGAAATTCTCTCTGAGCAACAGGCAGGTGTAAACTTGTGCGGTCTGAGCGTGTCTCAGATTGTGAATCTTTTCAACGAACGCCCGATGTGCAACGTATTCAAGTGGTCAGGCAGATTAGAGGCTTAGCCATGCGCAAGTTAGCTGCTGTGTTCGCTGACGCCTTGATATTTAAGGTGGAAACGCATGCCTAGTATATTGACGACTACTTTATAATGTGTTCTACTCAAAAAGAGTTTGACAGTTGCCCTGAACTGCAGAACCAACCGTCCGAACATCTAAAACTTAACCCTGAGAGCCCTACGGAAAACTGGCTTGCTTTTCTTAATGTCCAGGTTCACCTTACTCATGGAGCCGTCAAAACCAGAGGGTATCGCAAGCCCAATAGCAAGAAAATCCTCATTCACTACCTCTCTACCTACCCCTCCAGTGCTAAAGCGGGCATTAGCAGAAACATGTTAGTAACAACAACACAGAATGATAAATACCGCCAATAAACTAAACTGAATGAACTTTCCATCGTAGGTGTTGCAAAATATGCGATTCTCTTTGGTTTGTGAGCTGACTAATAGAATGACATTATAGTTATACATATGAGAGGTAAACACTATTGAAATGGCCAGGAGTGTGTCATTATACCTGATCCGGTGTTGAAATCAAAGGAACTGACAGTTTTTTTTTTGTGTTCGCTCATTATCCAGCCATTTTGGGCAGAACTACCCCTAATCCGTTATCCATTTTTTCAAAATTCCGTTGCCCGCTGATACCTGATGGAGAAGACCGACTTCCTGGGGCGACGTACCAGCGAGCTCTGAAACTGATCGTTAACCTCGTAGGTTAGTCCTTCGTTATCAACACCTTTGAATAGCCAATGTATTTAATTGAATATTTATTAATCTCCACTTCAGAAGAGAAACAGGTCGAAGCGCAGCACTTGAGTGCAGCCAACCCGTCAAAGGGTCACAATCACGAGAAGAAAACCCAACAAACACCGGACGGCCGAGCAGGATGGCGAGCCGGTAAAGAGACGAGAGGTGCGTGGTGGTGTTTTCTAGGGTCATAGTGGAACGGTCGAGAAGACTAGGGAAAACTTGAAGAAACCCGCATGAAGGCAATGCTCTGAGAGGCGTTCCAACAAAATGCCGTATGTGCACAACGAATCAGGTCAAATTGCACGGAAAAGTAGAGATGGCTTCGCAAATACATGGACAAGACCTATTAGAGGGTTAGTTGGAGATTTGGGACCCTGTAAGTTCCTGTGCCTGGACAAAGTATACACGATGGGTGGCTAGGAACAGTCAGCTACTTGGAGAGAGTTATCAACGTCTTTTAATCTTGAGCAACGCTGAGCAAGTAGGGTAGCCATAGGTACAGCAATTGATAGCCAAGTGAAGTTGTCTCCTAAACAGTGCTCAGACGACAGCGTAGACGCCATCGTTCTTCACCTCCTCACTCCGCTTTCTTGGTTCTTTCCGCTCGATCGACGTGCCTCGATTGTACGTAGAGAAGGTGGTGGTGCGCTCTGGAAAAGCATACATGAAGGCACTTGGAACGAGCCATGCCTCCTTCACCTCACCCAACGAGAAGCTGTTTGAAAGCGCGTCGAATAATAACCAAAGCGCTGCTATTTTTTGTTGAGATACCGGTATGAAGGTAGGGACGATCGACTTACGTTGCTGCTGATTGACGGCTGTCTTCCCGTTGAAGAGGCTGCGAAAAGCCCCACGAAAGCGGGCCGACATCAAATTGTACAGAATGGGGTTGATGGCACAGTTGATGAAGATCATCGTCTTCGAAAAAAATATGTACCTAAAAAGCTCAAGTGGGGTTTAATTCGAGACCGATTACTTACTTATAGATTTGGTTGAGGGGGGGTCGCTCTCTCCGTAGTTGCCTACAGCCCTTTCTTGCTAGACGTTCCATCTGTCAAGCAATGCATTAACCAATATCACCAGACTTAGCACCGCTACCTATTTAAAGCATCAGGAACGATCAGAACATCAAAGGACTGATAATGGTCGAGCCGACAATGCGGGAGTCGCCGAACGTGTGGCGGAAGCCACAGTGGACGTGGTGCAGAAGAAAAAGGTGCATCCGGTCTGCTTCCTACCTAAAATTTTCGTCATTGTGGGACGGTGTATCTAAAACCGTGGTTGGAGGTGCAAAGGGGAAGGAAATAAACCGCCAAGCGGAGGTTTAAAGCCGGAGTTTATTGCGAAAACCTACTGCTGTGATAGTGGGATATCCCCAACACTGTTTGTCCCCATAGAAGGTCAGCAAAGAGCCGTGATACTTGGGAACTGATGAAGTATACTGGTTTGCATCAGAGTCGCTAGACATCGGTATCACACAAACTTAAACTGCACGAATCAGTTTGTGGCGCCACTGTGATTGAAACCAATCTTTTTCAGGGCCTGTAGCGAATTCACGACCCCGGAAGGAAGGCTTACCAGGAGACTATATCAACGGTAGGTCGGAACGGCCCAAGTGTTATGCAGAATCGCCTCTCTTTGGGAAACAACAAAATGCAAATATCTGGACCCCAATACAACTCTGCGCAGAGTTAGGGACGACGAAAGTTGGGCCGTTGGCGGGTCAAGTTGCCCTGTGACACCTTGTAGAAGTGAAATACGCGGCGTATCCCGAAAGGGATTCACTAACGCCTCGGTGATACGTTGTTCAATAAACTGTTCTCTCGTCTTGAAACCTTGGCATTGGTGTTATCAATGTCTATGATGTTTCTGTGCTTCGAGGTTGTTAGGTGGAACTATTTATTGGCCTGACCTTTCGAGCGTCTCGTCGTTTTCAGAGGCCTAAAAATGTATGACGAGAAATGCATGACTAATGTATGACGAGCGAGCAATACAACTCATTCGCCACTGGTCTACTTACTAACGCGTAGTGATAGCGAGCCGCTACACTCTAGACGGTGGAGCATCGTATGAGTTCGTCTTCACCTTTCGGGTTTTTCGCGTTGTGTTTCCGGCTTTAGGTCGGAAACGCTAGCGTGGGTGAGGCGCTTGGTCGAATAGGTTGTAAAGATGAAACCTCGAACCATTTTTAGGCCTCTGAAGATCACGAGACGGTCGAAACGTCAGGCCAATAAATAGCTCCACCTAACACCTCGAGGCACAGAAACATCATAAACATTAACTAACGCCTCCTTTGTCCTTTATCCTTTGTCGGCCACTGTTAGACTAACGCGACACGCCTAGCTGTGTGTTTTCAGCGCCACATTATGGTCTTGAGCAGATGCTGCTCAGGGTGCAACAATGTATTCCTAGAGTTCCATCGCGAACCGGGGGTGGCTGTTGAGAGAGGAGTCAGATAAGGAGATGCGGTCTCCAACAACCTGTTTTTAGCATGCTTGGAAGCTACGATCCTTCGATGCAATCGGAATACTTGTTTGATGGGAAACAGTTGAATTACTTGAGGTTCCCACAACGACATTGTACTCATCACGAGATCCTCGGAAGATGCAGCGCACATGCTGCACGAACTGCACACTAAGGGGTGGGATCTGCATCAACGTGTCCAATTCGAAATCTTACAAACGAATTTGTTGGTGGAAGTCCTATACTTCATCACGTAGTCCCTATGAAGGAAGTCTCGGTCGGCTGCTTAACATGAGGAACGACTCGGTGTCTAGACATATGAGGGTGTCAGAGTCAGGAGGAGTTAAATGAAAAAGAACTTCCGATAGTTTAACTTTGTTGAAACGTACCCGTCCGAATTCCACTTCTCGTCTCGAAATGAGTTGTTCACCACCATGGCTCTATAGGGAAGCCAACAGGTGGCAAAGACGAACACCACCAGCGCCAGCATTTTCACCACCTTGAAGTCAAGGTTGTTGCTATACAAGGTTAAGATGTGGGGCAATGATGAGGCTGAAAGCGAACCTGGTTCCTTCCTTTTGACGAGCTTCTTCTACCAGTTACGTGGCACTCCTTTACATCAGTCAGTGGAGGTGCCGTGAGCAGGTTGCCGGATTGAGCGTCTTAAAAAAACTATTTGAAGCAGGAGAGAAATTAAGTCTCAATGTGCTGATTCCTAAAAGCAATGAGGGGCATAGGCGGCGAAAGGCTTACTTGATTCCTTCCCCTTCATCTTCTCGCCGCACTGACTGAGAACGATAGCGATCTTCGCGTAGATGACGATGTTGAGGAACATCGGAATCACGTAGAATCCGACCAAATCGCCCACGTACATCACCTGAACTGACAGCGTTGCAGTGATCGGTGTCTGCGCTTCCAACTCCGCAAATGCGAGGACGGCAACCCAATCTAGCGATGCGTTAGATTTCCCTCGCACTGAACGGTTGCACATAAGCGGCTTTTACTTAGAGTTCCCTAGCCCGTCTTGTCCATTGGCCAATCGTTTCTCGCCACTTGTGAGCGAGCCAAATGTTCCTACCCAGACAGGACTCGAATCTGCAATCTTCGGATCCGATATTAGACTCGACATTCATTAGATGGCAAGGCCTCGATGGTTCGAGCTTTCGCCCTATTAGTATTATCAGTTGAGGCCTGTTTGGATCGGGCCGCAAGCCCACTCTAGTGGGAACCACAGAGTGCTGTTCGCAAAAATGGCTCTTGTTGAAAAATATTACACTCCTCCTCGCCAAAATTGAAGCATTTAGTGATTTGCTTCACACTGAAAACACAATTTCCTTTGTAGAATTTCAAACTTGTTCACTACAAGGTTTATTCTTCAACTGTTCCTATTTTTCGAGTGTCGTATAGAATAATATTCCACCTTCTAAAATCCCATTTTTAATTAGATTTTCCAGAAAGCAGAAACATATCAATGATTGAACAACAATGGAGAAATAAATCAGTAAATAGATCAGTACATGGAAACATTTCGTGGCAATTGTTAGAAATATAGGAGCGCGGTACGCTGTGGGAAGAATCACAAGCTGGCACATGCACCCGATTCCAGGTTCCAGGTTCGGGTTTGGGCAACCAAGAATGGCATTTTTCCGGGGTCAGTGAAATGGAACCAGACTTGTCTGCGAAGACTAAAACGTTAACTTGCTTATCGGATGGCACAACAAGCTCTCGTATAGGCTAAATTACATAATTGCCTTCGCCATATAATATCAAAAGTAATATCATTGAAGTGGAACGCATGGCGCATACGAGAAGGGATCGATTAATGCCGTCCTGATCATTTTTATTCTTTATTATACATATAAGTAGTTTCAGTTCTATAATGCGCTTATTTTGTGGCCTCCAGAAGCAAAAAGTCAAAAAGGTGCCTTTTTCAAGCGACAACGAAACGAATGGCGGTGAAAGCATCTAACGAGTAAACTTGGCGTTAAGGGCTCTTCTAAAGCACGCGTGAAAATGTATAATGTGTGCACGGTGCTGTGGAAAAAGCGCCGCCTATACGCCCAGCTATCGAGCTGGTTCGAAGGTGCATTCAAAGCAAAGGATTTCGCAAAGTTCTTTGAATCTGTTCTGACTCCTCACTTTATTATGTGACAAAAAGCGCTTTAGTCCATAAGTAGGCACGTGAAATCCATAAGGAGCGGACTACTGTGCCACGTTAGAGACGTTATGTCCCATGTTGGGCTTATCGTTAGCCTTATTGCACTTTACTGTAGACGAGACTTAAACGCACATTCAACGGAGTCGTCTACACATCCACGAGGTGCAAGTTACTAAATGTCGATCCGCTCGCACACACCCACTGTTCCCTTCTTAAGACAAAGAACTTGAATGACCTGAGCGCGCACCGTCCTCATGTGCATTAGCAGCGCCTTCTTGAACTGGGCCACATGCATCAATTCAGAACAGAAGATAACAAACTAGCGAGCTGTTGAATCGGTTCTCCTTCTTACCTTATACTTCCAGTCCTCGCGACCCATCTTGAAGTCACAGTAGCCACCTTCCTCGTCCACAATCAGGCCGGATAGGAATAGCCAAGGAAAGTTGTAAATGAACGAAAACACCCATATGATGCAAATGATCATCTTCGCTCTCTTCACTGTGCAAATGGTCCTGAAATTTGAGAAATAACGCGAAATGTGAATAAAAAACCTCAGATCTTGTTGATTGCGTTAGCCCGCATCACTGCGCTGCAGTTCTGAATTTCTCAAGAGTGTAAACACATGTAGCAAGATATCGTTTCTTTTCTCTCCGCGTTTCTCTCTCTGTAATCCAGCTACGCACTGCTGTGTTTGGACTAGGCTTCACTACAACAAACTTGAAAGGCTACCTGGCCCAGAACGGATGACATATGCCAATGAACCGTTCGACGGTGAAGGCGGTGATAGAGAGGGCCGACGAGTTGATGGCGAGGTATGGTAGGTAAGTGAATAGAGAGCAACCTAAACATGCAGAGCTGGTTAAAATGTTGACTGAAAACTGACTTCTTGATCTATAATCTCCCTCTAGTAAGATTTTGTCGCTGGTCTTTGCAGAGGAAATTTTTACAATCAGATTTCGGCCTGGCTAAGTAAGCGCACAAGTCGTGCTTCAAGATGCCATTAGGTCTGGGATCCCACGCAACCGAAAAGCGTCGTGGTCCAGACCACACACTTCACCGTGGTTCGTTGTTCTTCATGGTCGGCTAGAAGGGTCATATCCATATTTAGGGTGGGGAGGGAGCGCGATTTACTTCCATGAAGTCACTTCAAGCTATGTTACTCTGTCGGTAAAGATGACGCACACCCTGGATGTGAATCATCGGCAGTTAACGTCATTTGTTCGCTCATCAGTAGGTTTTCATGAGTTCGTTGTGGCACCTTGTGCACCAGAACAGGGAACAATCGCAGCAGAACGACGTAGAAAACATACATATTGATCCGAACGGATAGTCCTTTGTGAAGAGGGAGGACAGCTCTGTTGGCGTGGTGGCTATGAAGAACAGCGTGTCGCTGAGTGCCAGCGACACCAAATAGCAGTTCGTCGGCGTCTTCTGAAAGGAGAGACAGGGCAACTTATTGGAAAAAAGAGACGGCTAGGGGCATAAATGCACAAAAAAGCAAAGATTACTTGAAATTGGTCAGGAATCCTTTGGGTAATTGTTTGGTAGACACTAAAAGGCTGTGAAAGGAGTGCTTTCAGCACAGCCACTACCATTCTTTGAAGACTCGCAGCAGCAGTTGAAGCAACGCCCCAACGTCGGCTGTGATGCGAAACGGAGGCGGGTGTTAAACTCTAGTCCGTGAATTTTTTCTTTTTCACAGCAAAATTTTCGCAGCAAAAGCGCTGCAACCAGTTAACCGGTGTCCGTGAAAAAATGCTGGATTCTCTTCTTTACCAACACATCCTTATCCTCACGACAACTGCACTTTTCATTTTCGTTTTCACCTTCACAACAAATGACACTGCTCCGCCTAGCATCAAAAAGGCTCGTCCCTAAGATCATGAGGACCGCTGGGCCAAACCGGATGGGGGACGAAGCCTTTTCCGTGCGCTTGCTTCGTTTCTTAGCCTTCTCCCGCACTTTTCTTGTATTTTTCAGCCATTTCCTTTACATTTCCCACACCGCTTCAGTATTTCTTAGACAAGAATCGCGACTAAAACTGTAGAAATCTGAAAATACAAAGAGGAAAGTTAAGATTTATGACAGAGCTTTTGAGAGAACGACATGAAACAGTCAAAATACAGTAGCCGCTCTAGAAGCAACCATAGAAATCAAAAGCTGCCAAGGAACGTGCGGACGATCAGAAATACATATACAATTTTCATGTCAAATTGGTCACTTCGATCCAAAATGGACACTCGGAGACCAATTCCTTGGGTAAAATACTAGACTTTAACGTTCTTAAGAAGTGGCTGCTTTTCGCTAAAAATGCTCGTTTTGATTTGAAAAATGTTCAGCTTGATTTCAAACCTGTCAAGCCTTCTTTGAAAAGTACCCAATTTGACGAGAAAATGGTATGAATGGGTTGACAACCAGAAAAAATGCGAACATCTGGCAGAGATCGAGAAAGGTGAGGACAGTGCCGTCTGCTTCTTTCCACAGATCCAATTAGTGGAGAGCTCTCGCAGCCTGGGAACAATACTGCAAGCCTCTACGGATCTCGTTCAAAATTTCGTCCGCATGAGAAAAGAAGAGTAAGTTCAATTTCACTTAATTCGAATTTCGCAGATTGCCCATGAATTCGGCTTAAGCAGTTTAAGGGAAATTTTCGAAAATGAAAACTTTTGAAAAAAGAAAATTAATGAACGGAAATGCTGGTAAATCGGTGAATAGTTATTTATTTATTTATTTATTTATTTATTTATTTATTTATTTATTTATTTACTTATTTATTTATTTATTTATTTATTTATTTATTTATTTATTTATTTATTTATTTATTTATTGCCACGAGCAAAATGCACATGCGATTCATCAAAAAGAACAACACTAGAAGACCAGAGATAACTATCGATAAGGTAGAATAATGTGATGGGCAAATTACAAACTCAACACTATTGATCAAAATTCAAATGGCTTGTTTAAACTGACGACTCATTTAGAATTCCTGTCACCAACGTCTTGAAGCGAGAGACTCTCAACAGGACGGACTCTCAATGCTGTTTTGAAGAAAAAAAACTGTTGAATTTGCTTCAGGATCCGGAGACAGAGAAATCTCTGCGGATTTTAGTTCTAAACGTTGGCAGAACCATTTTTGTAGACCCACCTCGGTGACTGAGTCTCGAAAGAACAGCATCCCCCGGTCAACTTGGATTAGGTTAAAAATCATTTTGTAAAGCATCGCCAGGTCATTACGTGGGTCTGCAACCCAACAGTCCTGTTTCTAGCTGCGCCTCCGGGAGAATTGCTACAGTTGAATCCATACAACCGGATCATTAGCTTTCGAGTAAAGATGTCTTGACATTCTTCAATTTACGTATGAATCCTGTGGCGATAATATTGTGGTTACATATTCAAGGATAGGGCGAACGTACATTTTGTTGTCACGAACAGAATTGATGGGCCTTTGGACTTAATTGCTCGGAAAAGATTACACACTTTCGCATTAGCCTTATTGGCAATCTTTATAACATGTTCTTTAACATTGAGTTCCTTGGAGATTATCACACCCAGATCACAGACCTTGTCCACAACTTGCAATGGAATTTCATTTGGCCTGTAGACACAGCCCCGTCTGCAGACCAAGGAAGGACTACACGCTAAATAAAGAACCTTAATTTTTCACTGGAAAGTGGGAGATCCCATTCTGCAGACCAACGGGCTGCCGCCTTAATCGCTAGCTGCAATACATCACAATCTGAGCTAGATTCAATAATCTTGAATACTTTCACATCGTCGGCAAAAATTTTGTAACTAACATCTAGACCTGAGAAAACAGAGCAGAGATCCTGAATGTAAATGTTGAAAAGAAGTGATGACAGAACTCCACCCTGAGGAACTCTACTGATTGCCGTGTGATTTTGAGAGAAAGTGTCATTGTTCCGAACTTGGAAAGTCCTGATAGAGAGAAAGTCCCGAAGTCATCGCAGAAGCATAGGATGAATACCAGCTTTTTCGAGTTTATACAATAGTTTATAGTGCGGAACTCTATCGAACGCCTTCATAGAGTCGAAATAGATAACGCGAACAACTTTCTTCTTATCAAGTGCGTCGGTCCAGTAATTCATTGCTTCCGATAGTTCAGTTTCAGTTGATTGGCCCTCGACAAAACCCTGATGACATGGGCTTAGGAAGGGTTGAGCGGTCCCTTCTACGGAATCGGTGTTACGAATGAATGTTTCCACCTCTTCGGGATATCACCTCTCATTAACAAGAGATTCATAATGTATCTCACCATCAGTGAACCAAGAATGACTGGAAGCACTCGCTTAATGGAGACTAAAGGAACAGAATCAGGAGTTGAATGAGAGTAGTATCCACGATTTCCTCCTCTAGGAACCAAGGGCCGATTTCCTTTACAGGCAAGCTTGGTAACGACTCCTCAAGTCAGTAATTATATTTCCCTTGATCAACCGTCCATTTGAAAAACTCGGCCATTAACTCAGCCTTAGTGCACTCTGTGTAAGCCATGGGACCTTGACCATCTTCCAGAATGCATACCCCGTTTTGAGACTTGAGCTTAACTGGCATCATTCTACAGAATGCCGATTTATTTTTTGAGTTTATAGCTTTTTCTCCAAAAATAAATTATACCTATGCAGCGTTTTAGCAAAGCGACTCGAACAATGATGCACATACGCTAAACCCCACTCTTCTCTTTCGCATTCAGGTTCATCTCAAATCCAACAGACAGGTGTGAACTGGTTCCGGAACGGGAAAAAGGACAAGAGGGGTGAAGAATGAGTGCACGGCTCAATGTACGCTGAGCAGCTTCAGGTCCTCCATACTTTGGAAGCTCCTCCGCCTGTAGCAACAAAAAATCGGAGCGTGTGTGATTATGAGCGGCTAAAGGGAGTAACCAGTGTAAGGGCTAACCAGAGGAGGGTGCCGTAGTCTGTAGCTGTATTCTCCAAAGACTCATGCCTCCGGAAGTCTAAGCCTACAGTGTGGCTGCGCAGGCAGCGGCCCATCTTTCAGATAGACAACTTGTCTTTCGGTGGTTGCTCGAGTGGTTCCGTGTCGTTGTATGCCAAACAGTCGGTGGAACATTACTGGCAGAGGCGAGCGGGGGCGCGTTCGAGAGCTCGACTCGCCCGACACGTTTGCCCGTCTTCAAGCGGTCCATTACTGAGCAAACAGATGAAAAAAACTGCCAGACACCACAGTCGTCATCCCAGTCACAACTTCTGCAATCTCCCATCGACATCACCAGTGCCTTCACCGACGCAGTATGAACAGCTTCTCCCGGCTGCACAGGTGGTCCTCGACAATCTTCCTCGAGGGACAGCGAAGCCAATTTCATACTGTACCCCGGTGCACATATCGTGGATCAAGCTTTATAGATATTCTTAGGCAATCGCAGCAGCTGCATAAGTTGAAATATTCGGTGACCGAGTGCGCCAACTTTCAACTCCGCAACACTAGATGTGTTGCATTTGCGCTTCGAAGAATAAAAATAAAATATTTGTCGCGACATTCTACACAAGCAGGCAACGCAACTTTTAACACCACGACGTTTTTGATCACTTGCGCCTTAAAATATGCTACGAGGATGTATGTAATACAACTGCGGTAGAGTGCATTGTGTTACCGAGGATCTAGAAGTCATCAAATATCGCTGCCCCATGGAAATACAAATGGAATGTTGCGAAAGAACTTCAGTTAAAGTGAAGCGTGAAATCTTCGCTCACAAGGTGGAGTAGAATTTAAGTTCCGCGTTGCTTTAAAAAATTTCTACCTGAAGGATAAATGCGGAAAAAAGCAAAAATGCTTCAAAATAAAGCAATACGTTACAGCAATATCTCATTCAGGAGCAAGTTCTCAATTTCTCATGTTGTAAGTTCACGACCAACAACTACTCATTTGCTTTTTAAACCCTCAAAAAAAAAATTTTAAAGGGCAGTTCTTCTAGAGCGTTACAGCAAGGTCGTTAACGTAAGAGCAGTTAGATTTTTGAACTTCAACAAATTTAAAACACTTCATTTACACCAAATCTTTTTGAACAAAACGAAAGCAAAGGTAAAAGCCTTTTAATACACCCACATATTTTGCCGGCTCATTCGACGTAAATTAGATTTCTTCCTGATGTTTAGTTAACGTATTGACCTAGATATTCCTGTCATCTACGTAGCTTCTCCAGCCAACTTCAGGAGATTCACTCTAGACTTAATTACTGTCTTGAAAATGACGGCAAAAATCCGATATTTGAAGAGAGCGGAGCGAAAATAGAAAGTCGATTGAAACTCACCATTCCTCGCACCTTGAAGACAACGGTAATGACGAGGATGTTGCCGACGATACCGATCACGGCTAGAGCGGCGAACACGAACGCCATCGTGAACTTCATCCAATCGGCCGGCTCAGTCGACGTACCCACAATGGCTACGCATTCTGGTGGAAGTTCTGAACAAGCGGTAACTGGTCGTCCTATCATCTGGTCGCACTTTGAGAAGGAAACGCATGATAACCGCGCTACCTGGAAGGGCCATCAGATCCGAGCCGGTGTGGTCGAATTCGAGCCCTGGACACAGTGCTCTGAGTTGCTCCGCTGAGAATGTGGGCATTGCTGAAAGACCCATGATTAGGAGCAGGTCGTTAGGTGGGTAAAAAGGCGACGGAGGCTACGTCAGCCGGGAAACTGGGCGAGTGAACAGGCAAGAAGAGCAATCACATTGAAGCAAAGGCACCTCAGCAGTTATGCAGCAGCAAAAGAGCGAAACAGTTGTCAGCCGAACGACAGTTCTGCGCCGCGCCTCAGGCGTCAGTTGCAAAGCTGAGTGCTAGAATTAGGGGTATGAAACGGCAGCTATTCTGCAAAAGAGAAACACTAGCTCCCGACCAGATAACTCTGTAATTCTGAAATCTGACAAGAAATGTGCACGTAGACGTGAAGCGTGGAACATAGGCAGAACAAGCCGTTTATGGGCATCATGACCCATTCGGTCCTATTCAGTGTGAATCCAGCGTTCGAACGCTGTCACCTTTGACCATTTTACTAGGTCTTCACCTCTTGCTCCATCCTAGACTATAAGGCTGGACCTCCTTCAAACGCATCTGTACATTGTGATGACCAATGCAGGAGGCCAACCAGGACTGTAAGAGCTGAACTGCATTCCCTACTGTTGCGGAGTATGACAGTTAAAGAGTGGAATCAGGGTCAAGCGTGGGGTTCGATTTTTGCCGAAAATTTACGACCCCCCCCCTCCAAGAGTGGATCTGGTACGACCCCCCCCCCCTTGTGTAGACCTATTTATTTCCAATCCGCATTGAATTTTTAAAAAAAATTTTATGCGATTTTTGTACCCTTCAATAGGTCCTTCTTTCCAGGTACAGCTTCCACTGTGTCAGATTAGTTCAAGAAAGAGTGTTACTGAGTAACTGTTTAATTTAGCAATTTGTTAGAAAAAACGCTGATATAGGTTTTTTGTATGTAATCTTTTGATAATAGTATTTTGTTTGTTTACAGTTGAAAATAAAGCACTTTGGAGAGCAGTTGTCGAACTAATCACAACGAGTTCAACTTTTCAGGCTTTCCGAGCATCTCGTGGGCACGGCACATTTTTGAACGTGAAGGAGCGACATTTGCATTCGAAATTGTACTCCATACAATGCCGAGTGATAATTTCTAAAGCTGACATAAGTGCTTTATCCACAAAATTTTTTAGACACTCTCGGAAGCGATGACGGAATGGCAACCGGAGGATGGACTTGTCACGGAACTAATTTTCTCTCTTCTGCAGGAAACAGCATCAGAAAAATAAAGTTTTAATCCACAGTTTGACACACAGCAATAAAACCTGTTTTTCTGAAACGATCCTCTATATGAACACACGCCTCGATTTGTATCATTTGCCGAAGAATTTCGACACCGTTAATTACATGGAGGCCGCTATTTTTACAACCTGCTTTTTAAAGCGAGGATCCACACTTTTTATAGTTTTAAAAGCTCTGTGAATTTTTCAGAGACGTCGAACAAACTACGAAATATGGCAGGTTACATGGAGCCGTTGCGTTCTCCGATATCATCGATCGCCACTGAGGATGGTCTTCTCGCGGAAAAATTTTCTAACTTCTGAGGCAAGGAAAACACGAGAGTGAAATAGTGCTTCAAGTATTTTTAAGTCATGAGTATTACACAGTAAAAAGCTGAGCTTCCTCGCAACGATCTCCGATATGATTAGGGCGAATCGTATTTAAATTTTTCCTTTTTCAGGAAAAATTAATTAATTTTTACCTGAAACAGATCACGCACACAGGAAAAATCTTGCTACAAAAAGTTTCAAGTCTTGTTTAATGCACAGTGTAAAAATCATGGTAAGTTTTTGAAGATTTGAAAAAGCCAATGGCTTTTTAGAAACCAGAAGAAAAGTTCTTTCATGCATCATAAAAATCTATTTTCAAAAGCTAGGTCTTCATACGGGGCGGAGGCCTTCGATTTTTGTGTGAAAAAATTGAAGAGATTTTGTATAAATAATTATATCCCGGTAAGTTTTTCGAATTTTAAAAGAGTTAATAGCTTTTTCAGACCTAGAAAAAGAGCGCTTTCGAACCATGTAGGAATTAGTTTTCAACAGGGAGGTGTTCATAGAGAGCGGTGGGGGTTCGATTTCTGGTCCGTTGTTGCAGAAAAAAAAGTGCCAAAAATCGAACCCCCGCCCCATATGAAGACCCCTTTTTTGAAAACTGGTTCCTATACGGTTAGAAAGCACCTTTTCTCTATTTTTCAAAAAGCTATTGGGATTTTTGAATTTTGAAAAGTGTACCAAGTTATGATCAAATTTTGAAGAACTGCTCGTAGACTCTGCACCGTCGACATTGGAGTGATTTCATAAAATTGATCATAACTCGGCCCATTTTTGAAATTCAAAAATCCCAATTGCTACGATTACGATTCGCACTAATCATATCGGAGATCGTTGCGAAGAAGCTCAGCTTTTTACTGTGTAATACTCATGACTTAAAAATACTTGAAGCACTATTTCACTCTCGTGTTTTCCTTGCCTCAGAAGTTAGAAAATTTTTCCGCGAGAAGACCATCCTCAGTGGCGATCGATGATATCGGAGAACACAACGGCTCCATGTATCCTGCCATATTTCCTAGTTTGTTCGACGTCTCTGAAAAATTCACAGAGCTTTTAAAACTATAAAAAGTGTGGATCCTCGCTTTAAAAAGCAGGTTGTAAAAATAGCGGCCTCCATGTAATTAACGGTGTCGAAATTCTTCGGCAAATGATACAAATCGAGGCGTCTGTTCATATAGAGGATCGTTTCAGAAAAACAGTTTTAATTGCTGTGTGTCAAACTGTGGATTAAAACTTTATTTTTCTGATGCTGTTTCCTGCAGAAGAGAGAAAATTAGTTCCGTGACAAGTCCATCCTCCGGTTGCCATTCGGTCATCGCTTCGAAGAGCGCTTCGAAAAATCTTGTAGGGAAAGCACTTAATTTTCCTTAGCAATTGACACTTCAAATTTTATAGACTGCAATTTAGGACGTAGATGTCGCTCGTTAAAGCAGAAAACGGTCGCGTCCATGACTTCCTGAAAAAAATCTGAAAAATGGAAACTTCTCATTGACTCCAAATCTGGGTGCAGAAAATCTTTATTTTTAACAAGTAATACAATCATTATTTGAAACTTTTTATATTAATTTTTATAACATTGCGGGACGAAGGAGAGATCCACGTCTTCGTAGGCACTCCTGGAAAAAAAAATTATTAAGAATTAAAAACATTGCCGAAAAACCTGAAGAATAAGAGAGAATCCTCTGAAAAAACCGGACGAGTACAACATCCCCCCCCCCCTCCACACGAGGCGACAGAACGACCCCCTTCAATTCTCGAACCTCAAGCTTGACCCTTAGTGGAATGCCCCCTACTTTTCAAGGACCTATATGTACTTATCCCACTCACTAAGAAATACAAAACAAACTAAGCTCGTAAACTTAACTAGATCCCAGCCAACTAAAGAAAAGAACATACTACGATGTAGAAATGCAAACGATTCTTCGGCTACTAAAAAGGAAGTTGAATCTATCAGAATCTATCCCGATTAAACCTCAGGTGACACACAAATAAAAGATGATCAGCGCAAATCCAAACTGTTGATTGCTCCAAATCTCTTTACGAACAGCCATGCGACACAGGTGCTCGTTTACCACCTAGAACCGATACAGATTGAACTGTATAGATATCTCAAACGAATTAGTCTACAACTCACTCCACAAGTTGCCAAATACAATACCGCTCGCGCCGCACGGTCAAAAGTGGGCGAAAAAACGCCAACATAGCGTCGCAAAGCGTCGCACGCTCACAACTCCTTCAGTTTTAGGTTTCTTGAATAAAGGTTGGTACCATTCGATTCGCCTCTTCGAGATCTACATAAATGTGTGTAAAACTTTACCGGAGCACCCGTATTTTCGCCGTGGGTGGTCCAAAATTGCTGGACGGGCGATTAGAGCAGTTTATTTCCCAGGATATGCGTGCTTTCGGAGTATCTCAAAGATGGCGTACGTCGCCAGTGCTCTGTCATGCCAGGAATGCCCCGAGAGTGCGCCGTGCACAATGCACACAGAACCTAACCTACTTCTCTCACTGGGAACTGCGACGTTTTCAAGACTATATCGAGCCGTTTGGAGAATGTTATCAAAAATTCTCCGCCACCCCACTCAGGATTAGCTCCAATCTGTACCAGCGAAACTTTGGTGTGCTCCATGAACATGCATAGAGAACAGAACCTTTCAATCGAGGGGGGGGGGACAGCTTGTAGACTGAGCGTTTGGAGAGTTTTATCAGAAATTTTCTGCCGCTCTACTCAGGATTTGCTCTAGTGCTGTCCAGCGAGCCTTTGGAGTGCGCCATGAACATAGGATCGAACCTTTCAATCGAGGGGGGCGACCGTTCGCAAATTGCACGCGCGGGCGTGTTCGGAGCGCAATAGCTCGGTCAGGTTGGAAGCTTTCAGGTTGCAGCTTGTAGTTCTTGTAGGCGGTCAAACGGTCTGCTACCATGCCAAAGCAGAATGGTTTAACATAGGAGGGTGCAATGTTATAGGGGTGCGAAGATGCAGGTTAGGCTTGTGTGAAGCATTTTTTTCCGATTTCCGTGGACCAACTGCGAAAAGAGGCCACAAGCTAACGGCCTTAAAATGCGTACGTGAACAGAGTGCTTAAGGTACTTTACGATGACATGCTCACAACTCCTCAGCTGCCTGAACTGCCTTAGCCTCAGCTGCCGTTTTAGAGCGGCGAAAGCTAGCGGTTAGAGTTTCTTGCGCTCCTACTCGCCCAGATTTGAGTCTTCGACACTCGCAATGGCACCGTTCCGTTCAGCATGGAAAGCGCTATCGAACGGTATCAATTTCGACCGATTTTGGAAACATCAATTTTTTGACTGTTTCGCATCGAGGACTAGGCCGCGGCGGAAGGACATGACGTCATCGAAAATCGATATCTTCGAGTTGGGCGACGCTTGATACCATTCGATAG